>JAFMSR010000015.1:11723558-12308558 GCA_022818135.1 Saxidomus purpurata
GTTTCCTTCCGACAGTATCATAAGACAGTTACTGGAATTGCCCTAAAATAGTGTATTAAGGCAAAGTAGCCATTTTTACTCTGAAACGTACTCAGAAAGGTTTCTTGATAAATATAGACTTCAAGTTAGCAAACTCTCATATTCGCATGAGATTTTGTTTTAATTTCGAAGGAGACGGAAGTACTGACAAGACATTTGAAAAAGCAAATATAACAGCAAATCACCTTAGGAAAGAACCACTCAGTTGAAAAAAGAATTAACATGTCATGAGGATGTTATGTGTCATGAAAGGAACGCCATAGAGAGAAACTGCAACTTCGGAAAAGAGCTTATATGGCCCTGTCTAGACATAATCTTATAGAGGCAATTTGCTCTTCAACAAAATGGTTTTGCGAGTCCTTGAATTACGAAGCATGCCGGTTATAAATGAAATACGACAGGAATTGTTGCCGGGAAACACACGCGTCCATTTAGGCTCAGTCTAAACTTGCATCCGACAAACTTGTTTTGATATCATAAGAGTTTCAGAGTACATCTAACGGCTTTTAAAGCCGAAGGTCAAGTACATGTAGTTCCTTTAGACGGTGTTGGTGGTTTTGCACTATGATATTTTCCGTGCTGAATCTCTCTTCATAAAATTTAAATAGCGACTGCTTTCATTTATGCTTAATAAATTCACTTATACTGAAAATATAGCTAATCCTTAAGACAAAAAGAGGCAATAATTGTGATATGTACATGAAAGTCTTTCGTCAACTGTACGTCTACCAACGACGTGTTTACTATTTCTTTAACTTGAATTTGTTGTTGTTATATGAGTTTAATGTCGCTTTTAACCGTAGTTCGGTCATTCTTACGAACGGATAGTTTACCTAACCATCTGTAAATAATAGCTTTAATGTGGAGTGGAGCGCGTATGCCCCAGGATTGGATGATCAGGGCTCGTTCACCGCCAAGTGCCAAGGTGGTGGTATCCTTAGGCAATACACAAAATATTCCACATGTCCTCTCTTTTTAAGGATGATTCATTCTGGAATGAGTCTCAGTGTCCCGTGTGTTTGTTTGTAGGGTGCTGTTTTGGGGGGGGGGGGGGGGGGGGGGGGGGTGTGTGTGGGTGGGGGGGGGGGGGGGGGGGGGTGGTGTGTGTGTGTGTGTGTGTGTGTGTGTTGGTGGTGTGCACTTCTGGGTGCTGTGGGGCTCGTTTTGGGGAGGCTGCGTTTTTGGTACGTGGCATTCCCTGTTTGATATTATTTTTGTCTTTTTTCAGGATAGATTTATCGTTAAATTTTTAAAATTTGTTTCGCGACCGAGAGTAAATTACTTTAAATTGAATTTGACAATGTGATCCTGCAACTTATCCGTTTATGATCCTGTATCAAAAATAACCAAAATTTGAAAATGACAAACATTATGAAAGAATCCAGCTTTCATAAATTATTATGCCACACTGAAGGCTATGTTGCGATTACAAAGTTCGTATATAACACAGCGACAAACTATTTGAACTGCTAAGTGACAAGTGAGATTGTTGATCTTGATTTTATATCGCTGTCCGATGTGACCCTTGGGACTTAACTGATTTATTAAAGAAATCACAAATAGATGTCGGTTCGTTATCATCATTTTTGTTGTATTGTAGTCAAATCATGATTCCCCATTTCAAAATTGACCTCACCCCGACATTCATTGAGATACACAGGAAAATATTTTACAACCTTGTCTCATACTTCAAGCCCTCGGATTTAGATATATCGTTTGTAGCATTGCCTTATGGTCTTGTACCAAGAATGTCCAAATCGTACCTCTTGGATCCAAGTTGACCTTGTCTGACTTTAACGTACCAAGATTGTCCAAATCATACCCCTTAGATCAAAATTGGTCCCGCCCTATGGTCACTTATTTCAACTTTGACCTTCACTGTTGTTCTTTCAACATTTTGCTTGTACATTGAGCATTGCCTAGTGGTCCTTTATCAAGATTATTCAAATCATACCCTCGTGTCCAAATTGGACCTACCCCGAGGTCAATTTTTTAACTTTGACCTTGACCTACAATGACCTTGACTTACTGACCTACTTTCAGCTTTTGAAGCTACAGAAAAGAAATGTAAACCATATGTACAGTTTGTAATGCAGATTTCTACTTTAAGCTAGTTTCTGTTTTTCAAGTTAAATAGATGAAATTTGAACTATTTGTTCAGTTTTGCATACTTAGTTTTTGACCGACATTTATTATGACCTTTTAATCTGCTATCTTGTTTTAAAGTAAATGATACTCAGCTGAGCGATATAGAGCAATCTTAGAGCTCTTGTGAATGAAAATTTCTTTTGACACGGGCATTACTGACAGAAGATTGTTTTTGACAAAACAAGACCACCAAATCATATTCTTTAATACATTTTAAAACCAGTTCCTTAACATTTGAATAAAGTCATTGAGCCAATTTTCTTATGCCGCTTTCTTATAAATTTATAATATTTACCGTCTAGTTCATTTAAATATGGGACAGGTAGATGTTATTAGTAAAAACATTTAAGAATCTTGACACATGACTATGTTTTGTATTATATAGATTATGTTCCGCCACTGTATGCCTTAAGTTTGATAAAGATCAATTATTTGATAAGTGTCCAAAACTCGTCATGTCCTTTCTTAAAAAATTTAGCACGCGACAGACAAGTTTCAATTCTAATAAAAGGATGTGATAAAGTTGAAATAATCACGAGTGCCTAACTGAGAAATTATGTAATATATAATAAATTTGCAAGAAAGCGGCATTAGAAACCAGGCTCATTCAAATGTTCATTTACTTGTTTTTAAAAGAAAATATGATTTTAGTTGTTTTGTTTTGTCAAGAACCAGCTTCTGTCAGCAATTTCTATCAGCATTCTCTGAATCCTTGTCACATTATTTGTTTTGAATAACACAGATTTCAATGACAAAACTCAGTTTATTATATTCAGTTTTATGATGAGAGTAAAGTGTCATTTCTCTTATTTCAATTAACACAGTCCCTAGATTGAGGTAATTGCCATCTGCTACAAAAAATGTATATCTTCCTGATCTATTACGGAAATTTCTCAACCAATCATAAACAAGTCGGCAGTATTGAGTATTTAAACCTCCAATCGTTTTCGTTTTTGCATTTCATGTAGTCAAAACGATATAGCAAAGGTTGTAAAATTTGCAAAGGCCTTTATAATGAGTGATATGTTTAGTTGACTTTCAGTTGCAAAGTTATTGCTGTGAGTAGCGGCGCAGCCACGAGTAAACATAACTACTTTTGGTGTTCACGAGAGAAATTAGCATGATATTACATCGATACCAACAATTTGTCTGTTTAATTACATGTATGTTTAAAATTCTACTTTTTTTGAGTTTATTTTCAATGAATGTCGATACCCGTGGAAAACATCATCAGAAAGAATGGCACACATGACGCCATTTTAACAACGTCATCGTCGTTTGGTTTCCGGCATTCGTTACGCTCGGTTTACTTTTTGACGTCAATCTGGGTTGAAAATTCTGATATTTTCACTGCTTTGAAACAGTGTAATATTAATTTTATTTCAGTGAAATATTTAAGAATTTCTTGTTTATTGCATTTCAGTATTTGTACCATCCGTGTTAAAACAAACTGCTTGCCAGGAGCCTATCAAAATTGTTCATTGCATCCGAGTAAATGGATATATCGTATACTCGAACAAGCCTTATTATACGATGTATATATATCGAAACTAAAAGATATATCGACAAGAATTGTATAGGCACAATAGATAATAAAATGCGAACCATCGAACATAGTAGAAAACGCTTTTGAAATTCTTACTTTGGTTTGAAGACTTAAATCAAAGATCTATAACTGTTATCCTTTTCTGGTCCGTAAATAAGTAAAATATTTCAAGATTAATAAAACTTAAAACAGACGGTTCATCTTTTACAAAATGTCCGAATATGGCAACATTAACTGATAACGATTGAAGAAAGTTTTTCTTCGCTCATTCTATTGATAACATGGATAGGCATAGCTCAGTTTAACAAAGTACACCATTATTTTCGCAGTAATGGGAATTCATATCTCAGCTTCTGCATGCTTCTGTCCGATAAACTAACCGGTAAAATATTATCGACTTTTGAATATTTGATATGAAGTTAGTTAAATTATGTTTTTTGTCATTACTTCAAAGGTTATGGCCAATGTAACCAGTTTATCAAAACGTCTTTAGAGATTTACCTTTTTATGAAAATAACTACAGGAATCGCTATAAAGTCTAATTTCCAATCCAGTTTATTACCGGTCGAAAATGGGGGGAAAAATTTTGTTGTCGGTGGGGGGGCAAAATCAATTTCTTTTTCGTACATTTTTCAACGGATTTAACCAAATTCACAGAAGTATCATGAAGTGCCCTGGCGAATATTGTGGGGTTTTGTGATTGGTCATTTTTAACGAATTAGCTTGTTTTTTACATATGTAACTTCTTTTCATTGTATTTAGCCAAACTTTCACAGAAATATTGTCAGCAAGTCCTTTTCGCATCTTCGGGGTTTCTTATAACTTGAGTTTTACGATATAATGGGCCGTTTTTCCATATAATTTATACATATAAAACTTCTGTGTCAAAGTTTAAGGGAATTCAACCAAACTCAGAGAACTATAATTGTGAACTAAATTTTGATTATGTTCGCCCCTTATAGTCCGAACGTTCGTTATAATCCGGTCTTAGTTCATTATATATAAAAGGGAGACGTTTAACAGGGAGAATACCTGTTTTACTGTATTTTGAATAGATTACCAGTCCTATACTTTGTAGTATTCGTGTTACAGTAAGATACAAAACTTCTCAGAGACCGGGTTCAAACCCCACACAGAGCAAGTTTTTTTTTTCTTTTCTTTCTTTTTTTTAAAATAATTTTTGCCGAATTATGGCCCTTTGCTTTTTTCCAGAAGTTATATATGGAAGCATTACTGTCTTGCCCCTTCTCCTACATTATAAGATATTTAAACCAAACTGCGAAACGTTGTCAAGTGCCCTAAATTATCATTTTGGGTTTGGATCAATTATTGCCTGAATTATGGCCTTGTTTTTTACACATGTAATATAAAGAAGAAGACGTTCTTTTCAATTATGTATATCTACTGACTTTAAAAACACATTTGCGCTCGGCCAGCAGACTGGAAAATGAAAACCTGGTTTTGTGACAATTTCCTGTCACTTGTTTCACGTTGTTTTGCAATCTTAAATTTTACTCGTTTATAGCCAACATAGAGTTTGTCCGACGTTCATCTCTAACGCCCATTGTCACATTTTGATGTAACTTCACACAAATGGTTATCATGGATCTGCAAAATTGATACATGTTACCATGTATATAAGTGTTTCATCTGTGATCAGCCATGCGTAAGGACTTGTGGACTTTATGAACTCGGTAAACCATTTATGCTAGCCGGGACGCGGAAAGAGTTGGCTATACTACTGGGAAATTTGAAAACAAAGGATAATATGGCCCCATACTGTACCGAGTACATAGTTTTCTTTTCATTTGTCCTGTACCAAGTTTTTGACCCAACTTGTCCCAGTTTCAGACTTAACCTAGAATCCATCAATACAATCATTCAGGCAGTGTGTCATGATGACTGAAATCAAGTTCACAAGGGTTTTCTATGAACCGACCTGTTGACCTAGGTTTTGTTCCCACATTACCTTATTTCGACTTGAACATAGAGAACAATACACACATTCTGACTTATTTTCAAATAATTTGGTATAAAATGTGGCTTCTAAAATGTTAAAAAAGATGTCTATGCTTGTTACCTAGTTGTTCATCCCATGTGACCCCGCTTCAAGCTTGTCCCCGAGTCTACTAATACAAACATTCTGACTAATGTTCAAGACAATTTGGTACAAAATGTGGCTTCTATAGTATTTACTACCTTTCTCTATGATTTCTAGGAAAACCAGTGTGTGACTATGTAGGATATGAAATACAATAAATTAATAAGGCAAATAAACCCACACCTTCACCAAAAGATTATGCAATATTCATACCATTGATGTAAACATGACAGAAGTACAATGTCAGATATTGATGTATTAAGTCATAACAAATATGTATAACTTATTCATTATCAAGTATTATGTGAATTGTTTTGTTTCAAATTTAATGAGTAATTATGAGTAAAAATGAGTCAAATAAACAAAACTGAAAGCCTACTTGTCAATATATATAATGAAACATTTCTACGTACATTATGACGCCAGTACCAAGAGTATCGTTTGCCTCAGCTCTTGTTTCGCATATTTGGTTCATATTTCACAACCGCTGTATTAACCCGTGCGAGATTGAAAGTTTATCTCCCTTAACGCACTTTAAAGATAACAAACGAACAAAAGAGCGTAGAGCTAGGGTCAAATTCCTGATGGGTTGTATTGTTGTTGACACAATAGGCGCAATCCTCCCCTGAACATTTACAGCTGTCTTGAGGCAGCAGTGATGGCCGTTCAGACATAATAGCAACAATAGAAATTTACATTTAATGTGGCAAGGTATAATGTGAATATTCGGTTACAGATTCTGAATGTGACAGGTTTATTGTGCGGAGTTTAGTGTATTCTACGGCTCCATTTTTTACCGTATTGTTCTCTGTATAATTGATATTATGCCGCAGGAGATATATGAGCCCTGGGTTGATTTAGTTGGTTGAAAATAAATATAAATGTTATTTTTGCTATTCATGTAGAGTAATATGAGTCCGCCATAAAATGCGGTTCATGTCACATTAAAGGTGTATTATTGTAAAGGTTTTTGTTTGGATTTTATTTCTAGCAAAACTTGGTGGCATGTAATTATGGCACAAGCTGGTGTCGAGCTGCATCCCTCAAAAAGGTAGACTGAAAGTGAAAAGAGCAGCAATTGTCATTTTAGATATTATCTGGTAAAATATTTGCTTGACAAAGTTATACGGGGCTATTGCTTTATCTGTTAAATTGATATTACCGTTTAAATGACCATTTAAAATTTTAAGCTGATTCATACACTTACAAAATAGAGTAGAGACCAAAGTTAAAAATCATTCCAAAAATTGAAATTCCAGATATCTTGTGAGGTATGCTTTCATTTCTTATTTGTCAATACCGGAACTCACTATATCTCATATGTTTCAAAAGCGTTTATTGTGTAATATAAGCTTTTTTCTCGACCATAAATAATTATGGCCATTTTGGAGGGAAAAAGAATTTTATCAAGATGTTGTATCATATATATGCAGAAGCCACTGTAACAATTTATACTGAATGAAAGTCTGGTATGAAAAATAACTTGTGGAATAATTGCCATCATTTTACTTCTTTAAGAAATCATGCTTATTCTTAAAATAGTTCCTATAACATTTTCTTTTTTCAAAGCACGTGAAATAGGCTTTACACTCCGAAAAGTGACATATTGATGTAAAAACTTTAATATTTGGGGGAAAAGACGGCTATTGAAAAATTCTAGCGCTTTTTCACAATCATAATACAATCGCTCAATACTATTTCCAACATATTTAAAACGTATAAAAAATATTTGCAATATCTTAAATGGGTGAAAAAAAAAACTGCAGAAAATGCACACGGCCATCGTTTTTCATTTTTGGCACGCGAGTTCATTATAGCCTATTCATAGTCTTGCATATTTCCACATGGTCGAACAAGGCTCTTTGTGAGAAGTAATGATCTTGTGTTAGAATTTCCATTCTTGTAATACTATGGAATCAATGTTTTCAATTATTGTGAATGGTACTGACAATTTGTGAAAATATTCCTATATAATGCTTCATTTATCTCTATGTCCACGTCTTTGACAGCTTGAATGCCCTTGCACGCTTCATCAGTGCTTTCCCTAGGAATATCCAGTATTATTTTATTGGAATTACGTGTTTCATGATTTGTAAATCTCAGCTCTTCTATTGATTGCAGTTCTGCATTAGGAACGTTTTCCCTGATTAAACTGCGGCGTGGCATTATTTAAATTATCTTTAGACATTCATTTTGATGTAGCACAAAAAGTATACAAAAAAAATACATTGAAAATTAAATTAATTTTTGTTTATTACAAATGCTTTAAACACAAGGAAATGCACTGAATGCTTGTGTATAATAAGGAATAAGGTATACTGTGTTATTCCCCTTCTTGACAAATAAATAAGAACATATCTCTAACGTATTAGACGGATTTTTAATTTTTTTAGTAGGATAGTAATAAAGATTTTATGGTTAACTTATACTTTATATTCAATAGAAATTTAATATAACTCTTTATAGATGTTTGTTGTATTTTTGTTAATGTTGAAATTCGGTTTTTTTTCGCGTGACGAAAATGCCGCGATTTGTTAGCAGACAGACTTATTCGCGAATTTTATATTTGCAAAAGCAGAATGCTCTAAAAGAAAATCAATGCGGAACGAACTATTCGCGAGATTTTTAAATTAGCGAAGTGGGGGAAATTGCGAAAATAGCAAAAAATATCAATCATCGCGACTTTCCACATAATTCAAAGCATTTTAAGATCAATTTGAACAGTGATATAAATGTGATACACTTTCGAATTTGATTACCTTGAAACAAAGATTAATTAAAATAATCATTCGTAATGACATAAGCTTATTTTTCACTGGGCGGTTGAACACAACAATAAATGGTATGATACGTAAAAAGTTTGTTATTCGAAAATGGTTACAGAACATTTAAGCATGTTTTGCCGAACATTTTAAGGGCACTTTCTTTCATAAGAAAATGAATAGGGCAAATTGTAAAACCTTCATATCACTTGTGTGTTCCAGCTTTGAGAGGATAAAGGTTCCGGAGATATCAAGTTACAAAACCTTTTTTCAATTTTTAAAGCAAAAATCTTGAGAGACTTAGAGCACTTTGTAATAAGATTTCGGAAACTAATATTTACATTTTCAGACATTGAGTACATGAATTTGTTGCAAAAGTGACCTAAAGATTTGTCCGTAATGTCAATTCTAGTACTTTCGTTAAAATCAAACTCCATGTCTATTATCTTGTCTGCACATTTACCCAGTTAAGAGTAGTTTTGTTACAATTCGAGTTTGCAACGGATGAAATATATACCGCCTCGGTAGCCTAGTGGTAGAGCGTCCGCTTCGAGTGCGGGAGGTCGTGGGTTCGCTCCCTGGCCGCGTCATACCAAAGACGTAAAAAATTGTACCAGTAGCTCCCTTGCTTGGCGCTCAGCATTAAAAAGGGAAACACTGGCTTCTCTTCTCTCATACCCTCACGGCGATGGATACCATCAGGAATGAGGTGTCGAGAGTGATTAATCTAAGTTGTAAAACTTGTTTCACAATCGACCTAAAATAAATTGGTATATACTAGTATTGGTTTAAACTTAACATTATTATGCACTTGAAGAAATGCATTTTTGCATTTTCTCATTTAACTGACTAGTTCGACATAAGAAGAGGATAAAAGGATAGCGTTTATGACGAGAATGAAATTTTACCACATAATTTCATTTACTGAGGTGTCTAAAATTTCATCCTCTGCTGAATTTATTATCAAGTTTAATAAAAAATTCTAATAAAGCCGCACCATCAAAAGGCACCCAATTATTCTTTAAAACGTAAATTACGAACAAGGATGATAAACTTCGCTATAAATTTCCAATCAATAAAGCCATCTTTCTGCCAAAATACGATACAGAAAATATTATAATAATAAATGTTTTGTCATCTGTCAAAAGATGAGGCAGTAAAAGCTATTCAAATGATAAAATACCATTACTCGGGTACAAAAGCTACGCTTTTAAAAGCTATAAAGAAGTGGCGAACTGACATGAAATTCATATATTGATGTTTTTTTATCAATTTTACGCATCATCGGACCGGGAAATGACGACAAAAGCTATTTGCTCTTCTCTTTCATATATGCTTTACAGAGACAATCAAATCATGAATATTTTATGGGAAACTAGTATTAAATAATTCGAACGTACAAACCTTTCACACCTGTCTGTTTTGTAACCGTGATGTTTAATTGAACATATTTTTATGTTTTATGTGAAATTTTAAAAACGGGGTATATTGTTCAAGCGGTTATTTTAAGCACTGTCTTTCTAAAATGGCAGAAAAGTAATTGTTGGGAGTACCGTACATAACAAATGCCACATAAAATATTAAAACAAGGCACAAACACATGAATATGAAGATAAAATATGACGCTGAAGTTATTAGTGAGTTCTGCATATTTAGCTTATTTGAAAAGAACGCTAAATGCTGAGGCGTGCAGTGCTTGGGTACGTCGCAAATTATTTTTTATGGATGAGCTATAGCAAATCATGAATAAGTTTGCAATTTTCAAGGACGAGACAATTTTTAGTACAAACTGAATGAATAATTCATGCTCCTTTTGTATGTTTAATAAATGGAAGAAGATACACATGGACTAAAAATACATAATGACAAAAGACCCGTCATTTTAAGGATTGACTGTGCAGGTGGCAATAGCCAAATACAGAACAAATGTTTTGTTTTATTTAAGAGCAAGGGAAAGGCACCGAATCTCTCCCAATAAACCATCTTTGTCTGCTTAAAGAAGTATTAATTGCATTCATTTGAGCAGATTCAGGTGTCGTCTAAATTTCGTTGACTTTTATTTAGACAAAAAAGTATTGATTTATATAAAGAGCCACAGTCTTAAGCAAATCCTCACATACATTGTTTACATCAACTAAAGTACAAACGAAACCGCATTCAGAAACAAATACCTTGACCTTGATCAATCAGGCTCTATCTAGAGTATGAGTCCGGTCTTGCATTCAGTCGCCAATACAAACCAGCTCGTGCTACACAAAGATATTGCCTCAGGTGAAATGTTTCTTTTTCACACGAAGCATTTTGTATAGATTGGATTTACTAGAAAAGTGAAAGTGTGACCTGTCGAATATACGTATCTGCTTACAGTCTTGCATGATGTTGTAGTAGAACTTTAATGGAAATCCACACCTACATGCAATGCTCTCAAATGACTACATTCCAGAGACACGGACACAGATGTTTCACCAACAGCTATAATACCTGAAAGAGAAATGCAAGACCTTGTAAAAGAGAGTACATCACTGGAAATCACAATAACCGCTACCAATAAGACCATGAAGAGCCACATCCTATAGCTGGATGCAATTTTAAATCATATAAATCCACAGGTAATACATAAATTGAAAACGTTGTCGCCAAAACTTAAATGTTCAGATATAAACTGCAATTATAATAAGTGATATTAGCGTATTAAGATGCGCACTGTAGAGCCATTAAAGTTTCATTTACTGTTGTTTTATTATGTTTGGTTGTAAGGCTGTTTTTGTAGGTTGCTATATTAGCGTTTGTACACAAAAGATACATTTCGATTAAGTTATAGTAAGCCTATCCTTAAAACATGTTTTTATTGATAGATGTACGTTCATTTTACCCATTTTAAAGATTTTGATGAAATGATCTTCTAGTTGTAGGAAATGTCCCTTTGAAAACATCATAGACACAGTACAAACTACTGAATATGCAACAGAGGCTTACTCTTACGTGGGCATCTTTTCCATTTTGATGTCCTTTTTCGAAGGCAATAAGAAGGTGGACATGTATTGAAGATGGCCAGCCAAGTAGAAATGTCTCACATGAAGAGGCCACGGTGATCTAGACAACATCATACTGGATTCTTCCTGGGTGGTTATCGTCTACCAGACAGCTGAAAACAAATCTCTCTAATTAGGCTACGCACGAAAAACGACAGGCTCAGTGCACGAATATACTCGAAAAATAAGATTTTTCTCCCACACAGAATTTATACTATCCAGCATAGCAAACTGTTAAGTATGTTCTGACAAAAGTGTCTTCTGTTTGAGTAATAGGGAAGAAAATTGAGGGCAGTCAGTATCGTCCTAGAACAGATGTTGTATGACAGAACGGGTGACTTCAGCAAGACTGCGTCCTGCAAACGGCTCGAAATGTAAAATCAAAGGAGAAAGAGCAGAAGATGATACGCAAAAGTTCAAATTTGCGCTTATCTGTATAAACCAAAACGACAAATGTCTCTTTGATAGACGCTGTTAACTATTGTCACGGCCATCGTTTATGAAACATGATGTATTTGTTTTATAACTTCATTATTACAACACAATAAACGATTTAAATAAATTAGCCATTTACCTCTTCTGTGGTTTTTAAACACGTGTACAACTCCAACTCTCGCAATGCTGTAACTCCTATTGTGTGATCTCGTTTCCTTGTTGTTTAATTTGAAAAATACAATATTGAAATTAGTTCACAGGAATACAGCTTGGAAAAGAAACGATTCATCACAGGTAATTTTCAGAATAATTTACATAATAATTAAGTAAAAAAGGTTCTAAACGTTACAAAATGGCATCTCTTTCTCTCTCCAGCAGCTCAGCCTTATGGTTTATGAACATTTTTAATTTTCTTCATCATAAAGCTTCATTAATTTTCAGCCAGTCCATCCTTGTATTCATTGGAATGATTGATATATTTTCTATCCAAATTAACATGGTCTGACGTTAATTTTTAATTTTAAATCTTTTTGGAAATAGAGTAGACTGTTTTAATGGTTTCAGTGCGTTATCCAAAATATGCAACCAATGTACCGGTTGTTGTGTTGAGAATGTTCAAGGGAGACTATTCATTTACTTTTCATTCATTATTTATATGACCAGTTGCTGTTCGTTACTGTATTGAAAGTATGCTTTTAGTAACATTGGGGTAGTATAGCACATGAATTTGATTTAGTTTTAGTTAGCGTTATGGGTAAATGCAAAGTGCAGAACTACAAGCATCACAATCAGTTTTAGCTATAGTTCATAATAGTTGCAGCAGTAATAATTGAATTTGTTCAGTCATAGTGATTCATCCTCACCTAAAACTCGATGAAATATTGATTGTCAGTTGTCCTTCTCTTTTGGTGTTCGACCTTAACATAGCCGTGTTTTATTTTCAGTTTCGAGACGATGATCAACTACATCATCGACGAAACGGAAGAGTAAAACTGTGAAATCTGCAATCTTCTTATTGTTTGCCACTAACTGTTACAGCATGGTCCTTGAGGAATATATGCCCACTAAATCCGGATACCATTGAAACATCAAGCAGTGTCAAATTTCTCTGAAGTTGCATGGTGAAAATATCATCAGTTCCCTCAAGAGAGTAGTAAAATTTACTCTGAAGATCTATCTAAAAACGTATTGATAAAAAAGGGGTTGCATATTCCCTTAATGTTTTCTTTACATAGGGATGTCCGAAAATTTAAACCATCTTTGCCTTTTCATTAGCAATGGCATTTACAACCTATTCTAAGGTATAAGGCGTCAGGAAAATAGTCTGGCTGGGGTTTATCTCAACTTTATTCTAGGACTATTAGCCTTTACTCCCTGTAAATACTTCTACATTTTGATAAGTACTTGACTTTTGTCAAGCTTTCATTAGATGTGCAGCTTTTTTAATTTAAGAACGTTTTCTCTGAATAAACTGCAGCTTAGTATAATTAAATTTCTTGAGATTTGAATTTTGATGCAACACATATACATGTGAAAGTAACAATATTAAGAAAAATAATACTACGATAAAACTTAAAGTTAAACTACTGTTCAAAATGGCCGTATTACAACTTTGTCATGAAAGATGCTTTAAACACATTAATTGCTTTAAAAACACGAAAAAATAAATTATACCGAGCGACTTCACTTATTGATAGATCGAAATGAAATTATACCTGTCATATTGGGCTGAATATAATTTTTTGATAAGTATAGTGATAAATTGATTCACTTAGTTTAATTTTATGTTCAGTAGAAACAAAAATCTTGTGCATATTCTTCTTTTTCGTTGGTAAATTTGGGTTCATACTTTTTATGAGTAAAACTCTGTGATAATTGTTGTTTTTTTTTTTCTAAAAATTTGAGCGGTCACTTTTAACAGTACAGTAGAATTAGAGAACTTATTAAATAATCTTAAACTAATGTTATAATTTTTGGACAAGGAGTGCAGGAAGTACCAAAAGCAACATGATAGAGCTTTTTTTCCGTAGAACACAGGTATTTCTACCAAAATCATTTTGAAGAAGTCCATTTTTTGTGCCCACTATATCAAGATCTACAACTTTTGTGTTTATCAAAAGAAGAAAGGAGCATAACTCCAATTTTAGCTTAGAGTCCATATAGTAATGAACAATAGTTACTTTTCATTTAGCAAATTAGTTTTAACTGATGAACACACTCGGGTGGCATTGTTCTTTACGACGTTCCCTGATTACAGGTATCTGTCAATTATCGTTTGGATCGTAAAAATGGGGGTTGGTGTATGTACCTTTCCGTATAGCCTTCATTTAGAGTTGCCGTTTTAATTGTGTGAATGTGCAAGAACGTTTTTTTTGTGGATGAATCAAACTTAAAGGTTTAAATGCATGTATCTGGCTGGCCATTTTAATGAAGTGTATATGTATTGTGTGCATAGTTTGTTTCAAAGCTATACGAATAACATTTCTAATCATTTTCAAAGAAGACACTGTGTGACTTCCTGCTGACAGATGTTACCGATTAATACTCTCAACATATTCCACGCCTTTCTGAAATAACTCTACTATACACCGCTGACACTAAATCTCCAACTATTGCCCATAATAATGGAATTTGAGGATGTGAGTGTAATTAGTATAAATACTTTATCTCTCTATTATTTCGTTTTTATAAGTCTTTATCCCCTTCCTAATATGATCAGTATTTTCCGTTTCAATGTAAGTTTGTTTAGAATACAATGACATGTTTGTATTGCTGAGATCGAATTGTCGTAAACCCACTCCGATTGTCGTAAAGCCGCCTTACGGAAATCGTACAAAAGATTCGAATAATGGCCGCCAGTAATTAATTTCTCTAGAACCTTAAGACTATTAGTGTGTTTTTAGTAATCACGGAAATTAAATTCAGGCTTAAATGAACTTATCTGCGCTCCGATGAAGACTATTTGGTTCATCAAAATGTTAAACAAAACGCATAATTTTGCTTCAAAACCAATGCGTGTCTCTGAATTTCAGGAAAGAGACAAATAGATTAAAACATATGTTCTTGTTGTTGGTAAACCAAGGTTATGAATAGGGAGTGTAACTGGACTGCTTTCAGGTTTCATGGTGCGGGCGTTCAAGGTAAATAACACCGAGGGAAAGTCGGTGAAAGGTGAAAATATTGTTCTTTACGATTATAAAAAGGTGATAAAACATAATGACCGCATTCACATACTAAACTCATGCTCGATTCCACTGCCAAATAAACGTTAAAAGATAATTGACAACAATTCTTATAATCACAGTGCAAAATAGCTCAATCCATGTAAAATCAATACGTCTAGTACATTGTATAAAACACCGTGCATGTATATCGCACAGCATTACCCTGATATGTCCGAATATCTGATGAATAAAAGAATTATCAAAACGCATCAAAATGTTTCCAAGAAACAGTATGATGTATAATTTTTTAAACTTACTTTAACATACATACCAGTGGTCACAAAAGCAGTAAAAAGTGACAGTTTAAACACCTAATTGTCCGCTTACTTTTAATTTGAAATACCCTGTATTTTGGAACGATCAAGGTAAGTCTTACTTACATTGTATTTCAATGATAAAACGGAACGTAGAATTTCTCATGAGCGATTTTTTTAAAGACTGGAGTTATTCATTTTTCAGCGATCGCATGCTCATGTTTTTTTCAACGTATTCAGTTTCTATTACAGCCTCCTTGAGCAGGGATTACAGTGTCAAAATTCAAACCAGAGACCTCCAGGTTGAGAGCTTTATTCTACACCTCTTAAACACTCCTCGTTATCGATTATTGCAGTTTAACAGTGACAGCTTTCATTTAACATAAAACTTTTGCATGAAAATCGGCAAAGTGTTTTTCATTATTTAAACAATGAAATTGACTAAACCAAAAATCGTAATAATTGAGAGAACTTGTTATCTTGTCATCAAATAAACAGCGTCAGCTAAGTTTCAACAAAATAATGTCAGGCCCTCTGCACCAAAACGTTAGTGGGTATTACCTAGTGTAACAGTAGTCTATTGATAGAAGTTTTGATCAAACAAAGACTCAAGGCAAAACACACATAGGTGTACATAACTTGCATAAATAAAACCATTTATAAGATAATTTGTTTTCATTAATATAGCCAATTTCAATTTACTGAATATCGTTTAATTTATTATCGGTCGAAATCAAACTTAAGGAGATCCCTTTTAAATAATAATTGCGTCAAAACAAAAGACACTCCATAGATACCAGTCACTTCTTCCTAAAGATTTGTCATGTGTCCTAGTACCTTTGAACCGAGAGTATGCTTGTTGGTCAACTGAACTTACATCAATATATAAGGTATATCAAGGTAGAACAAAATTCTACACCAACACGTATTTGAAGAGGAGTTAAAACCTTTTAACTAGACTTAGTTACTTTGATTCTATCTGGACAGGCGAATTTCACAGACACTTAGTCATTTTGACATTAACTGGGCAGGCAAATGTCACAAGAACAGGATGATCATCCTAGAGCCCATAAAGTCGTTGTTGACATACAGGTAAACAAACAGTTGGCTGACAGTTGTGCTGCTGCTTGAATAGGGTCGCTAGAAGCAAATGTAGTAAAAAGGGTTCTAGCCGCAGTGGCAATCGTATTAAGTCGTCTATTTCCGGATTTGTCCGTGCTATTGGTGCAATTTATGAAATAAAATTGTCAATTACTTATAGTTGCAAGTGGATAAGTAGCAGTGATGTAAATGAGGGTAATTTCAATGTGAAAGATAAACGTGTTTTACCAAAGAAAGGCGAGCGACGACTAGTAATCTATACAGTAGAGGTGCAACGTCCTTTAAAACACCTACTGAAAATATGCAGTTCAAAGTGATCCGTCAGCCAAAACAAATCGAAACAAGTTATGGTCGCTAAGGAAGTTTGTCTGACTCTCAAAATATGCGACATTTGCATTTTATTATTATTCTTTTGCAATATGGTACAAAGCTTAGGTCGTAATAATCTTATCGACATTTGCAACATGTTTCATTCAAAATATCTTAAGTGTGTCGTTTGTAACGTTAACAGACATGTGTAATATAGCACATATTGTATAATTATAAGTATAAATTGTTGTATTTGATAAGGGTAATTTAATGTATAATTAGTGATGCGGATATTTCCTAAAAATGAAATATACAGTAAAGTTTTGATGATATATTTGACAAAATCTATTTAAACATGTTGGAAATGATGGATGTTATTTTGCAAACAACAAGAAAAGGATTTGTAAAGTTCTAAACTGTTGATAAAGGATTGGCTAATAATACTGTTTAGATATGGCGTCGTGTTGGAAAGAGTTTTTCAAAGTCACCGCAATAATATTAACATTGTTGGATGTCGCTGTAGGATGGTTTAAATTTTATCAAATGTTTACGGACATATCAGAGACACAGGAAAATGAGCAATCAGTGTCAAAGCCTGAACAATTCTCATGTGAAAATCCCGATATTTACTGGTATCTATATATTGTTTTTCAAAGTATTGGAACGGTTTTGGCTGCGATGGAGATTTATTGCCTGGGTTTGGAATTGAAAGAAGATAATAAATTGCATCACAAATGTTTTGGAAAAGCTTTCGTACTGATTGTTTTGATTTACATGTTATCAGCATTTCCGTCCGCCATATTGGAAATTCTTTACCGAGACCGATGTGTGTGCAAAGGGACATTTTCATTGGATATTTTCAAACACGAGATCCGAGATGTTGCAAAAAGTTTCCTTGGTGGAGCGAGTGTAATAATGTTACAAATTATATTTCATCTGACAGAAATCTACACCAGATTACGAAAACTTTGGCGAGTTTTTGTAGTGGTATTCTGGTGTTGTAGGTTTGCTCCTGATGAGAACGAGGTAGAAGAAGGTTGTTGTGAAGGCATTATGGTGTGCTTTGTGATAAGTATGCTTCTGGCCATTGTATACATAACACTGTTTGTGACCGAGACTGTGTATATATTTTGTGAACCATACTAAAAGTTGAATACGTATGTATTGCCAGTATCTAAACCAAGAAAAAACAAGAACGAAATTATTGAAAATATGACCATTGCACAAACAGAAATATAGATATTTTTTAACCAAACTAAAATGCTCTCGAGTGTTCATGAAGAAAACACGTCACTTCCGTCAAACGTCCGTGACAGTTAAAAAATAGCATTGTTTTTATAGTTTGAGATGCATACTACTGATCATATGATGTTCAAAAGCAATGTATACTCAGACAAAAAAGAAGCGTGCATAGGGTTTAGACAACCATGTATGAAAATCCATAGCTTACACATATGCATATCTGGTATCAAATTCAAGTTAAATTTATGATCCATATGATAGCAGCACTGTTTTCATGTGTTTTGCAGTAAAACGTGAATTTTATCAATGATTTATTAGGTAGGGGTCAATTTTAAAACTCGCAGATTCGATAGAAAGTAACCAGAGACCGTAGGATAGGTTTAACACAGCGCTGTTCTCCTAAACAAAGCTAATATCTACTGTGACCACCTCTTCGACGTTTATATATCAATAAATGAAATTGCATTGACCCGGCGTAGCGTCATTTGGAATCCTTTTCCACTCAAAACAAGCGCGTTTTCAAGATCTTGCAGGTTGTTTAAAACGTGATTTTATCTAACTTTTCTCTCCAAAAGATCCCTAATGTATTCAATTGAACATTGAGATGTGAACTTATATTACTATGACAATTATTTTGTGCTAATTTATTTACTCTTAATTGCGGAACAAGTTCTTATAACTTAGATTAATCGCTCTCGAGGCTCATTCCAGGTGGAATCAACCTCGAAGAGAGCAAGACAATGTGGAAAAATTTGTGTCTTGCTTAAAGACACTACCGAAATGGATATGGTAGGCATCGAACCCGGGACCCTTCGATCCGGAGGCGAACGCTATACCACTACGCAACGGCGACTTACTTGCCGTGCAACGTCATCAACGGAAGTTCAAGACGCCAGCTGTACTACCTCTCTTGTTTGCTGCTAAGGCGTGGCAACGCTATTCGTTATAAACTTTCGAATAGTATGTGTTTTCTTATTAGAACGAAGGTCCAAGATACTGATACGACATTGAAAAAGGAATGAAGCATGATGTATACGTGCAAAATATTGCATAAGAGCTCACAACAAATTAAAGGACAGTGCAATGGAAATGTAAATATAACCCCAAGTGAGTGCAACTGAATTATATTAAAGTACTTGTTCTGTGCTGAAAAGTTGACAAACATTGGTCGACTTGTTACAAAATTACGCTTGAGAAAGTCATGCACACTTTCTTTTTGACTGATTACATTTCGTTTAAAGTTGAACAACATTCACGAACGTTTTTTACGTTTGACCTGCATACTTTGTATAATGTGTTTATTATTTTTCATATTGTTTAATTCTGTTTTATGAATTGAAACATTCTGCTCTAAGTCGATGAATGCTTTTTTAAGGAAAATGTACCTTGATCCTTTCGGGGATTTTAAATGAATTGTTTATTGCCAATATTACTTAACTGTTTGAATTGTAACAAATATAATGAAACAAAATAAGTTTGTTTTAACCAGCTTTCCGTGTATACTGTACGCAAAACATCAAAATGATCTTAACTTAAAAGAAATATGTACATTACTTTTTTGTTATTATCTGCATGATTGTGCTTTTTGAGAATCAACAATGACCTTAAGCAACGTCTTAAAGTGTAAGAAGGAATGGTGGTGTAAAACGTATAGTATACCTTATAAAGACAACGTGTAGAGCGCATTTTCATTCCCATCACCTCAAGGTCAAGGTCACACTTAGGGTAAATTGATTTTTCGTTTTTACTCAATATCTCTTGAACCCCTTGAAGTATTGTCATAAAAAATGGTCAAAAGTTCATCTTGGGCCAAGACGAATGTCACCCTTAGGGGTCATTTGTATTTTCGAGTCTGCTCTATATCTCATTAACCCCTCGAAGGATTTTAATGAAACTTGTGGCAATTGTTTATTTATGACGATGTGCAGAACCCATGTTCCAACTCTGCATCTCAAGGTCATTGTCACAATTAAGAGTCAAAGTTCATGAGACTATATTTCCTAAAGCCCTTGAAGGGTTTTCTTGAAAGTTTATTCGAGATGTTACCTCATAGAGACGATCAAGGTCGATGTCACATTTAGGATTCAAAGGTGATGAGACTTTATCACCCAACATTTTTAAGAATTTTTATGAAACTTGGGTTAAATGTTCACCATGATATCGAAATCATGTTCAAAGTGTGTATCCAAGCTATCTTGTTTCAATGTCATGATCACATTTAGGGATCAGAGGCCATGTGACTTCATTTTTGTCTCAACTCTGTAACTCTTGAAACAAATACTGAATTTCTAATGAGCTTTTCACAAATGTTACTCACGAAGTTACTTAGGTTAAGGTAATGAAGGAAGTCATTTCTTGTGACGATGCGCGTTTGTGAGAGTCTTTATATTACGTTCAATGATAGTTATAGTATGTTTTATTTTAACAGATATAAAACCGTCCTTACATGTATCTTGGGTTGCGAGCTTGCTCTGTGATCGTTTAGTGAGCGTAAGACTGCTGACACAAGAAGAATATATACAATAAAAGTCTGTGAGATGTTATGTGTAAATGGAAATGACCCCTTCATACATTTAGCAAATAGTTTATATATTTCATTTTGTGAAAGTTTAGCCGATGTTTTATTCTGCTGAATCATGCAAGAGTATAGGTGTATTAGGTATTTTTAATTTGTAATTTAAACACAATCATTTTTTTATTTTTGGGTTTACACAACAATGTACATTGAAGGATACCATTTGTCATTCTATCTAAGTATGAGGCAGTTATATATGGTGTAACATTGGACTATTCATTATTCTAACGCAATATCGTTGTAACGTTTTTAGATTTGCGATTGTTACATAACTTATTATATGTACAGTTTGAAAACTCGAACGATCTTAATTATTGCATTTTAGAGAATTGTGCGTTAGAATAGGGTTAACAGTATGGTGGTATTGGTATTTGTGCGATGGTCTATACGTTGTTGATGGTCGCAATGGGTTTTAACAGCTCCGGCTAACGCCGTCGTCATTTAAAAACTTGCGACCATTAAAAAACCTATAATGTATAGTCACAAATATCAAAATTATAAAACATTTAACCCTATAATTGTTATATGCCTGACCTAAATTTATATTATCTTTTTTAGAAAATACGTGCATCATCGATTGTAGGCTATGATAGCAAAAATAGACAAATCTGTGTGCACAATAGAGACAGACGTATTACGCAGATTCTTATTTTTGTCTTCATAGTTTGATAAAAAAAAATTCAGTGCTAATCGTCTTCCTTAAAACGGTATAAGTCGCTTTGAATGGTAGCATCAAATTTGTTAAGGTAGCTCCTGGGTGAGGATGAAACTCATTCGCCAAAGTCTTCAAAGTTTTATATCTTTCTTCATATATTTTAAAGTATGAAAATCTATACGTTTTCAAATTCTAAACAAACGAAACAAAACAAAAGTTGTTGCTTATGCTTACAATGGGGCCGTAGGACAATAAATGTAATATTGTAGCCGACCCATTATCAGATTTAAGCAAGACTTACGGAATATTTGAAAATTTATGTTGCATGAGGGAAGCATACGGCAAATGTTTAATATTTGTCTTTTTGCCAAATTAATTTTGATGCTCTTATATATGTTGTTATTTCCCAAAACCATACAAAAGGGGATTAGAATTGAAACAAAATTTTGCAAAGAATCTGTGACACAATATTCTTGAGCAGGGAACAATGTTTAAAATTAAGTAATATTGTATGATAGAGGAGTCACCTCTAGCTTTAAGTTGTTTTCTTCAAACTTTACGACACATAAGAATTCCTGTTACTTGTAGCGACCTATTTCTTTATGTAGTAATCAATCATCTGTTTTTGTTTTATTTGTTTTGAAATTGAAAAGGTCCAATCTGATGAAAATCATCTCGTCCTCAAAAACGCTACGCTAAGGACGACCGATAGAAGGTCACAATCAGAGGACCTTTCCGCTAACCACTCAGAGCTCTGCTTTCAAAGTTTTGAAAGCGAAGGTTAAATCTAAATTTCCCATTTAGATTGGATCCCAAAAAGCGTATCACGCCTTCTTTTACGGTTTCTACAATGCCCTCATGGTTGCGCTGCTGTAGTTTGTACACGTGATGGATTAGAAACAGCATTAAAATCATCTCAAAGACGATACTGTCGTGTGAACTAGGTAGACTCACGCAAAGGAAACAGCATGTTTAACTGAAAGATCAGCCACGAGTTCTCTGATTGACTGAGATATAAATAGCTATATTGGAAATCTGGTTATTCAATACGTAGAAATTGAATGGGGTCGTCATCAGATCTTACTTCGGGGAGAACGTGCACTTTAGTCAGATTGGAAAAGGCCTTTCTAAAAATGTATGGCTTTACTCCCTTTATATACATAGTAAGAAAGAAAGAAACTTTTGAAGATGTAAGCAACTGAAATTCCAGCTAAAATAGGTGCTTCCTTAAATCCATGTCCAAAAATAGTTTAGTTCTGACAATTTAAAACTTTTCAATCGTCTATAACTGTTCAAATTGAATTCAGTAAGCATTTTTCAAGATCAAAAACAAATTAATTGAGAAAAATGCGATTTAAAAACCTCCATGTTTGGAAAAGAAGTGTCAAAGAACATTTTGTTGTATTATATATATCAAGGTGTTACATACATTTGTACCATTGACTCTGTGCAATTTAATGAAAATATAATCAATTTAAATTATATATAATTATAGTGTGAACTATTACCACATAGGTCTCATGCCTTTTGAAAAAAAAAACAACAGAATAACAACCTGAAAATACAATATGTGAAACTTTATCGATACCAATTATATTCATTTCAGAAGCAATCCATGCAGACTGGGTCACCAGATCTCCTATATTATTGATAAGAAGTATTTTTACCGTGCGTTTTACCAGATATTAAGAACTAAATCGCTTGTGACAATTATGGATGTCGGTCTGTTAAAGCAGCCATAAACATTACCAAGGGTGTCGCAAATTTATTAAAATCAATGTTGAGATCCCCCTCATTGTACTATCTACACAGAGAGAGAGAGAGAGGCCTCACGTCCTTTCCTGTGCAAATTATTCTTTAATTTCTCCTACATATATCGAGGTAACCTGTTCATATTATAAAACTGGCATTTAATTTTATCCTTGACCCTTTCAGAAATTGCAATTCAAGGCATGTCGATATAAATCAACATATCTATGAATTGAATCTGTATACATTTATTAAAATATCCTCTAGTTTAATTGTATATGATTAAAGCTATTCAAACTTCATTTTTTAAAAAGTTTTTCACATACTTATTATGCTTAATGCATTCCATAATTGACCATATTAGTTTCACAAATATAAGATTACAATTTGATACTTCTGTTAATTATTATAATGCTATCAGAATAAGAATAAGAGATAAATTTATACAGGAATGGCGCAATACTATTGCTACACAACTGAAATTGGAAAGTTATTGTAAATATAAGACTGACTTTTGTTTTGAAAATATTTATGTGATGTTAAAAGCGATAAATTGAGAAGGTGTTTAACAAATTTAAGATTGTCACCCCGTTCTCTTGAAATAGAGGTGGGCAGGTATAATATAGAAAGAGAGAATATGATATGTAAAGTATGTACACAAAATAGTGCAGAATCTGAATATCATTTTATATTCTGCTCTCCTCAATGTAGATACTTAAGATCTAAATACTTAGGCCGTTGTTCATGGCCGACTATTCATAAATTCAATTGTACATTTTGTGTATACACTGTATATAAGAAATGTATGTTTAATCTTGTTAAATGTGTTAGAGATGCTTTATGTATGCGAAACAATATTTTAGATAACCAATAATTATTTAGTCTTCTGATCTTTTATGTTTGTATATATTTATGCTTTGACTGTTTGTATCGTCTTTGCCATACGTTGATGTGGTATTTTATAAATAACCAAAGGCAAATGTTTCGCTGATTATGCTTAATAAACTTGATCCTGAACTTGCTAATTGTTCATGTTACTGACAAACATCAATGTATTCATTCTGGGTTTGCAGAAGAAAAAAATAATTTAGGCACAGATTTAGACTTTATATATTAATGGAAGACTAAAAAGAAAACACATACATGTAGTTAACAAACAAAACAAAATATAAAAACAATTTCGACAATATAAACAAAGAGATGGGTATTTGCTAAAGCCATTGTTATTATAAAACAAAGTGTTTTATTTTCCAAGCAACCACATGTTACAATCTTGCATTGTGTGCGACAACGCCTTAAAACACCATCACCTTTCTTTTCAGCCTCTGTTTTAGGTTGATCATCGAGATCGTTGGTATCATCTTCGTCAGTTTTGCGATCATCTGATCCTTTGGTTAATTTTGACTTTAAACGCAACTTTCTTTCTTCTATTTCTTGTTTAAACTTTTGTACATTCTTCTCTTTTATGTTTCTCGCTTTTGATTCCCATTTCTCCTTCCTGTTTTCAAGAGAAGATTTCATTTTCATTCCCTTATCCGCCATACGTTTTGCTTTAAGTCCCACCTTTTTAACTGCAGACTTGGAATTCACCTCTGCTTTAACACCATTCTTTTCATTAGAACCATATGGCGATTTTTTCGCTGAAGACGTACAACAAGCAAAGATGCAGCATTCATTTTCACGAACAGATTTTGACCCTTTCTCAGAATCTGAATCAGTTTGTATCGAGTCTGCTTTTGTTCCTGTCGGCCAAACCTTTGTACGACACACCCCAGCTGATTGTAAAACTCTTCTTATAACTGGCATGAACAAAATAATCTGGAAACCAAGGGCCGTTACTGCTGCTAGCAAACTGTCAAAGAAATCTGCCAACTTTTTCCATAATTTTTCATCGGAAGAGTCGTAGTTGTGGTATATAATAGTCAATACTGATTTAGGAAACACTGATATCACATAGATCAACAATGTGAGTATAAAGCAGCACTTAAAGCAGTGTTTAAACATAAAGTTGTTCTCACATAACTCCCGGAAAAGACAGTAGAGCTGGATGAACTGGAAAAAAGTCGTGGCAACTTGTACGATCAGGAAGGGGATCCATGCCAAATCTGCAAACGACTCTGCCTTGTCAATGTCTCCTATTATTTCTGTAATGTCAGCAATCAGCTGATAAAACTTTGTGTATCCCGTTCCAATATTTACAAGTGTGAGAATAATTATCACAATTTTAAATGTTTGGTAGATGCATCCCATACATCCCATTGTCAAACAGTAAATCTGTCGCAAGAAAAATTGTACCTAATTTTGGACCAGAAATACATGTACCAGAAAAACAATTTTTATTTTTATTTTTAAGCGTTGAATTTATTGTTAGTGTTTGATTCCATGAAGTTAACAAAGTATCCTCCAGTAATTATTCAGAACTCTTGTGACATCAGCTGGTGCACTCAACTTAGTGTTGGTCATTGTTATTCCTTGGGTTGACCACAATTTTTAAATGGGTTGGTATATCCGTGGTTTGACAATGAATTATTATTACACATACATCTGTCACAGGCTACAATGTTGTCATGAAAGCTTTCTCTAAACATATAAATACATTTTTGTACACGTAAATATCTTAGCATTTTTAATCCCACGTACATCAAATAGAGTAACCTCCCTTGTACAACGATCATCTTGACACTTGATGAATAGAACTCACAATCAATTTCTCTAAAGTGCATATAGATTATGAATACATCCATAAACATTGAGCTAAATCAAATCAATAGAATCAATCAATACGTAACTGATTTCATCATTGAATGATTCAATACTTAATCCGTCTGCTGTATGGCATGTGTGCATTTGCCAAACAGCTAAAATGTTTGTTTTTTTAATATAGGCTGGATAAAGTCAATGAGTCTATTGAATACTCGAACGATCTTAACTATTACATTTATAATAAGAGAATTGTGCGTTAAAATAGGGTAAACTGTCTGGTGGTATTGGTATTTGTGCAATAGTCTATATGTTTTTGATTGTCGCAATGGGTTTTAAGAGCTCCATCTAACGCCGTTGTCATTTAAAAACTTGCCACCATTAAAAAAAGTTTATTTTATGTTTTCCAGTGAATTATAGAGATTTCTCAGTGAATTAAAGTGATAATCCACATTTTTGAAACAGTGGATTACCATTTTTATTTTCACTGCTTTTGCAATCTTTAACCCGGTTTAACGTAAAAAAGTATACCGAGTGTAATTAAAGCTGTAAACCATGCGACGATGACGTCGTTAAAATGACGTCACTTGTGCTATGTTTTCTGATGACGTTTCCCGCGATTTTCGATATTTTATAGAAACAAACTCAACAAAAATAAACTTTAAAAAACTTCAAAAATTAAACCATAAAATAAACAGAAAAATTGTTAGTATCAGTTTAATATCACGCTAATTTCACTCGAAGTAATTTCACACAGAAGTAGTTATTTTCACTCGTGGCTGCGCCACTCGTGAAAATATCATTTTTGGTACCCACTCAGTGAAATTATAACGTCATATAACACCGAAACCAACAATTATCCTCTATATAATATGTAGTCACAAATATCAAAATTACAAAACATTTAACCCTATCACTGTAATATGTCTGACCTAAAGTTTTATTATTCTTTAAAAAAAATAGGTGTATCATCAAGTGTAGGCTATGATAGCTAAAATAAATAAACTGTGTGCTCAATAGAGACAGACGTATTGCGCAGATTCTTATTTTTGTCTTTATAATTTGATAATATTCTTTTTTTCCTAAGAGTATAACTCAGTGTTATCCGTCATTTCTTAAAATTGTATCAGTCGCTTTGAATGGTAGCATCAAATTTGTTAAGGTAGCTCCTGGGTGAGGATGAAACTCATTCGCCAAAATCTTCAAAGTTTAATATCTTTCTTTATATGTTTTAAAGGTATGAAAATCTATACGTTTTCAATTTCTAAACAAAACAAAACAAAAGATGTTACTTATGCTTACAATGGGACAGTATGACAATAAATGTAATATTGTAGCCGACCCATTATCAGTTTTTAGCAAGACTTACGGAATATTTGAAAAGTTATGTTGCATGCGGGAAACATACGGAAAATGTTTAATATTTGTCTTTTTGCCAAATTGATTTTAATGCTCTTATATATGTTGTTATTTCCCAAAACCATACAAAAGGGGAATAGAATTGAAACGAATGTTTGTAAAGATTCTGTGACACACTATTCTTGAGCAGGGAATAATGTTTAAAATGCAGTGACATTTTATAAGAGAGGAGTCACCTGTAGCTGTAAGTTGTTTTCTTCAAACTTTACGACACATAAGAATTCCTGTTACTTGAAGTGACTTATTTCTTTATGTAGTAATCAATCATTTATTTTTTGTTTTATTTGTTTTGAAATTGAAAAGGTCCAGTCTGATTAAAATCATCTCCTCGAAAACGTTACGCTGAGGACGACCGATAGAAGGTCACAATCAGAGGACCTTTCCGCCAACCAATCAGAGCTTTGCTTTCAAAGTTTTGAAAGCGAAGATTTAATCTATATTTCCCATTTAGATGGGATCCCAAAAGGCGTGTCACGCGTTCATTGACGGTTTCTACAATGCCATCATGGCTGCGCTGCTGTAGTTTGTACACGTGATGGATTAGAAACAGCATTGAATCATCTCGAAGACGATACTGTCGTGTGAACTAGGTAGACTCACGCAAAGGAAAAAACATGTTGTAACTGAAAGATTAGCCACGAGTTCTCTGATTGACTGAGATATATATAGATTAATATCACTCTTTGTAATTATTGATAAGAAGTATTTTTACCGTGCGTTTTACCAGATATTAAGAACTAAATCGCTTTTGACAATTATGGATGTCGGTCTCTTAAAGCAGCCATAAACATTACCAAGGGTGTCGCAAATTTATCAAAATCAATGTTGAGATCCCCCTCATTGTACTATCTACACAGAGAGAGAGAGGTCTCACGTCCTTTCCTGTGCAAATTATTCTTTAATTTCTCCTACATATATCGAGGTAACCTGTTCAGATTATAAAACTGGCATTAAGGTTTATCCTTGACCTTTTCAGAAATTGCAATTTAAGGCATGTCGATATAAATCAACATATGTAAGAATTGAATCTGTATACATTTATTAAAATATCTTCTATTAAAATTGTATATGATTAAAGCTATTCAAACTTCAGACTTTTACAAAGATTTTCATATAATTATTAGGCTTAATGCATTCCATAATTGACCATATTGGTTTCCCAAATATTACATTACAATTTGATACTTCTGTTAATTATTTTAATGCTATTAAAATTAAAATAAGGGATTAATTTATACAGGAATGGCGCAATACTATTGCTACACAACTGAAATTGGATAGTTATTGTAGATATAAGACTGATTTTTGTTTTGAAAAATATTTATGTGATGTTAAAAACGATAAATTGAGAAGGTGTTTAACAAATTTAAGATTGTCATCCCGTTCTCTTGAAATAGAGGTGGGCAGGTATAATATAGAAAGAGAGAATATGATATGTAAATTATGTACACAAAATGTTGTAGAATCTGAATACCATTTTATAGTCTGCTGTCCTCATTGTAGATATTTAAGATCTAAGTACTTAGGCCGTTGTTCATGGCCGGCTATTCATAAATTCAATTGTATATATAGGAAATGTATGTTTAATCTTGTTAAATATGTTAGAGATGCTTTATGTATGTGTAACCATATTTTGGATAACCAATAATTATTTAGTCTTCTGATCTTTTATGTGTGTATATATTTATGCTTTGACTTTTTGTATTGTCTTTGCAATACGTTGATGTGGTATTATATAAGTGATCAAAGGCAAATGTTTTGCTGATTATGCTGAATAAACTTGAACTTGAACTTGCTTATTGTTCATGTTACTGACAAATATCCAATGTATTCCTTCTGGGTTTGCAGAAGAAAAAATAATCCAGGCACAGAGTTAGACTCTATACATATGAGAAGACTAAAAAAGCAAAAAAAATAGTTAACAAACAAAACAAAATATGAAAACAATTTCGACAATATAAACAAAGAGATGGGTACTTGCTAAAACCATTGTTATTATAAAGCAAAGTGTTTTATTTTCCAAGCAACCACATGTCACTGTCTTGCATTTTGTGCAACAACGCCTTAAAGCACCATCACCTTTCTTTTCAGCCTCTGTTTTAGGTTGATCATCGATATCGTTGGTATCTTCTACGTCAGTTTTGCTATCATCTGATCCTTTGGTTACTTTTGACTTTAAACGCAACTTTCTTTCTTCTATTTCTTGTTTAAACTTTTGTACATTCTTCTCTTTTATGTTTCTCGCTTTTGCTTCCAGTTCTACCTTTTTGTTTTCAAGACAAGATTTTATTTTCATTCCCTTATCCGCCATACGTTTTACTTTAAGTCCCAGCTTTTTAAATGCCGAGTTGGAATTCACCTCTGCCTTTACATCATTCTCTTCATTAAAACCATATGGCGATATTTTCGCTGAAGACGTACAGCAAGCAAAAATGCAACATTCATTCTCACGAACAGATTTTGACCCTTTCTCAGAATCTGAATCAGTTTGTATCGAGTCTGCTTTTGTTCCTTTCGGCCAAACCTTTGTACGACACACCCCAGCTGATTGTAAAACTCTTCTTATATCGTTGGTATCTTCTACGTCAGTTTTGCTATCATCTGATCCTTTGGTTACTTTTGACTTTAAACGCAACTTTCTTTCTTCTATTTCTTGTGTAAACTTTTGTTCATTCTTCTCTTTTATGTTTCTCGCTTTTGCTTCCAGTTCTTCCTTTCTGTTTTCAAGAGAAGATTTCATTTTCATTCCCTTATCCGCCATACGTTTTACTTTAAGTCCCAGCTTTTTAAATGCTGAGTTGGAATTCACCTCTGCCTTTACATCATTCTCTTCATTAAAACCATATGGCGATATTTTCGCTGAAGACGTACAGCAAGCAAAAATGCAACATTCATTCTCACGAACAGATTTTGACTCTTTCTCAGAATCTGAATCAGTTTGTATCGAGTCTGCTTTTGTTCCTTTCGGCCAAACCTTTGTACGACACACCCCAGCTGATTGTAAAACTTTTCTTATAACTGGCATGAACAAAATAATCTGGAAACCAAGGGCCGTTACTGCTGCAAGCAAACTGTCAAAGAAATCTGCCAACTTCTTTTTTGCATCGGAAGAGTCGTAGTTGTGGTTTATAATACTCAATACTGATTTAGGAAACACTGATATCACATAGATCAACAATGTGAGTATAAAGCAGCACTTAAAGTAGTGTTTAAACATAAAGTTGTTCTCACATATCTCCCGGAAAAGACAGTAGAGCTGGATGAACTGGAAAAAAGTCGTGGCAATTTGTACGATCAGGAAGGGGAGCCATGTCAAATCTGCAAACGACTCTATATTTCCAATGTTTTCTATTGTTTCTGTAGTGTTACCAATCAGCTGATAAAACTTTGTGTATCCCGTTCCAATATTTACAAATGTGAGACTGGTTATGGCAATTTTAAATATTTGGTAGATGCATCCCAAACATCCCATTGTCAAACAGTAAATCTGTCGCAAGAAAAATTGTACCTAATTTTGGACCAGAAATACATGTACCAGAAAAAACATTTTTATTTTTCAGCGTTGTATTTTTTGTTAGTGTTTAATTCCATGAAGTTAACGAAGTATCCTCTAGTAATTATTTAGAACTCTTGTCACATCAGCTGGTGCACTCAACTTAGTGTTGGTTATTGTTATTCCTTGGGTTGACCACGATTTTTAAATGGGCTGGTATATCCATGGTTTGACAATGAATTATTATTACACATACATCTGTCACAGGCTACAATGTTGATAAGCAGATCTAATACCTAGGTTCAGTAGCGTTGCAGAAAGATATATCTGGTTATTTTAAATGCTCCAAATCAAACAAATGATTTCATGCACAGTCTTTGTCTGTTTTCTTCTATTGTTTTCCAGAAGTCTGATTATGATCTGCACTGGTAAAAAGGCGGCATCCGCTTCCAGCATCCTAGATAACTATAGATTAAATCGCATTTTAACACTGATATTTAATGTTTCTCTTTCTATAATATGTCCACTTTACTAGAGAGTGCACTCGAAAATGCATTTAGTCACACATAGACAGATAGATAGATAGATAGATAGATAGATAGATAGATAGATAGATAGATAGATAGATAGATAGATAGATAGATAGATAGATAGATAGATAGATAGATAGATAGATAGATAGTTTATTGAACAAAAGGTTACCTACATGGAGTACAGTTACATAACAAATAGGCATATAACAAGTTAATTGTGGTTAATTTTATAATCAATACAAATTTAGTTTCAAGTTTATTTCTGAAAATTCCTTTAGGCTTAAAAGCCCATGAGGACCTAACATTAAAGATATGATGGCTAATAGTGCCTTAACAAAACAAACTAAACATAATTGTACTACAAAACATACACATGTATATGTTGAGAAGATTTCAATCTTACTATAGGTGTTCACAATTAAAAAATATATATATACATAGCAACACATATTAACTTTATAATAAGTTTCACATAAAAAATAACCAGAAAACTAACTGTTATATTATTAATCATATATAAACACAAGCATTTTATGTATATAATTCTGGAAATATTTATCCAAACATACATATACCAGATTTCTTAGGTGGTTCTTGAATGATGTTAGCAACTCAACAAATTTTGGAATATTTGTTTTTTTTCCAGTAATATTTCTTATTGTACTGCCTCCTGAGGTCTTTGTAAACTAGACATTCTATTATGAAGTGAAATTCATCTTCAAGAGTATTGCATATAAGGCATTTCCGTTAATTTCTAGGGATTTTATTTGGTTTATGCCAGTTTCTATTAGTAATCTATGTGCAGATAATCTTAGTCTTGTTAATGCGACTCTGAATTTTGAGACTTTGATATTACCCAGATGCAGTTTGAAACTAAAATATAAAAAAAAGTTTGTATGTGGACGCTCGTGAAGAATCACTAAACGATGTATTCCAATTGTGTATAAGAAGTTTCTAAGCCTTTATTTAATACATACTAAAGAGAGTGGTTCTTTCTCAACTCCCTGATTAAGCTATACGTGATAGAATCCTAGCTTTTGTAATAGCAGTTTTACTGATTTAGCACAGCAGTTTTTATTTGGTTTACGTACCATTTCATTTTTATTTTATGCTTTTCAGTGAAATACTGAAATATATCGGTGAAATAAAATTGGTATTTCACTGTTTCAAAGCAGTGAAAATATCATTTTTATTTTCACTGTTTTTGCCGAACTACTTTTTAACCACATTCTAAACAAAAGTCCCATAATTTCACACCCAGAAACTCCAGCTCATATACAAAAGTATCATACACATGATTGACAGTGAGTGATTAATTACGTTAAAATACTTAGCTTTATCCAATTTCTCACCTATGAGATACATATTTCCCCTCATTTATCGGTGATAGAACATTAAATAAAATCGAAAAATGGCTGTATTTTTTTTATTTTTGATATAAACATAGGGTTCTTGGTATTCATTTTCTTAGTTAGATCATTTTCTATCCATCTATAGCAATTTTGAATCAAAATTTGAGAAAAAGTTGATTTTCATTTTTTTTTCACCACCATCCAATTTTCACAGTATTGTCTAAATACTTGTATGATCATAGTCTGCAGTCTATAAGTCACCTATAAAAAGTGGAAAACTACCTCTACAGTCGCTCATTATTCACAAATGCATGAAATTGTGACAAATTTTGCACTTAGGTCAGCCCTGGACCGAGCATTTTTTAATGAATGAACAACTGATTGAGTATTACTCCACGATTCATGGTGTGACGAAGTGCAGACTTATCTAATAAAAAAAATCAATTGAGGCCAATATGTAATGAATTGATGTTTCCTTTTCATTGTATGATAAAGATAGATATGACTTCTTAAATACTTTTATCTGAAATTATTAAAATATTTTGAACTACTTTTGTTGCGTTTTCAGTAATGATGGTAGTAATCATTCTGAGGTTCTCCATAGGGAATAAGAAATGCTATAATTCCAAATTTTACTGAATATTTTGCAAAAAAACATAAAATAAAAAGAAAATTTGTTTGTTTCAGTGAAATATTGATTTTATTTCACTCGTGAACATCAAACAAATGACATTTTCACTCGTGGCTACGCCACTCGTGAAAATATCATTGTTTGGTGTTCACTTGTGAAATAAAATCAATATTTCACTAAAACAAACAAATATCCTCTATATCATCATCGTATAAACCTGTTTTATATATTTATCATTTTCACATTTCAGTAATTCAAACAAAAACTTTATAATATATATATATATATATTAAAAGATAAAAACACAGTCCACGAGATAATTAAATTATTATTTGCCAACCGGTTTCGCTTTCATGCTCATCAGGGCAAATATGGCGTCCTGATTTGCCCTGATGAGCATGAAAGCGAAACCGGTTGGCAAATAATAATTTAATTATCTCATGGACTGTGTTTTTATCTTTTAATATTTTTAACTTTTTTCCGGCACATTTTTTTGAATTTTTCACATATATATATATATATAGTCCTAAGGTTTAAAACCCTTTAAATGCCGGAAAAGGCAATATATATAAGTAATTAAATAAAAATGACTTGATATGGCTTTAAAATAATGATTTAATTAACTAAATTAACTGTGCTACGCGTTTATATATATTATATTGTATTATATATATGATTGTACCGAGTTTGAATGGTGAGTCTTATGCGGAGATGGTCTTTAAACGCAGGGTTCACTGCAGTTAGCTGGAACAGTATATGGCAATAAAAAGGAAAAAAGAGACTTTAATGCAATTTGTATCATGACTTTGGGATGGATCTGTATAAGAACAAGTTAATCTATGATACATTTCTTTGTGCAAAGGGGTGGAGATTAAAACTGTACTCTATTTGAAATAGACCACAGTTTCAATCGAGTATATGGTATAGGAAATTGGCCATAATACAAAGGCTACGCCAACTCGAAATAACGTAATTATTCTCGCAAACAGTGCTCCATCTATTACTTATTATTGTTGTAATATAATGTACAAAGTTATAACTGAAACGGCAAACATTACTGCTAAAAGTACGCTGCTCAAAATACATTCACCATCATATGTTATGTATACTTTTATTTCCTTAATGTGAAACAGAATGTGAAACAAGACAAATTATAAATGAACACAGAAAATTAAAATATAACTGTTTAAGCCAAGGAGATAACTTATTCTACAATGGAATGACTTTCACTTATGTTTCCGCTCAACCTAGCTTAAAGCTAACACCTAATTATTGCCCATCAATTATAACATTTCAATCCTTCTACAGGAAAGACCACGGAAGAATTGCCACCGGAAAAGATGTCGAATAATTAAACACTGTCTACATTTGTTACAATTATCGAAATCAGACACCCGACGTCTTTTTATGCTTCAATATCAATTACAGACCGCCTTTTCGAGGAAATAAGAGTTCCTTTTACCCTCTTCATTAATCTGTTATAATTTGCACAATGCTGTTCCTTGTGGCAAAAGATGCTCTTAGAAAATCTTTAATTGAAAGGAAAAATGCCCTCGTATTCATCTTCAATTACATTTGACCAAACGACACCCTCATTTCCGGTAAATTGCCGCCCTTGGGAAAAACGAAACGGATTGACATTCGCGGAGAAATATTGGTCTGTACTAAGGTTAATTGGGCACTTGACAAAAAGGAATTTAAATGAAATTATAAAAGATGCTTCACAGGTGATGACATTCTACTTTAATCAAATTATTTGTGCCATTTATAAAGATTGAATGCAATGGTGACCGTTCCGTAACTGTTGGATAATTCAACGAGTCGCCGTTTTAATGACAGGATCTGTCAAAATATTCGTTTTAGCGAATTAGCGAAACAGACATTTTTGACAGTTTCTACACATGCCTCAAATTGCTGCAATTAAGCAAATGATATTTTTGAATGATGGTTTTTTTTACCTGGCCATATTTGACCCCTAGTTAGCATCTGTCTTAATAAACGATTACGGCCATTTAATCGGAACGCTTAAGCGATTTTCATGTACTTTATCGTTAAGAGCAGATGGATAATCAAGATAGAAGCTTGTGAGCCCGAAGATTATATCAAACTTAAGAACGCACTTGATGAAGTTTCATAAGTTTGATAAATTTGATCTCGTCTGTAGATGGGATTTATAATTAATTTACCAATATCTTAGATTTCATATCATATGGTTAGTGAACGCGGAGAAATTGATGATTATGATAAATGTATTTATCCATATTTAGATACATGTAACATACATTTATTATTTAGGTACCAATTAATGTACCAATTAATGTACCAATTTCTAAGATTTCAGATAAAACGATTAAGCGAACGCGAATAATTTAACGATCACGATAGAAATAAATTTAAATAAACAATGCTACTAGCCAGTGGCCTTCGTGAACGCCACCATCTGTAGCAGAACAAAGCCTGTATCATAAGCGCTTAATTAAAGTTTGGATAATGTAACGCCTTTTCACTACAGGATGACGATAACTAACCACGCATATAATATTTACTGAATATCAACTCGTGAGCTCCCTGTATTAATCATGTCTATGAAGCTGGACCATAAATAGTTCTTGTTAATAGTTCTTAGGGTCATTCGTTCTGGATCTCCTTTCAAACAAAAAACATGCAAATAAGCTGGAGATAAGTTTGTAGAATTAAAAAAAGCAAAAATGTTTTTAAAGATACCTTTGAAACACTATAGTTGAAGATCAATATTTGCAAATAAACATTTGCAAGCATTGAATACTAGTCATGACGCACTTCACCTATGTGCACACTTAAATGTGACCATGATAATGTTAACGTTCTTTTTCCCTTTCAAAATTTCCATATTGGGTTATGATCAATAACAATGCTTGAATGCTCCAAGGATATCAAATATAGTACAGGTACAAGTTCTTCTTGTTCTTCATAAGGTGAAAAATTTATAAAGAGTTACACCCGGAAGAGATCAATGCATTTTAATCTATTTCGTTCTTTCAGATAAATAAATATTATATTTATTAAAGTTATAACTACAAAAAAATCATATTTCAATATGAATCTGTATAACAATTTTGTTTCTATTGAATAAACTTAACCAACCAGTTGGCGTCTTATCTGATAAGGGATCATAAACCAAGTAAGGAATTAGATCTCCTGTGGTTTGAGGGTCTGGGGGAGCAGGGGGGCAAGGGGAGGGGCGGGGGGGGAGGTCACGTATGAATCCTTTTGTTTTGACTTTACTAGACAAAACTTGACAGTTCGTCTATTGCAATTGGCTTAATCTGCTAATAAGAACAGCTAATTAAAAGTTATTTCTTGCACGTTTTAAAGCATGTTCTTGTGGGTTTTTTTAACCCACTTAATCATGGTATAGAACGACGATTTTGTAGGGTAATATAACTTTTTAAGTATGATTTTCATATTCAAATGCAAGTCGTGTTAACGAAATTTGTTTTTCAAGTTTTGTTGAAAATTGTAAAACTTATATCTGAAGTTATATCTCTATGAAACAGCTTATCATAGAGAAATCCACTAACCCCAACAATTAATAAACAGAAAGGCAAATTTTCTCTGAAAGATCTGCGACAAACAAGCGTCAGTGTAACAGTTTAATTGGACTTGAAGTCGGCAGTGTTTTATACTGTTCTAAATCCCAGCAGACTGGAACAGATCGCAGTCAAACACGATGCATCGGTGTAAGCAAACAGCTTTCATTTTCTGTCTTTTTGATGCGAGACCTCAAAGAGATGCCTAGACATTTGTTATGTTTCTTTTGACAACTGTTTCTATGGATTATTTCTTTGGAGGCTGAATAGGGCTTTATTTCCGGCAACAGATTACTGATTACTCCGCGGTGATTTGTTTGTTCAGGGCGTGTAAACAATACGAAACAAACACCATAAGACAAGACGGCTCATCACCAATGTCATAAAATGTCAATTTCTCGCGGAGAAACTGTCATCTAAGAAAAGAACAAGTTTTCTAATCAGGATTCCTTTTAAAGCGTGTTTCATCACTCACAAATCCGAGATAATTGAACAAATTTTTAATCTTCTGCGTTTGAAAAGGGTCTTTGTTGACTAAAAAGGCCACATTTGTTGCGAGTGACAAAACATATTCTTCTGCGATTGAATTTAACACCGTAGTCTGCATGCTGAAAGCAAATATAGCATCATGTATGATACGGCCGGAGATGTTTTATTCGAGATCTTTTGACTTCTTTTGACAGCGGGGCCGAAATGAGAGAGAGAAGTAATTATAATCTTTAAAATCTGAGATCTAATTTATGACATAAGGAATACAATTCATCAAAACGCTTGTTATGAGCTCCCAGATTGTGTTTATTTAGAATAGTTCTCTGTTTGAATTATTTGACAAATGGAAAACCGGTGAATGCGGCTGAATGATGCTTGTTCGGTAATATTTACTTTGGCATATCATGAATATTTTGAAGGCTTTGTAAGAAAAGTTTGCGTGGTGATTGTAATAAATCATTCTATCATAGATCAATGAATCAATTGTAAATATGGCTTATCAGACTTTTTTATGTGAACAATTAGCACAAGGGATGTCTTGGAGTTTGACTTGCTTAACCTAATGCTAATATTTGTTGACAAACTTCGGATTCTGTCGATTCTTGTGGTAACAAATATCAAAATAAACACGAAACTGACTTGTCCAATTTAAATGTAATCGATACATTAGAAATACGTTTGGTTTCTTTTCCCATTTTTTTGTATCATACGCGACTTCTATGATAACCAAAATATTCAAATTGAAATCGGAACATCGCTCGCCCTTTTTCGTTATAATTACGAAAAAAGTCCTACAATTTTAAAATAGTTTCAGAATGGTTCATTTCGACTTGAATATATGCCGTCTTTGTCAAGATTTAGAAAAGTTTTTAGTTATTTATTAATTGAATAGATATTGAAAAAGTTTACAATGATATTCAAGGAGTTTTGTTGATATCCAACGACTTTATTTGATATCTAACTAGTTAACTTGATATTCAATGAGTGTACATGATATTCAACCACTAGGTTGATATTCAATGCACTTTTTAATATTCAAGTAATTGGCTTGGAATTCATCGACTTAATTTGTTATCCAATGCGTTTATTTGATATTAAATAAGTTTACTTGATGTATAATGAACTTACTTGATATTTTACTATTTTACTTGATATTCAGCGTGTATTCAAGGCGTTTACATAATATGAAAGTACTTCACATGGTATTCAATGACTATATTTGATATTCAACAAGTTTACTTGATACTGAATAAATTTACTTGATATTGAACAAGTTCTCCTACTATTTAAGGAATTTACTATTTAAGTAGTTTTCTTGATATTCAACGAGTCTCCTTGATACTGAATAAGTTTGCTTGTTTAAACAAGTAATCCTAATATTCAAGGAATTTACCTGATATTTAAGTAGTTGTCTTGATAATCAACGAATTTATTTGATATTCGACGAGTTATCAATGCATTTTCTTGATATTCAAGTAGTTTACTTGATATTCAACGACTTTACTTGGTATTAAATAAGTTAACTTGCTATTGAACGAGTTTACCAAATTATCAAGGAATTACCTGATATTCTAATAGTTTTCTTCATATTCATTCGATGTTTAAGTAATTTATTTGATATTCAACGGCTCTCTTTGATAGAATGTACTCAACGAATTCACTTGATAGTCAATGAGTTTACCTGAAATAAGATGAATTTCCCTGATATCCATGGAGTTTATTTGATATTTAATTAATTTAACAGATATTCAACGAGTTTACCTAATTTTCAAGGAATTTACTTGATATTCACAGACTTGACTTGATATTCAAAAACTTGACTTGATATTCAGCGAGTTTACCTTATATTCGTTTAATGTTCTGGATACTTGTTTACTTGTTATTCAATGAGTTTTCCTGAAATTTGACGAGTTTCCCTGATGTTCATCGAGTTTACTTGATATTGAATAAATTTTCGAGATATTCAACGAGTATACCTAATTTTCAAGGAATTTATTGGATATTCGAATAGTTTACTTGATATTCAACGACATTACTCTTTATTCAACGAGTAAACCTAATATTCAACGACTTAAATTGATAATCAACATTATTTGATTTTTAAGGAATTAACTTGATATTTAATGAGTTAACACGATATCCAATGACATTACTTGATACTAGATTTTATTGATATTCACGTAGTTAACTTGATATTCAACGACTTAAATTGATATTAGATGAGTTCACTTAATATTGAACAACTCTACTGGTACTATACTCAAAGTATTTTCTTGATATTTATATAGTTTACTTGATATGCAGACTTTCTTTGAAACTCAACGAGTTAAGTTGATACTCAATGAGTTTACTTTAAATTAAACGAATTTCATTTATATCCTTGGAGTTTACTTGATATTGAATAAATTTACCGGATATTCAACGAGTTTACCTAGTTTTCAAGGACTACACTTGATATTTGATATTCAAGGAATTTACTTGATAATCATCAAGTCTACCTAATATTCAAGGAATTTAGTAGGTGATATTCAAAGACTGTCCTGGTATTCAACTTACCTGAAATTCAGTGAGTTAACTTGAAATTCAACAAGTGCGCCTAATATTCAAAGATTCAACTTGAAATTCAATGATTATATTTGATATTCAACGGGTTTTCCTGACATTTAGTAATACGTGTTTTTCAAAAAGTTTTCTTGATAATCAATGAATTTTCTTGAGATTCAATGAGTTTTCCTGGTATTCAATGTATGTACATGATATTCAAGTTGTGTAATCGATATTCTAGGAGTTTACTCAATATTCAACGAGTTTAGCTTATATCCAAGGATTTAACTTAACTTATATTATAATGTAATTAATCAAGTGATTTCATATTGGCCTTGTTATTTGTCCGAGGGTGGTCGTATTGGCCAAATTGGCCCAAGGCCGAGGGCCAATACGACGGCCACCCTGGACAAATAACAAGGCCAATATGAAATCAATTGATTAATGATAATTTTATTATTCACTTACATGGAAAAACAAGAATAAAAGAGAACTAACATGCTCATGGGTTGTGGTAAGGAATCCCACCCAGGGTTGGGTACGTCACAAAAATGAGGCCGCGGTTTGGACGTATCTCAACCCGAGTAATTCTTATCCACAACTCAATGGACTGGTAGATTTTTTTCTCACCGTTTGAATCGCATTTTCACGCAAGTAAGAAAAATAAATATACAGGAGGGATGAAAAAATGAAAATCAACTTTTCTCGAATTTTACTTCAAAACTGTTTGGATGGATAGAAAATGATCTAAGAAAATGAATACCCATAACCCTATGTTTATTTCAAAAATAAAAATTTTACAATGTTGGCTAAAAACAGCAAATCTAACATGTTAATGAGTTGTGGATCAGAAAATGCCACTTGAGGGTTGAGATACGTCCCAAAAATGAGGCTCTGCCGAGTTTTTTTTTTGACGTATCTTAACCGGAGGGTGGCATTTCCTTATCCACAACTCAATGGACATGGTAGATTTATTTTCTCACCGTTTGAATCGCATTTTCACACAAGAAAGAAGAAATAAGTGTAAATACAGGATAGAGATGAACAAATGAAAATCAACTTTTTCTCGAATTTTACTTCGAAAATGCTATAGATGGATAGAAAATGATCTAACTAAGAAAATGAATACCCATAACCCTGTTTACTTCAAAAATAAAAATGTTACAGTCGTTTTTCAATTTTAAAGCAGTTCGCACGCGGAGTATGGGGTAACCCTATGTGAGATAAGATTTTCCATCACTGCTAAAAATAGAGATTTTACTGTCTTGTAAGTGAGAAAAACAAGAATATAAATGTTCTTGTAACAATAACAATTTCATTTGTATTAAACTTGAAAAAAAAGATATCGGCTGGAGTCTAAAAATGTAATGGCAAAAACAAAATGGCATCGTTTAAAAATGTAACGGAAGTGACTTCTCTGTATTGGCCCTCTTTTAAACCAATCAGAATGCTTGAATTCCATATTGGCCCTGTTTTCTCGTATTGGCCCTGCTTTTCTCATATTGGCTCAGTTATGCTTTGTATTAGCTCTACCTGTTTCATATCACGTGTGCAATTGGTCTAATACAGTGTGTAATATTGTAAAGTTGAATAATAATGGAGTTTACTGGATACCAGGTTGATTGGATATTGGCTGCACTAATGAAAGATACACAATTATCCTGTTGCTAGAGTGTGGGCTATAGTAATGACAGATACACTATATCAAGTTGCTCGGTTATGGGCTTTAATGTTAGATACACATTTATCAAATTGCTCCTAATGGAAGATACACAACTATCCGGTTGCTCAGGCATGGGCTTTAACACTAACATCAGGTGACTCAGGTATGGATTATAATACTACTTAATTTAAACACAAATGTCATGATCAAGCATGTAAGGGACCCAAATTTACAGAAAAAGGAAAACAAACGGAGGAAGCGGCATTTTATTTATCACAGTGATTTCTGGCACTAACATACTACAACATATAAAAGTAAATTCTACATCTGATTACAAATTTACGAAATTGTGTTCAAATGTCGTAGAACTATGGATTAGCTACAATATACATAGAATACACATTTCTCTATGTCAAATCTATAACAGTTGCTTAGCAAGTACAGTCTTGTTATAAATTAAAAACATTATCTAGATATGGCTTACATTTTTGAAACCTTAAAAGGTTCATATATATATATACAAGAGGACCTAGATGGCCCTATATCGCTCACCTGAGACCTATTTAGGACCATATGTGACCAAACTTCAACCCTAAACTATATATCATACACTATCATAACACTTCCGTTCCATTTGACCTACACATGACAAGCCTTCTGACCAATTTACATGATGAGTGGATATAAAATGTGACTTCTAGAGTACCAGCAAGGTTTTCCTTGGAGTTGACCTGTTGACTAAGTTTTTAATCCCAGGTGATCTAAACACACGTTCTTACCAATTTTCATGATTGGGCTGTAAATGTCACCTGTATGGCATACTCAAGGTTTTTATACCTACCTAGTATACCAGATGACCCATATTCAAACTCTACCTAGATTTCATAAAGGCAATTATATTGACCAATTTTCATAAAGATACAATGACAAATGCAACCTCTATTGGATACAGAAGGTTTTTCTACCATTTGACCCTGTGACCTAGTTTTTGAATCATGATGACCCATATTCAAACTCAACCTAGATTTAAGCAAGGCAGTCAGTCTGACCAAGTTTCATGAAGAAACAGTGAAAAATACAACATCTAGTGCATACACAAGATTAAGTTTTGACAGAGGACTGACACCAGGTGGTCACAATAACTCACCTTGAGCACTTCGTGCTCAGGAGAGCTAACAAAAGACATCAAAATACACTAACACCCTGTTGGATAACATCAAAATTTACCTGCAATGTTTACTGGTTAATTTCACAGCACATTCAAACTTAAACAGAAAATCCAGCAGAACATCATAACTTACAGGACAATACAAAAAGACCACATTGGGGCTATTTAACTTGACACATATAACTAAATGTCTTATATAAAATTACAGAATGCCAACAAGACATCAAATCTCACAAAACACCAACATGACAACAATTTATGGGCTACCGACAGGAATCCACCAAAACTTACGCAATACAAACAGGACATCCTAAAGCACTTATTACCTACACAACTACATTGGAACATACAAAAAAACCAGTAGGATATTAAAAACTACAGGATACCTACAGGACAGCATCATAACTTTATAGAATGTCAACAGATAATCAAAACTTTCAAGATAAAATCACCTCAAAATTCACAGAATACCTACAGAATTGCATAAACACGACAGGGTACTTACTGAACACCAACAAGACAAATTTAAACTTACAAACAGGACTGCATAACAAATGGGCCAAGTTGGCCATACATCACTCATCAAAGTACATACATGACCTACTGATGACCAAAAATGATCATCATATTTGCATTCTGTTTGATCTTGACAAGACAAACATTCTGATCAATTAACATGATAATTAGCTATAAAACATGACTTCTAAAGAATCCACAAGGTTTTCTTAGGAATTGACTCGGGGACTTAGGTTTTGATGCCATAGGATCCACATTCAATCCTGACCTAGAAATGATCAAAATAAACGCTATAACCAGATTTCATGATCATTGGGTCTTAAATGGGGCCTCCAAACTGTTAACAAGGTTTTAATTTGATTTGTTCTTAGACTAGTGACCTAGATTTTGGCCCAAAGTGACACAATTTCAAACTTGACCTAGAAATCATTGAAAAAAGAATTCTGACCAATTTTCATATTGTTAACCTTGTAATCCTATGAACGTGGTCAATTTTGACCCCAGGCGCATAATGTGAACAAATATTTTTAGTAAGAGGACCACAAGACAAATGCTATATGCTCTGGGCAACACAGTTTCAGGCAAGAAATTTTTTTCAAATAACTTTGTATAAAACAAAGCAAAGAGGCACTTTCATGTGTAAAACATAAGTACATGTATTAAAAATCTGTATGAAATATACATAAATTCTATCAAACCAGTTCACACACATTAAACATTCATTCTGGATTCATTTTGACTTTCTTGGCACTGTAATTTAAAATCAATATCGAAGAGTGCAAAAAATCCCAGTATTTTCAGTAATTCTGCAATGTCCTGTTAGAAGTTATAAAATAATTCCCTGCATGTTTTATGAAAAAAAAATCAAATATTTTATACTCTGCCCTCCTCCCCGCCCCACTACATCTAGCATGCAGAAATACATATTAATAGAAAGTTTAATTGTATATCCAAAGCGAAAGCCAACTATAATCTGTGCTGGTTACCAACACAGAATCATTACCTCAGCAAATTACAGATTAATGAAAAATTTGCTTGTTTCAAAGTACCCTTACAGGGACATACCCTGTAATACTAACAATAGAATCTTTGGAAGTATAATAACTAGGGTTTCAAAATCGCACAGAAATGGTAATCGATGATCGGAAATAATCGGATAGCTGCTTTCCATCAATCTTCAATTATATAAATAATATTCGACATTTTTCTTCAAAAGTATAGTTAAGTACACAATCTATTGTCACAACTTTAATAAACTCTTTTGATAAAGTTTATGCTAAATTAAGTAGATAACTGTCAACACTGAACAATATTTTCTATTCATTGTAAGCACTCAAAATAGCAGACACCATTTTTGTAGTCAGAGTGACCTCCCTTGCGAGTAGTTTAAACAACAGCAAGAACTAAGAAAAGAAAACTACCGACCATCGGCAACTTGGCCAGTGAACAACCGATTTTCGATCTACTCGATCATCGTTTCAGCTATGCATTCCCAGTCATTATCAATAAAATCAGCGGTTTAAAATGTACTGCAGTACCATAAACCATTCAATAATCTATGTACAGTAGTCGTTGTCACAATTAATGTGTGGATGCGATTTATAACAGAAAGCCTCTATATTAATTGTGGTAAAATGAGGCATTTTTCGCCATAGGTTCTTCTTTGAAATTGTCTTTATTTATCATTTTACGTTCAATGAACACATATTCTATGTTTTGAGAATATAATCTGCTAGATGTAGGGAGTGCCCCTTTAAAGGACCATGATCACTTTGGATGTTACAGTTATTTTATGGCACTTATATTGCCAAGAAATATTGGCAAGAAAGATGTCTTGTCAGCAAGAATGACAGGTATTTGATCAAAGAAACATTCTTAACTCTGCTTATTAAAAAGACGGTATATGTTTTAAATATAGTGCAGTATTTTTTCGAATGCAGGTTATTAGGACGAAAAAATTCAAGAACTTAAATAGCACATTCTCAATACATACTCCATGTATATTAAACAAATTTTCATCAACAATGTAATACAAGATGCCCACCTGCAACATGTCGAGCCCACCATATGTCAAAAGGGCTAACTCCTTTCCAAGTAGAGATGGGTTAAAATACACCAAAATATTGGATGTAACATGCATGTTGTACCACAGAAAAGTGGTCTTGAATTTGCTCTACGGCCAGTAATAAAAAAGTTACAATATAAGCTATTTATAGTAACAACAAAGGGAAGTAATTAGTAATTCTAAAACAAGGATAGACCATGTTGGTGAACATTTGTACAAAGTAACATCAAAATCCCTCCATGCATGAAAAAGAAATGCTCCAGACAAAGATATTCTTGACTTTGAACTTTAACCTCTAAGTGTGACCTTGACCTTAGACCTAGGGACCTGGTCCTTGCGCAAGACACTCAGTCTCATAATAGTGAACATTTGTGCCAAGTTAAATTAAAATCCCTCTATGCATGAAAAAGATATGCTCCGGACAAAGTCATTCTTGAATTTAACCTTTAACCTCCAAGTGTGACCTTGACCTTAGACCTAGGGATCTGGTTCTTGTGCATGACACTCCGTCTCATGATGGTGAACATTTGTGCCAAGTAACATCAAAATCCCTCCATGCATGAAAAAGATATGGTCCGGACAAAATCGGACAGATGGACGCTAGGACATACACCGAACCGCCAAAAGTGACAACTATATCGAGCTCACCGCAGGCGGGCTCGACAAAAACCAAAATTTTATGAATTTCACCTAATCGATCCTCGAAAAGGGAAATAAAACACATGACTGAATTTATGCTTAATGCTTTCCTGTTGATGAATCGCCTTGTAACACTTTGATATTGTTTTGTCATTTTGACTAACAAACTGTAAATATTCAATCCATGTATATGAAAAAAATTTCATCAACAATTTTTAAATAAAACCAAAATTTGATTTTCAGCTAGTAAATGATTCTCAAAATGGGAATTAAAACACGAGACAGGGTTTATGCTAATCATTTTCCTGTCTATAAAACACGTTCTCGCACTTTGATTTTTTTTCGTCATTTTGACTTACAAACTGTATACCGGAAATATTTCAATGCCTTAGTGTAGAGTAGATGACATTTGTTCAAACAAAGACATTTAAAAGCAACTACTGTTTTCAAATGCCTACTGAATTCTTTTTAAAGTCCCAGGTGCAAAGTTACAAGCAGCTCTTATTTTACCAAGAAAGATGTCTTCCTGGCAGAAATGACCTTTATTTGTACCAAATACATTCCTAACTTAAGTTTTTAATCAATAAGTACATGTGTATGTTAGAAATATAGTGCAGTACTTTTTTTTCAAAATTTAAGAGACTTTCTCGCAACTCTTTTTCATGAAGAAACAACTTGAATATGAAAAAAAGGCATATGTCAACACTGATCTAGAGTGACTAGCACATGGTTTTATCCTTATCCTATTAGTAAATTTATTTTCGTCAATTCCGAGTATCCTGGGGCTTTAATTAATTTACACTGATACTGTGTTTTATTGCCATTGTTATTTTTGTACAGGAGGTACAAGAATACTATTTTCAAGTCTTGAATCTTCAGACAAGAATGTTGACTTCTTTTTTTTCAGGCTAAGGTTGCCTTCAACTTGAAGTTTTCATCTTCCATGTATCCCGTGTCAAAATGGCCGCCTCTTGATGACACGAAATTGTCATATCTGTAATACATGTAAATCTCTTAATAAGTTTGAATCTAACCGAGTTGATAAAGCTTTTTGAAAAACCACTCCTTTTTTATAATTATATATACTAATTATATAATCTTGATTGCAAATAGTTCTTACAACTTATGTAAAAATTGCTCTCAAGACTCACTTCAGATTGAATCAACCTTCAAAGAGAGATAGAGGGGCAATGTGGAATTATCTGTGTCTTGTCTAAGGACTCTACCATTAGTTTGGTGAAGATCAGATGAAAACTATTTGACTTGGAGAGCAGACAAGGCTAATTTGGCCAATTTTGCATAATTCAAGGGCCATAATCCAAAAAAAAGCTTGCGGCGATTTGGCTGGTTATAGAAACTTGGCCTAGATATTATGCCCATAATTATTTTCACATAAGTTTGGTGAAGATCAAATGAAAACTGTTTGACTAAGAAAATGAACAAGGTGAATTTGGCCAAATTTGCATAATTCAAGGGCCATAATCCAGAAGTGCCTGGGTCGACTTGGCTGATATTATGCCAACAAACATGAAAACTGTTTGACTAAGAGAGCTGACAAAGTGTGGACGCCGCCCACCCACCCACTCCCTTGCCTACAATGGGTGTTCACATACTATGTCTTTTCGGGCATATAAAAAAATCAGTTTGGATCTCTTTTTTTGGAGGTTTTTATTTTTTCGCAAATTTCGCAAATGAAGCACTTTGTGAAATCATCAAACTTGCTAACATAACAAACAAACAATGATGATATATAAAATAGTGCTTGCTCAGGAATTAAAAACTCGAAAAAAATAGAAAAATTGCAAAATAAACAACTCGTGAATGTAGAGACTTTTACAATATACATACGAAGACTCAACCTATATCTTCGAACAAAACCTATTTTCTTAAATAAAAGAAAGTCTATTTTATCTAAGGCTTTAAAACATGCTTCAACAGTATTTTAGTTATACACAGGCAGGAAATTTTACCTAACCATTATTTCTGATAAAGGACCTGTACAGGCCTTCCATACTCAGTAAAAACCAGCCAACTTCTGTTTCAGAGAAAAAAAATGCATAATTAGTACATAATAATGTAATAATGTAAGTAATAATATAAGTATTATTAGTAATATAAGTAATGTAAGTCTGCAGAAACATTACTCACATTCTCTGGTATTTTAGTCGTTCCTCTCCGGACACCGAGGGTCTCATCTTGCCAGCAGCTGACATCATATGCTGCCGAGTCACTGCCAGAACGTTCTTTGCTTGGAACGGCGAGTCTGGAACGTTATCTACGATGAAGTGATCTAATGCTCTCCTTTCTCGCAGTCTAATTTGCGACACCTGTTGATCAATATTTGTATTAATGTTAAAGGCCTAACCTTGGTGTTCACAAAGACGGGTTTTTTATTTTCAAGATAGCACACAACTTAAAATACAGCTGAACATGTGATCAACAACCACAGGTTGTGGACGCTAAAGTCTCTATGTAGACAGGTGGCTTAAATTCACAGGTCTTTTACTACAACTAAATAGTGCATAGCTGAGTTTTATCCCAATTAATTTTTAACAGTCTCTACTATAAATCAAACAGTTCCTATCTCTACTTGGTAAATGAATTTTAAGTAACCTTTCCCATTCAAGAAATAATCAAGAATCATGACTCACCTGTGTTCCAAGACGTTCCTCCATTTCTGCTGAAACTTGCACAACACCTTCTTCCAGACTTGGTATGTAGGCCAATGTCCCTGAGGAGAATGACTTACGTCTCTCCCTCTGCAAATATGCTTTTTATCTAAGAAAAGGTAACTCCTACACATGTGTTAATTTATACTGATTTATTTACTCACGATTGCTAAACAAGTTCTTACAATTTATATTAATCGCTCTCGAGACTCACTGCAGATCAAATCAACCTTGAAGATAGGATATATTGAAGTACATGTATAGTAAAGAAACATCAGAGGTTCAAATGCATATCAATAATTAACGTGCAACTGAATGAATAAACGTGACTTAATGCACATTAAATCATGGGTAGAATTTACAATTTCAATTCTATCATTGCTTATTCTTGGACACTTATTAAAGCATCAGTCTCTTTTTCATGCACATCTCTTTTAATAAAACACTTACCTTTTCTTTGCATATAGATGTAAATTCTACAGTTAAAATAATCTTTTTTTATCAAGCTAACAGTGACTGCACTCTAATCTTAACAGTACAAGGGAGGTAACTGCTGCAAAGGGTTTGACAAAATTAGTGCAGCAATTATCTCCCTTTACAATGTCTTTCTGTCTACATTAAATCAAGGTTTTCAATTAAACATGGTATTCCAGACACATGCACTAAACAACACTCTGATAAAGAGCAAATGTGTCCTGTCAGCTATGCCAGCATTTAGAGCTTATTAGAGTTAAATTTATAGTCAGTTCAAAAGCTCTTATGAGCTTATGTAGTATTGTCATATTACTCTATATTACCAAGTAAAATAAAATTTGTTGTATTGTATTGAAGTATATTATACCTTAGTATCGACTTTTAACTTTTTCGTGTTTTTCAGCTTCGACGCCAATCCTCTCTTTGACTTCATCCCAAATCTTCCGATGTCCGAGTCATTTCCGTCGTCAGCTGAGGTGAACTCGTGGATGGCTTCAAGTTGAGCATTATATAGCAGAGCTTTGAAATCGGCACCCGTGAAATCCTGACAGTTTTCCGCGAAGTGTTCAAAGTCCAGGTCTTCTGCCAGTGACATGCGATTTGACAGAGCCTTGAGAATGTGAAGTCTCTCTTCCTGCAGTGTGAATAAAACAGACAAATTAAGATTATTATGAAGGGATTCTTCTAGACTGCCAATAATATGATAAGGTGCAAAACGCTGCTAAACACTATAGAAAAATCCCTAAATAAGGAATTGGCAAAGGTCGCAACAACACTGTAAATCTCTATTTTAACAGGTGTATGAAGACAGCAATTGACGAGCCGCCGTGGCGCAATGGTAGCATGTTCGCATCAGGGTTCGATCCCTACCATCGCCATGTCGGTAGTGTCCTTAGGCAAGACACAAACAATTCTACATTGCCTCTCTGTCTTCGAGGTTGATTTCATCTGGAATGAGTCCCGAGAGCGTTTAATATAAGTTGTAAGAACTTGTCGTGAATAAATAAATTAGTATAAACATAAACACCAATTAGTAAATAGAAGGACAAAATAATGTAAATAGTGCAAGTTAAAGTACTGGCTCTTAAACATGTAGTGGCCTCGACTACCATTACGTATCACTCTTATCTACTTTGCAAGAAATCTTTTCTGATTCACATAATGGACATAGCACTTCTATTCTACTCATTTGTTTTTGTTGAAATCTTACTACCGGGATACAACATTGTAATGCTTGATAGCTAAGACAGGCATTAAAATGCACTCAGATAATTTATTTTAGCCATTAATTTGCTTTTTTTAATGAACTTTTACAGATTTTTAAAAACTTAAATATCACTTTATAATATGTTGTTACATCTCACCTTGTTAGGTAGTTTACAATGCAGACATTTGTCGAATCTACCAGGCCTTAGAAGAGCAGGATCTATCAAATCTGGTCTACTGGTCGCTGCCAACACATACACACCTGATGAAATAAGTTAACAAACATCTTCACTTCACATAACATGTGAAATTGCATGACAACTTCAGTGTCATGTTATTTCATAATGTATGACAACTGCAGTCATGTTACTTCATAATAAATTACTAATGCATAACATATGACAACTCCAGGGTCCTGTTAATTACCAATGAATGACAACTGCACAGTAACACAACTGCAGTCATGTTACTTCATAATGAACTGCAGAGTAATGTTACTGCATTAGATATGACAAATACAATCATGTTACTTTTTAACAAATGACAACTGCAGTCATGTCACTTCCTCACACCTCACACTAGTCTTTCTGGGATAAGGTTATCTAAAGTCATCCTAGCTTCGCAACAAAAAATTCCTAGTCAGGAATGACATACATGTGTCATATTATACAGTCATGGCTCATGGCTGTATTTGGAATTACACCTAAAATCCGCTAGTCAAGTGCTGTACAACTTCTCCATCACGTTTCCTGACAAAGAACAATGTACATGTAGTAACTTACCATCTAGACCTTCTACACCATCTAGCTGCGTCAGTAACTGGTTCACAACTCTATCTGTTACCCCAGTGTTGTCATGTCCTCTCCTGTAATAGTACAGTGAAATCTGTAATATCCGGCACCCTTAGGGACCACCTGATCATACCAATTTAAAGTAGGTTGTTGGTTAAACCACACTTTTACCATTCACACCATTTATGTTATCCAGACCAAGGGACTATGTGGGATAAGGCAGTTTGTTCGTAAAACCAGGTGTTAAGTAAGACGGGTTTTACTGTGATCATTAAACTGTTACAATCTGTCTTAAGTAGTTAGCCAATGAATGCATTTGAAGTGGCCACTGAATGTAGGTCGCTGGTCAATTCAGGTGTACTTTACATCACAAAAAGACCAAATGAAATACACAGTATTGCCTGCTTAAGACAGGTGACTGTTAACTTGAGTTGACCACAAACACTAGTTCAACTGTACCTACTATATATGTATATATTTCTAGAAGTTTTTTACCCGTAAGTACTAAATAATGTTCTGATAACTTAATTCATTACATGAGTCAGTTTCCTTCACATGCCCTATGATTAAATGTATCTAATGATACAGATGACAACTACTTTGAATTATGACAACTTCATAAAATACAAGACAGAAAAACAGTAATTTCCTATCAAAATTTTGTAATTTTGAAATTTCAAATTTGAAAACCCAAATGTTAATGATTATCTAATATAGTGATTTTCTATCAAATTTCAAAATAATGAATGTTAAGGAAGTCAATACACAGGAAATATTTGTGATTACTTCAGAAAACCTCTTGAACAAATCATCAAAAATTTATAAATATTAATGCAGGTAGAAACCCATTTATTATACAACTGGACTAAATATAGGTGTTTAAATATACATGTGTATATAAAAGTGGGTCCCACCCACCCACATAATGATACTACTTAAATAAACTAATTAGAGATGTTTAAATAGTATACATGTACAGTACATGGGTGTATAAAAAGAGGTCCCACCCACCCACACAATGACAGTACTGTACTTAAATGAACTAATTATAGATGTTTGAATATTTTACATGTACAATAATCATGTGAGTATAAAAATAGGTCTCACCCCCACACACATTACTTCCTGGTCTAAATACATGACTGTATAAAAAATACCCATCTATTTATAGAATCAAGATTAATAAGGATTACATAACATAGATTAAGAAAAAATACACAGAAAATCCAAATGTACAAAAAATAGTCATGGAGATTTAAGTTAATGTACATGTATACAAAATAACTATTGGGTTTTCTTAAAAACAGCTAAAATAAGATTCTGTACATTCTGATTAGGTCACAAAAATCATCTAAAATACATGTCATAGTACATGTTGGGTTTTTTTAATGGTAACACCAAGCAGGTAAAATAAGAATATGTACATGTACTGATTATGTCACAACATGTATTTCCACTGTACATGTTGTATGACCTGTTGGTATTTTACCCATAAACACATAAGTCATGTATAATATAAATGTGTATAATCATCTAGTATGTAGGTAAGTGACAACTTCCACACATGAGTTACAAACATGTATAGTACATGGATATCTACAAATGGTTAATCCACAATCTAATACTTACTAGATTCTTTTTTCCTATCTACTGGTATCATCTCTGATTGGTCAATTAAACTGAACTCATTTTAGCAAATCTTATGCCAGTATTATCACAGATTTATGCTTGTTTTGCCTTTAACTGTTGAATGGGTCATAAAAGGTTACATTCTTACCTTGGTGCCATGGAGTCGAATTCATCAAAGAACAGAATGCATGGCTTAGCACTTTGAGCTCTGTAAAAAGAAAACAAGAAAACACATTGGAAGACAATGATTTAAATAAAATGCTTAAAAACACAATAAAACATTTCCTTTTACTTTTAATATACATATGTATGTGCAAAAAGACTGACCAAACTTTCACTAACAATTATATTTGGCACTTCACAAAATTGCAGGCCTGCCCTTTCAGTTTTTGTTCATTCTCAACATGATTGTGAATTTCTGATTATTTTTGGGGATTCCTTTACAATTTGAGTTATTTCCCCTCCCTTATTGTATTTTTTTCCATAATACGTGAAGAACTATTTGCAGTCTTCTTATTCGCCCAATTTTCACAGTGGTCATGTCCGTAAATTAATCTTTAACATCATCATTCCTACACATACTGATTTTTTGCGTTTCCCTGATATCTAAATGCGATTTTTAATTTTACTTAAACTACCTCCAAAAAATGGATCTTCCCGTATTTACCTGACAAATGTATCCCGGACAGCCTGCTCACTAGCACCAATGTATTTACTGAGCAGCTCTGGTCCCTTAATGCTGATGAAGTTAAGACCACACTCTTTGGCAACCACTCCTGCCAGCAAGGTTTTACCCGTCCCTGGGGCTCCGTACAGCAACAGCCCTGACCTCAATCTTAGCGGGCAGTTTGAAAACAGCGTAGGGTACTGAAACAAACAAATGTAATGTAAACTTGCAACAAAATAGTTCCTTATGTAACTACAGCATATTAAATATATCAAGCCTGATGATATTATAAGAGTGTGTTTCTTTCTGTCACAGTCAGACAGTGGAATAAATTACAACAAAGTGTCAGTAGCGCGTGTCGACTTTTTTAGTGCTTGCCAATAAAATAAAACTTTGACATTTATGGGCACACAAGACTTTAACTAGGAATTTCTAAGTACAAATCAAGAAACACACACCTGCTTACAGATAGGCTACCATGATAACCAACTTTGATAGTAATATTCTAAATGGTTAAGTTATCAAGTGGACAAGATGAAAATTTTAACAGTTTCAGTCAAAAAGGGCCATAATTCAAATAAAATCCTTGACAAATTACCTTCTCGCCCATGTTTGGAATCATATGGTAAACAAGTATTCCAACTTTGAAATTAATATCTCAAACAGTTCAGCAAAAAGTGGACCGGTATTAAAAACTTAACCAAGATTGTAAGTCATAAAAGGCCTTAATTTTTGAAACAAATCCCAGACAGAGTTACCTTCTCTTTCATACGATGGGGTATATGATGTGAAGCATACCATTGAAGTTTCAAAGCAATATCTCAAAGGGTTAAGCAATAAGTGGATTTTACCCATATTCAATGTATTCGGTAAGTCAAAAGGGGCATAATCCTTAAAAACCTTGACCAGTTATGTCCCCTTGTCTTGGTGAAGTGGAAGGTTCGTGATGGATAACAAGTATGGTAGTTTCAAGGCAATTCCTCCAATGGCTTTGGGTGAGGTCAAGCTCCAAATTAGGTTGTACAGCTGAAAATTTAACCAAGCTGAATGAAAATTTCTATAAAAAAGGAACATTCTGTTTCATAAAAGCCTTGGATTACAGAGTTATTCTCTTGTTCTTTCTGTAGATGGAGGTTATGATGGTAAACAAGTATGTAAAGTACACTATCATAGCCATACCTGTATATATACATTTGTACAAATAAAGTTGGGTAGTTTTTGACACAGTGGCTCAAAAAACTTAACAACTACAAATTCAAAGTATACCGAAGAGTACTTTTTAGGGATAAACACCGTAAGTGATACTGCCATTGCAATCAGTGCAGATCATGATCAGCCTGTTCATAGAAAAGTCTTATCTGACAAAAAATGTATGCTATCACTTACCAGTCTTATGAACATCCGTTTTAAGTTAACTAAATTGTAAAGAGCATGGCCATACCCAGAAGCACATGTCACAAAGTATGGTAACCTGATAAGATAGGATAATCACTAGGACTTAAATTTAGTTATTATACATTATGATCCTTTGTTTTATACCTACTAGTACCTGAATTGGGTAATTAGTTTAAATGCCAAGCGCCTGGTGACCATTAAAATTGCAATCCAACCACGTTTGGACAAATACCAACAATATTTCAAATGGTCCCATAATAAGCTTTTACTTAAACCATTTTGTTAGGCCACTGTGAAGTTACCTTTAATCAAAATTTCTTTAACATCGGTAAGTCCTCCTATATCTGACCATCCTAATTCCCCTGCTTGGTGAAGTGGAACATTCCTTAAATGATGCTAGGGCCTTTCATGAGGGCTTCCTCAAAGTCATTCTGGGGAGGTCAAGCTCCAAATTATCTTGTACAGCTTGAAAGTCTAACAGTGAACTTGAAATTTGACCTACTACCCCAAATGGAACATTCTGTATTTATGATACAGCTTGAACGAATTACTTAAATTGTCTACCTGTTCTTTAGTTATCATCCGGAAAGTTTCAGTTCGAGTCACGTGACCTTTCTACTGATCTCAAAGTCATACTTGATCTTTATTCATGAAAGTATGCAGTGTATACCAAAAATTATTCAAAAGGGTAAAGCGTTCTGAGTTATTTCCGAAACTGCTTTGCAGTACATTCAAACTATGACCTTACCTACCTAAGACCCCAAAAGTTGAACTACGTATTTCTGAATTGCACGTTTACGGATAAATATTCAAAAGGGAAAGTGCTCATTAGCTATCAGTCCAGACCATGAAAAGCAACAGACTGACACAACCAGTAGTCTTATCAAGACAAACAGTTTGCTTATCACTCCGTAATTTTTACCCCCGAAACTTCGTTTTTTGGGTGTATAATTATAACTGTCCAAAATGAAAGATTTACAATTTGAGAAATTTTAACAGAGTAAAGGTATAAGAATTTAATGAAATACACAATCAGTTACCTCTACCCTGTTTCAGTATATGTGCATGCACAGCTCTGTTGATGATGTGCTCCAGGTCTCTCGCCACATACCCCTCAGTCCTCCGGCCAAGAAGATCTAAGTCTAACTTTGTCAGAGCTTCCTCAGATACCATGGACTTACTCTTCAAAATGGTCTGTAACATTTCTTTCCTCTGGGTCTGAAAAGGTTGAAAAGTAAGATACAGAATCATACAAGATAAAGAATGGTGAGGTCCAACCTTTTAAAGTCCCAGGATTACTTTGAATAAACTGATGTGATCCTTATGTGAAAATTGCCCAATTTACGTTATTATGCAGTCACCTACTCAAGATGGCCACTTTTAACACAATCCATAATCTGGCTGCTTCACATAGCTTTGACTGTACTGATATACAGCAACATCACTAGCAAAACAGACTGAGGAATAACTTAAAGAAAATCCAGTTTCTACTGTCGTAAACTAACTTTATTTGGTGGTTTGATAGTCATCACTTCCTGTACAAGGTGTGTTCCCCTTGACGACACTAAGATTGGATGTAACGAAGAACGTGTTTGGCTGGTTGCTAGCACTGCTATACTGCTCATGTTCCTGACATCTTTCCTCAGAAGATCTTTCAAAACTGAAAGCAGACGGCAAAGAGCTTTACATTTCATCAATACAATAAGTACCACCCAGCAAATACAGACCAGCAGAGAGAAAACCTTGCACGAATCAGCTATCCTGGAAACACCTGTGAAAAAAAGACTACCCCACAACAAAAACCGCTATAGTTTCTTCCGCTCAGTGGTCTTTGTTCACAGGTTTGACTGTAGCTATTTACCACAACTGTTTTTATTAAAAGTGTATCTTTTCAATGACACTGGTCATATCAGTATAACAGACAAGAGTCAACCTTGCTAATAACACAACCCTTCATGAAATTTAATTGCAGAAAACATGAAAAAACTACTTCCCCTTAAAGTTAAAACTGTTTTACCTTCAGCTACCCTTGCTGAGTACAGTGCCTCCCCTGTCATTTCAAACTCTGGCCCCGCAGGAGCACCACAAAGATGGTCAAGGTCATCGAGAACTATCAGGGAAGGTTGTCGCCATGCCGCCTCATCAAACAGCAGCTCAAATACTTTCTGAATAGTGTCTACTTTCTTCCCTGGGTAAAAACAAAACATTTCCAAATTTAAGCATTATTTAGTATTATCACATTGTAATAAATGTATAGTTTCTTAATATACCATGCATGAGATGATACTTAATGCTATTTTTCTTAACGTAATAATTCACTATGCTGAACAGATGTGATTTTTAACAATAGTTAAATAGTTACACCATTTGTAAATATAATATTTCACCTTCTGAAAATAAAAATATCATTATCATTACTATTAGTTATTATTATAAGTCACATTTCAAGATTTGTACAATAAAGTTCTGCTATCAAAGCCACCTGCATGTAAGACCTCAATATCATGATCGGATGTTTCAATACCAAATGCAAATCTCTATAAATAAGACCCATTTATAAATAAGACCACTTTTTACTGGTATGAAGTGTGGTCTAAATATAAGAACTTTACTGTACTACAATAAATTGTTACACTATTCAAGACAGAGTGGAAAGCTTAGGTCTATTTATAAATAAGAAACTGTTTTCTGAAAAGGACATAAATATTTGATTATTAATTGTTTTTATTTGTGAAAGGAAAGGCTAAAGTGTGTAGAAAGTGAAAATGTGGAGTACCTCTAAGTGGTTTACAGTCAATAGCATTTGCGAAAGCCAAGTTGGGTAACTCTGTCATCTTCTTGCATAAAGCATTTGCAAGAGTTGTCTTTCCACTTCCCTTGAGTCCAGTCAACAGGAGCATTCCATTCAATAATCCAGGGGTAGCAAGAAAGATGTCTCTATAGAGCCGCCGGGAACCAAGACAGATTTCTATGTTGGAAATGGCGGTGTCAACCAACTCTGCCATACCTCTGTTGTAAAATATAAAAACATTTTAATACAACACTTTCCTCTAGCGAAAAATATTTCTTATTCAGCAACAAGTGAACTGTTATACGATAAGATTCAATCTATACAATATAAGAAGTAAATTTGGTAATCAACAATAATTTAATTTTCTGCATTAATTTCGCCTTTTTTTTTCATGAATCCAATACAAAGCAACCTCTAAGGAGTGAACATCCTTGGGAACATAAAAGTGTGTTTGTTGTAGAGAAGTGTTGTTCTGGAGAGGTCATTTCCTTAAATAACTGATGCAACAGGAAAGATAATGTTTGCCCTTTTAGGGAGGTTGTTGCTCTACGGAGGTGTTGTTTGCTGCCCTTTAGTTGCACCCCGTAATTTTTTTTTTAGAGATCTTTCTATATAATTGAGGAAGCATTAATCAGCATTTTCAAAGTCAGTATCCTTATATACCCTGGTACAACTTTTGCATAATTCATTTATAGAAATATTTCAGTTTTATAGGAGATTTTCTGATTTTGAACCGTTAGGGTCCTCAAACACGCAAAAAGAAAGCCCCGTCCGAAACTCAATTCTTCCTGTCCCCTGCCCTTTTTATTGTCTAGATATAACACTAATATTAGACGTTTACAGAAAAGAAGTTATCCAGTTAAATTTGAAAACACTGGAAAATCTATAAAGCTGCTGCTTGTGCTGACTTGTTTTTTCTGAAAACAGCTAACAGGCCACCTAATCATCTATAAATAACCTCTATAAAACTTTGGAAAAAAAGGCGTGTCCCAAAGACTATTGTCCATACAAGACAAACAATACGGCAATTAATCCTCACAAGATAGTCACATGCCATGTTATGACCTACTGACCTACTTTTTACACCGTCTGCTGATTTTTCAGAAATTAACCAGAATACTGAAGCAACACTTCTAAAATAGTAATTTTTGCAATTGGGCAAAATGTACTTTTACTCAGATCACAATAATTTTTCACTGCTTGATAGCTGCCCGTTTCAGATTCACAAGAGGTTAAATGTGATTTATGATATATGTGAGTTGTATAATTATTGAGATATTACCCAACAGAGCTGAGGTCGGCATTAGGTACAGGTGGATCAATACTGGCTATACTGTTGTATGCTAGCATGGGCTGGACCACTGGGTGAGTTAGGTCAAGGGTCCGAGATCCACTCACAACATTCAGTGAAGCGTTGCGCAACACTCCTGGGTGTAGCATGGTGAAGCAACTCTTACTCTGTGGGTCTGGGTCTTTGTAGGTTAACTGGGTTTCGACGTACACATCTGAAAAATAAACGGAAAAGAATAATTTAGTAGAGACCTCTAATGTATGTCTTCCAATCTGTGGTAATATATACTCCATTTTAACCCTTTTTGTCAATCAGCTAAATGACTTATTTATCATCATGCAGGACTCTTATGAGCAAATCTGAATCTGTTTGAATTAACAGGTTTCTAGTTTGAATCCCACTCACAGCAGATTTCTCAATCCTGAGCTAAGGTGCCAGTAACAGGCCCCCACTAGGTACATCCTAACATAAAGACTCAGGTTGGCAGTGGGGCTCGAAGTCTCGAACTCCTGACCCTCAACTAGAGGAAGGTTGAGCAATTACTAGTCAGCCAACTTATCTACATGACCATGGGAGTTGGTCATTGGAAGACTTACATGTATTAAGACAACATGATATATTACTGCAACAAACTATGTTACAGTACCAGTATCTACATAAACTTGAGCTTTTGACACAAGGCACATTTTTTACTTTTTATACACATCTTGAAGCACCAGTCATATACAACAATTACTATCAACTTTCTTTAAATATAACTAAAAAAAATGAAAGATAAAATAATTATATGTATTACTTTGATATACAGGAAATCGGAGAAATATCCCCTGAAAAACTACGAGAGGGTATTCTTCTACAGCAACTTGGCTCAGCCAGGTCCGAAATGCAAGACTCAACATCTCCATAGTCGCCTTCTTGGGCTGAAATATCGTAATAGCAAAATGACACACCATGGATTAAGACTGCCAAACAGATTTTGTACCCAAAGAAATGATGATCAATTTTATGACACTTTGGAGTGTTAAGAGTGACTGAGGCAACAAACACTAACTCTTACATTGCTGGTGGTAAATGGCAGAGACTGAGAGTCCTTTGCCACCAGCAGAAAAAGGTTTTTATATACAGTTCAACCTCTCAGGAGCTAAAACCCTTGGGTACACAGAAATATGTTTGTTGTAGAAAGGGGATGTTCTGGAGAAGTTGATTCCTTGCATAATTGACGCAACAGGACAGAAAGTGTGTGTCCCTTTACGGAGGGTGTAACAGTTGCTCTAGAGAGGTGTCGTTCGTGGAGGTTGGACTGTAGTTCAAATTCAAACATTAATTGTAAGTTAAGAAATGATCAAATATACATGCATTGATAATATGAATTAAATACATACCACATTACCCAAAGGGTATAAAGAAAATGCTGCAGTCTGTGACGGAATCACTTTGAGTGTCTGGATCCAAACCCTGCTTGTAATGTCTAATTTCAAAAACCTTCTAAGCATATCTGGTATTATCACATGACCTTTCAATAAAGGCTGCTCTGCTAACACCCTTTCAATGATCTTGGTATAATGTTCACTGCACAGCTGCCTTCTGCGATCTAGCACAATAACGCGTACAACACATGGGAATGCATTGTCTTCTTCCATTTCTGGGCTAACCGGAGGGGATTCTGGGGTTTCTGAGTGTGGCGATATTTTATTCTTTGAGTCACCATCAGATTTACCTCCCTTAGGTAAGCTTTTAGTACTTCCTGAGCTTGAATTTAATTTATCTTGTTGTTGTTGTTGTTGGTCTTTAGGTGACGATAATTTTCTAATTTTTGCGTAAAATATATGCGGAATTTCCGCTCGATTACATTTAAATTGTTTCTCTACATCCGACATGTCCATGTATATAGTGCTGGGCTGCTGAGGAAAATAGTTAACTTTGAAAGATGACTTTGGCTGCGAATGATTCCGACTCGATTTTGAAGGCGATTCTCTGCTTTGTTTCCGCGGTGAAGAGCTTCCACTACTCTTTCTTGGTGAAGAGCTTCCACTACTCTTTCTCGGCGACTCACTTCCACGCCGATGTCCATTTGTATATTCCGGTGAATTATGATCACTGTCATTCATTTTGTAATTTAAATGTTGCACTCGTAAAACTAAGTTTAATCCGTTTTGTAACTGTGGTTCTGATTGGTCGATTGAATCATCCTCATCACAGTAGTCATCATCTTCATCATCAGATGCAATTACCCGACTTTCTATTCGTGATCTAAATCCCAGGTAAGAAAATAGGTTTCTCCACTGACTAGCGATGTCATACGGTGATTTCTCTCTCGTTTTTCTTTCACTACCTTTAGTAATGCCAGGAAAACCTGAAAAAATATTTCATCTGTTAATTTCTGGCTTTTTGGCTTTTACGGCAATATCAGGGGAAACTAAGAAGTACAATGGCAAAATAAGAAGACATTAATTCTCAAAAGAAAATGTTCATCAGAAACTTAAAAACTGAATAGAAAACACTCTAGACTCTGACCTGCTTCATGAATACATGTACATAGACTTCAATGACTAACACTAGTCAAAAAGGTAGAAAAGTCTGCCTGAAGTAGGGTATCGCTTTAATATCAACTGCATTAAAAAATTTTAGTACATGTAGGCCTACGTGCCATGTCCTGGCCAAATCAAAACTCTCTTACCCCTTAAACTGCTATCTGAATCAGTTGATTGGAATTTTGTATCGAAGTTGTCATCCTCATAGGGGACCGAACTCGGTAGAAATGGCACATCAAGGCTGTTGGCTTGAGCCTTCATGATTGGTTCTTCGGCAACAGGTCGACCAATGGATGAGTTTCTAACTTTAGGCGATACCAAAACCTCTGTCTCATTGATCAGTAAAACACAGTCTGAATCTGGGGTTGTAGCACCTAGAAACAAGACCCCACATGACATAAATTAATACAGTAAGTACATGCTTATAAAAGGTGTCAAGGTTGTTACTCTAGTCCGCAGGGATACGTTGAAAACTGGTGGTTTATAAAAATTAGCTGTTTTATCCAGTTTAACTTCAGTATTCTAACTCCATCTTGCTTGGTGGTAACTGTCTCTGCCCTTGAGACCAGTGCAGGTCTTTATATCATAACATGTTCATACAGTCTGATCATGATCTGCACTGTTGGCTACTGATGTAACTTTTTCCACTTCCGTAGTGCAACTGATAGCACTTTCCCAAATTGACCAGAATATGCAGAACGCAAGAAAGTGTCGAAAGAAACTGGTAGAATAAAGTCTCAAATAATCTGAAATTTACAGCAATCCATCTAGTGATAGCTTACACATCAGCAGCTCAAAGAACTGTTTCTAAAAATTTCTGCCACATACCAATTTTGATGAAGACACACACTGACTTTTCCACCCATACTGGATAGACTTGGTCCTTCTGTATTACCCTGACAGTATCTAGCAGATGGGACTCTATGAATGTAGTATGTCTGTCCTGAAAACACGAAAAGCGATACATGCACAATGTACATGTAGAGGTACATGTACAATATACATGTAGAGGTACATGTACAATATACATGTAGAGGTACATGTACAATATACATGTAGAGGTACATGTACAATATACATGTAGAGGTACATGTACAATATACGTGTAGAGGAGAACTTTTGTGAAGGCCTCAGTAGTTTACTTTACTGGTATTTATATTAATTAAGTAACCCGCTGGACACAGATTCAATTCCCAGTCAGGCCAGTTGAGGTGTGTCCTTGGGAAAGATGCTTGATGTCACATGTGTCACATTCCGTCCTCTGGGAGACTCATACTGTAGCCACTACACACAATGTAACCGAGACCCACGATGTCAAAAAACAATTTTAATGCCGCACGCAATTTGAAAGATGAAGATGATTATCGCATGGTTGGCTGAATTGTATCATGTGACAACCAACATTTAAGTATGCATGGATATTTATTAATGTCGAGGTGAAAAACTAACTTAAATGACCTGAAGTAAATGTGCCAGGTAAATGAAATTTACAGCTCTCAAGGTCAAAGGCAGTCATGAAAATCATATACATTCTGCAAACAAATCTACAGTAAGGCACAAAACTGGGTTAAGTATGAACAGATTTATCGTTCTGAGAACTCTTCAGAAAACTGTTACACTTAAGAAATCAGACAGACAGGAACTCCCTATTACATTAATGTTCCTTGTCAAACAGTTATACTCCAAAAGTGTTTCTTCGAGGCTATTTAAACTCCCAGACGCACTATTACAAGTAGCTCTTTAACATTTTACCAAGAACAATGACTTACCAGTGGAAATAACCAGTCCTTTATTTGTACAAAAAACAATCTTAACTTAAGTACATGTTAGAAATACTCTTTTTTGTGAAAAAAAAGACTTGAATATGGAAGAAAGGCATACATCAACATAGTTACAGAGTGGATAGAAAATGGTTCTATCAATATCCTATCAGTAAATTCAAAGTGGTCCCAGGAATTTAAATGAAATCAAAACTTGTTTTATAAAAGCATCCTACTGGCTGGTGATTTGCAACAGAAACTAAAACCGTCAAAATATCTGAACAATACATGTACAATGTGCTTATTACCAATGTAAATCCTTCAACCCGTACCTTTTTATTTACATAATGAAACTGAAACATTTATCACAACAGTTTCAAGTTGCAGATTTTTATCTCTGTTACATAATGCAACTGAAATTCATACTTGTAGATACATGTAACAATCAAGTTTCAAGTTACACTGCAAAAATTATATCAAGCCAATAAAACAATGAAAAACACTGTGCACTTTTAACAATAACTAAAACATGTGCAATTCTTTGTAAAGTGAAAAAACATGCGCAATTCTTTGTAAAGTGAAAGACTGTCTTGACAAGCAAAAACTGATGGACAATTCAAAAGTGGCCTTACCAAAGTAGATGGACAATTCAAAAGTGGCCTTACTAAAGTAGGTGGAGTATGTAGTATAAAAAATAGCCAATGGGAAGACACCTCAGTATTTGCTGCTTGTAGGTCTTTAATCGCATGTGTTACAAATTTACAACTACATGTATATTACCAAGAAAAGTGTTTACCAGCGAAAATGATTGGCACATGTACAATAAAAACAACACTCCTTATGTTGATTCTTTAAAATAAAGTACATGTCCATGTAATAAACATGGCACAGTTGCTGTTAAAATGATATTGCATAAAAACTAAACTTTTTCCTAGAAACATGTTTTCATGAAGAAATATCATAAATATGAAAGACAGGCATAATTTGTCAATATTGTTATATAGTAAACAAGAGACAGTTTTATTGCTCTTCAAGTAGTAAATTTCTGGGTAAATTCAAAGTGACCAGGGGGCTTAAATACAGATGGCTGCATAAGTCAGGTGAACATTAACAAAGATTCAACTACACATATATACTGAAACTTCTACCCCTTCAGGTGATTCCTTGGACAAAGCAAAATGATCACATTGTACATGTAACATGCAATACATTAATTTGATTTTAGGAACAAAGACAATGACACTAGATGGGTGTTCAGTAGAACATTTTGTGTTGCCCTCTTACACTTTGTCAAAATAACCAATAATTTTGTGACAAAATCTAAGAACAATAAGGTACACAACTCTGTCAAATATGACCTTGACAAAATTGGCAGCATCATGACCCTTTTGTCATAAGCAATTCAATTTGAAAGTTTGATGAAGAAATCTTAAGAAATGGCAAAGTTATAGCCAACATTAAGTTTTTGTAGAAGACGGACTGACTGACCGACAGACAAAGCAATCCCTGTGTATCACCTTTTCTCGGAAAGGGTGCGACAGAAACAATCCAAACCATCAATTCCAGGAAATTCAGGAAATAGAAACCATCCAAAAAAAAAAAAAAAAAACTATTTTCCAGGAAATTTTACTGGCAGGGTGCCAAAAATAATTGCAAGATAGTTATGATGTGTGTTCACATACATACTGATTTCTCGTTCAAGGAAACTTAACAGATAACGAAACAGTTTCTAAAATGATCCTATGATGTTCAAGATATCATAAGCACATAGCTAGTTTTTTTCATGCATGAGAAGAAGTATTTAGGATGAGTAAGATTTGCTTCCCCGAGGCGAGGGATTGGTCTTGGGAGAAGAATTGGAAAGCTTCTCATTGTTTGCAATTAAGAGACGATTAATTTTACAATGAATCTATAGGAAAAAATTGTTTAGGCAAATTAATATTTTTTTAAGAAAAGGCAGAAGGTGGGAGTTAATTCTCATTTTTTTCGGGAGTAGTTGAGTTATGTTACAAATGTACAAATGGGCAGTTCATCTGACGATTTGTCCTGATGACCAATGTAAGACTAATATCGCTAACTTTCTGCCATATGGAGTCAGTTTAATAGTTGGACTTAAACCTCTTACCTTCCATCCGTGACAGGTTCAGCTATTTCAAGTCAAGGACCTTACACATTTGACCACAGCTGCTGTTTCAAACCAGTTCTGTGGCCTAGTGGTTAGAATCATTAATTTGAAGTCTCTGTAGCCTGTCATGACAAGTCACTGTAACCTGTCATGAGATTTAGTCACTGTATCCTGTCATGGGCAGTCACTGTAGCCTGTCATGAGAAGTCACTGTAGCCTGTCATGGGCAGTCACTGCAGCCTGTCATGGGCAGTCACTGTATCCTGTCATGGGCAGTCATTGTAGCCCATCATGGGCACTCACTGTAGCCTGTCATGGGCAGTCACTGGAGCCTGTCATGGGCAGTCACTGTAGCCTGTCATGGGCAGTCACTGTAGCCTGTCATAGGCAGTCATTGTAGCCTGTCATGGGCAGTCACTGTAGCCTGTCATGAGAAGTCACTGTAGCCTGTCATGAGAAGTCACTGTAGCCTGTCATGGGTTGTCATTGTAGCCTGCCATGGGTTGTCACTGTAGCCTGTCATGGGTTGTCACTGTGGCCTGTCATGGGCAGTCACTGTAGCCTGTCATGAGAAGTCACTGTAGCCTGTCATGGGCAGTCACTGTAGCCTGTCATAGGATGTCACTGCAGCCTGTCATGAGTTGGCACGTGGGAGAAGTCACTGTAGCCTGCCATGGGTTGTCACTGTAGCCTGTCATGGGTTGTCACTGTGGCCTGTCATGGGCAGACACTGTAGCCTGTCATGAGAAGTCACTGTACATAGCCTGTCATGAGAAGTCACTGTAGCCTGTCATGAGAAGTCACTGTATCCTGTCATAAAGGGTCAGTGTAGCCTGTCATGGGCAGTCACTGTAGCCTGTCATGAGAAGTCACTTTATCCTGCCATGGGTAGTCACTGTATCCTGTCATAAAGGGTCAGTGTAGCCTGTCATGGGCAGTCACTGCAGCCTGTCATGAGAAGTCACTGTAGCCTGTCATAGGATGTCACTGCAGCCTGTCATGGGTTGTCACTGTAGTCTGTTATGGGCAGTCACTGCAGCCTGTCATGAGAAGTCACTGTAGCTTGTTATGGGCAGTCACTGTAGCCTGTCATGGGCTGTCACTGTAGCCTTTTATATGAAGTCACTGTAGCCTGTTATGAGAAGTCACTGTAGCCTGTCATGAGAAGTCACTGTAGCCTGTCATGAGAAGTCACTGTATCCTGTCAAGGGTTCCAAGTCCTGCTACCAACCCTGTCCCTTTATGTCAACAGTTTCTTACAAAGAATAAGGTTGCTTTACTTGTTCTTCCAAAGAATGATTAGGTATATGTAACCGGCTGCCTGTAAAATAAAGTTTCCTCTTGAACACCTGTTTTACTGTTAGAATGGGTGTCAAGCTCATACAACAGGCAGGCAGTTTCAAATCTTTTGTTTGTGATACTGTTATGCACTAACAAACGAAAGACCACTCCTATGGTAAGATCTATATGAGGTGTACTAATCTTTCGAAAAGACTTACAAGTATTTCCCAGTCATCGTAAGACAATGGTTCTATTAAGCATCTCAAACATCTTGGAACAGTAGACACAGGTCGCAATATTGCCTGAAATTACAATGTACAATATCACAAAAGTACTGGGGTCCATCAACATAACACCAGGTGTCAATCAAGTGATTTCAATACCAATCAAAATTGGACTCCACCTACAACAAATATATGCACATGGAATAAGTTTGAATCAATGGATTTTTTTGTTGTTAATACTCCAACAGCAACACAGGATCATTGGTGTCACGTTAGTTTAAAGGTGGTCAATTACTTTTAAGCAACATTTTAAAGTTTTACTTTTTGTATATTCTGTTAGAGATTTATTTAATGAACAAAAAGATTCATTACATAAAGTTAGATCCCTATCAGAAATTTACATTTGATTAACTTTTATAAAATTTTGTTATTACTCCCCTTTAATATGAAAGTACAGTCGAACTTGTCCATGCAACCACATGTATTAAGCGACCTTTGTCTTAAGCGACCACTTCTGAATCCTTCCAAGCTTTTTTACACTGTATTGCTATTACATTAAGCGACTTTTGTCTAATGCGACCAGCGACCAGTAACTAGCGACCCATAATCGGTCTTTTATTCGTATTAGGCAACCATTTATGTGCGAACAGATCCTTTCTATGAAAACTGACCGCTTTGATGTTGCATTTAACGTCCAAATTAGGCAAGGAGGTGTCAAATCTCATAAGGATTATCGTCCATACTTATGTTTGCAGGTGTTAACTGTCGAGTATTTACCGATTTTCGGTACTTTCATGTTCACCCTAATTTGCTGCTTTTGGAAAATTACCACGTGACATAACGATATTCATGGATAAAGGTTGCAGTTTCCGGTGATACTTTGTATTAAGAGACCATTTTATTAAGCGACCGGTTTTGGCCTTTCCCTTGAGTGGTTGCTTAATACAAGTTTGACTGTATTTAAAACGTTGAGTATTTCTTTTTTATTTCAATATAATTTCTACTTTTACATTTGAATTGGATAGATATACAAATATTTTAACATTCTGAACCAAAATGCAAGTTTTAAAACTATGTGTAGCTTCTGAATTCATTTATTTCCACTCTTTCTTGGGTGCGCACCCAAGATAGGTAAAGGGAGGTAATAATATTTTTTCAAACTTGAATTTCTAATGAATTCCATCTAAATATATAATTTTTAATGCAAATATTTCACAAATATAAACAATAGGTTTTATATTTATATCTTTCCTTTAGCAAAGTATGTGTATCAAATATTTACTTATGATAAAATAACTTTATCTTGGTTGGGCAAACCAGGATAGGGAAATCAAATTTTAAAAATACCTCCAGTGAAAATCTTACTTGAATTAAGCGCTAAGTCAACATAAATGAGTGTTAATGTACAGATGTTAAAGTTTCCAACAAATCTGTTACATGGCCAAAATCTGATTATATACCTTTAATGCACACTATCACTAAGGGGGCGGTTCACACCCCTAAAAGTGCTTATTTTATTCGATTAAAAGGCAATTCTCAAGACTCAGTAATTGTTCGGAAAAACTTGAATGAACACCTGCTTAAAGCCCAGGATGAAAATGATGCATTATTATTTGACATACATGTACGTTTGTCATAAAAAAACAGCAAGTGTTTTTTTTTACAGGTATCACCACTATTATGTCTACTCCCACTTCCAACAGGGGAGGTAGACTTTTTAATGTTGTCCTGTCTGGACGGTAGGAGGTCACAAAGTCTGTCTGCATCGCAACAACTCGTTAACCACAGGGTGGATTTCAACCAAACTTCACATGATGGATCAGTCAAGCCTCATGTCGTCATTTTCTGATAAAGTTATTTTAAGCAGAGTCACTGCCCTTGATTTTTCTAATTTTACGATGTCTGTGCTTTTACTCCTATACCACTTTTTGCAATTCAATAAACCACATGATTGTAACAGACCAGTACAGATCACCTCAGAAAGTGCAAGTACAATGTTCTACTGTGTAGACTCATGGCCTCCATAAATAGTTCCCAATCATTGTAAATACATGAAATACAGTGTATCATCAAAATGTAAGGCCTGATCTTAAAGTACCATCAGCACTTCAGATTTAAAAGTACTTGTTACCCTGACATTATTTAAAAAATTAACATTTTACCAGCAAAATTGACAGTTTTTGTTCGAAAGACATTTCTGACATTGCATCTTTAATCAAAAGTACATGCTAAATATAGAGTAGAAGTATTGCAAAAAACATAATAATAAAATGCTGTCTTAAGTGTTTTTGTGAAAATGTGACAATAAAATGAAAGAAAAGTACACTTCAACACTCATTTAGACTGAATAGAACACAATTCTATCATTAATTAAATATATTTAAGTATCTACTGACTTAAAGTGGGTTTGTTTTAACCATCGGTACTTGGCTGTTACCATATTACAGAGCGTTTAAGTATCTAGAGTGCTACTTGGACTTTAATAAATTTGTACTTATTGATCTCAAAATCAAAACCTTGTTTTTATTCACTTACGTCACTATAATCCTCTTGAGCTTACATGTACATTGATTTTGTATGCCAAAAACAATTTATCCAATACAAAAGCAATCAACCTCTACTACCATAATTCAAGCATTTGAAAGCCTACATTCAAAACAGGTTCTAAACAGTTTGTCACTTAAGCACAAAAATGGTCAACCAACAACATAATTTACATTAAATAACCTACCTGATCCCCATCTTTTAGGCCTAGTTTTTCACCAAACAAGCCATTGATCTGTAAAATGTCATCTGTTCCTGAAGATTCCCTCACTGTTTCTCCTGACCAGCTGACAAACACCTTCCCATGGCCACCATTTTGATCCTCCACCTCAAAAGCCTGTACATCACCCTTGAAATATAATTGCATTTTAGTGTTTCAGCTGGTCTCTTAAACCATATTTTCATAACTGTTGATAAACAGAAAATTTCTGTCAAATCATAAATACACTAGACACTAACATACCTGCAGCCCATTTCAGAATCTAACACCACTACAGTAGTCGGAACGTAACAGTTGTCACACAGAGTGCACAATACACGCACAATGCACGAACGGTAAATACATGATGAGCGATTCAGACCGATACATGATAAACGGAGTGCACGATACACGCACAATGCCCCCATGGTAAATACATGATGAGCGATTCAGAGCGATACACGATAAACGAAGTGCACGCTACACGATATAAGGACTACAGGTTATATGATTATTCTGATAAAGAAAGGGAATATATTATCATTTATAGTGTTAATTCAATTCGGAATTTATAAAGGAATTACTCTATGCATGAAGGTTATAATCATTATTATAAATTTATTTTTTATTGAGCTGTAAAACTTTTGTTGATTCCTCCTATTATTTTCACTAAGCTTTAAACAAATGGGTAAAATCATACCCTGCTCGCCCGTGATAAACTGTTATGGTGCAGACATACCTTGTATACAGTATTTGAGAGAATGCCAAAACAACAGCAGTTTCGGATTAGACCTGAAACCAAGGTCCAATACTGATGAAAAATGTGTTTCTTTCCATCAATAAAATAGAATTAAATTTTGGATATCAGGTGAAAACTGTCTTCGACATATCGGGAAGTCATTCTCGCCCATACCGCCACTTCTGAATGAAATTATATAAGTTAAAAGTGAAGTCAGCACTTTTTTGCAGAGATGTACACGCTTCGTGAAACCAATAAATACATCATCGATTTGTATACTGTACCCGCCTATCATGCATCAGGAATCGTATATCATGTATGGTTAATGTTGTGCGATGAATGATACGATACAGGATTGACAAAATACACGATGAGCCCATGCACATTATACATAAATTTTGACAACTGTCACATTTTCCGACTACTGTAGATGGTAAAACTACAGTCACTGCAGTTTTTTCTAAAATCATAAACTGGTTGAAACTTTCAAATGTGGTCAATACTGGTGCATTGGTGGTCACAGGTCACTTGCATATATCTTATGACTTTATTTTGGTTCTTTAAAGTAAACAAGTTGCCAAACTATCACAAAATATGCCCATCAGCAGACAGCTCAAAAATTGTTCCAATTTTGGCTATAAAAGGGCAATAACTCCAGCATGACCAGTGATTTTTTTTTTTTTTTTTTTTTTTTTTTTGTTTTTTTTTTTTTTTTTTTTTTTTTATTTTTTTTTTTTTTTTTTTTTTTTTTTTTTTTTTTTATTTTTTTTTTTTTTAGAAGGGAAATTTTTTTTTTTTTTTAAAAATATTTTTTTTTTTTTTTTTATTTTAAATGTAAATTCAGTGAAAACTGGCTAGGAATTGATTAAGTTAGAGACACAACAGCTAATAAAGGGATAATAACTCCAGAGAGACTATGGTGATCTGGTTGGTTATTGAACTTGGCCAAGATATCAGGCCACAATTCACAGCAAGTTTAGCAAAGACTGGTTATGAGTTGTTAAACTTAAAGACCAACACCTCAAAATTTGTTAATTTTTCCCAAGTGATAGAAGTGGCTTGACTGGTTATTGAACTTGGTCAATATATTAGACCAATAAGCTTTCACAACAACCTCAGTGATGATTGGTTCAGAATTGTTTATTATAAATTTTGTAGATCAAACGACTCAAAATTATTCCAATTTTACTAATTAAAGGGTAGTAACTTCTGAATGGGTGGGGCAATTTCCCTGTTCATTGAATTTGGCCCAGATATTAGTAAAGTTAACATTCACAGCAAGTTTAGTGAAGATTGATAAGGAATTGTTTTTAAAAGTTAATACCAATCAACATTAATTTTGATGAATTGTGGAAATTAGAGAACAGACACCTTAGTGCACGCTTTACCCTATATAGCCTTTTACGACAGTCTTATTAAAATGAAATAAATACTTTGGTAAAAAGATGGTTTTAAAAAGCTGCAACACAAACCATCGGAGCTCAAGGTCGGGATTGTGCTTTTTCCGGCTTTGTTTTGTCTTTATACATTTATTTAAGAACAAAGATTACAAAATAATTATGATCTTATTTTCCCCAGATCTTAACCTTTATATTTTACCACTGAAGTACTCGGTAGACCGAAAAAAAAGAAAACGCCATGTTAGCCAACACAACTGCTTAGAGTGACGTCCCTGTGCGCGCAGTTTCATTTTTATCAACAACTGCTTCTCCGTCCTGAAACACGGCGCAACATTGAACCCAAACTGATAATATGTAAACATGGTGAGGCAGCAATTTAAACAAGAGCTGTCAGTAGGACAGCGCGCTCGACTTTTAAAGTGCTTGGCAATAAAACAAAACTTTGACATTTAAGAGTACACAAGACTTTAACTAGAAATTTCTAAGTACAAATCAAGAAACATTTTGACAGAGTTATCTTCTCTTGCTTACAGAAAGGTGTCATGATGATTACAGATAGGTGTCAGTACTCCAACTTTCAAAGTAATATCTCAAATGGTTAAGTCAACAAGTGGACAAGAATGAAAATTTTAACTGAGTTTCTCAGTCTAAAATGGCCATAATTCAAATAAAATTCTCGACAGAATTACCTTCTCCTGCCTATGTTTGGCGATTATGATGGTAAACAAGTATTCCAACTTTCAAAGTAATATCTCAAACAGTTTAGTCAAAAAGTAGACTGGTACGAAAACAAAAGTCAATAAAGGGCCTTAATTTTTAAAAGAAATCCTTCACAGAGTTACCTTCTCTTGCCTACAGATGGGGGCAATGATGTAAACAAGAATTCAAAGTTTCAAAGCAAAATCTCTAAGGGTTAAGTCAATAAGTGAATTTTACCCATAAAATTATTTAATGTATTTTCTAAGTAAAAAAGTGGCAAAATTCTGTCAAAAACCTTGACAGAGTTATGTACTCTTGTCTGTTTGGTGGAGGTAATGATGATAAATAAGTATGGTAAGTTTTAAAGCAATACCTCTAATGGTTTTGAAATAAAGTGGGGTGGTACGAAAAATTTAACCAAGCTCAATACACTTTCTGAGTAAAAAAAGGGCCATAATTCTGTCAAAAACCTTGGCAGAGCTATGTACTCTTGTCTGTAGATGGAGGTTTTGATGGTAAACAAACTTGTATGGTAAGTTTCAAAGCTATACCTCTAAAAGTTTTGAAATAAAGTGGGTCGGTATGAAAAACTAAACCAAGGTGTGACACCAACGCGGACGCCGAGGCGAGTAGGATAGCTCCCCTTTTCTTAAAAAAGTCAAGCTAAAAACTGTCAGAAAGTTCATTTTTTGCTGAAACAGCCTTTGGCAGTGCGTGGAATCTGTACAAATGGTATGAAAAGTTCATAATGATACACGTTTTACTTATCTACATTGTTATAATTCAATTCATGACTACTTTTAAAAAAAGGACGTGGTAGTCTCACATGTTCCAGCCCCTGTCACATATCACAGTTTTAGAAATTAAAATTGCATGGCTAGGGGACCTCACCAAACTTTGAAAAAAGGCCCTCAGAAGTGATTTTTATACACAGTAAAATGAATATGGGCTACATATAATTCTATTACATGTGAAATTTAGTAGTTTGTGTTGTCTTATGAAATTATGTGTTAGTTTCTCTATTTTGATTTTCTTGAAATTATACCTAAAATGGGTATTACAGATCTTTGAATTTATACCAACATGACCATTGAAAAATAGGAACGACCTTTTTGTTTGTATAAGATTCAATCAACTGAATAAACTGTGTTTCTTTACAAAATGTTTTGACAATAATTCCTGTATCAATTCATACAATAGAGCTAGGTCTTTCAATGGTATTTCCAGACAGAATACCAAAAAATGTCACTCTAAATATTTTGGCTACCCAATTCAAACTTCTTCACATAATTGAAGTATCATTATATTGATAGGTTATTCACAGGTAAGACCATATTGTATGAGTTTATGCTTTAACAATATTCATAGTTTATGTTTGTAACAATATTCAGTTCTGTTAGAAGGGAAAAACTGAACATAAATTAGAACGGTAGGGCCGAACTACCTCCTTCCCGTTGTTCTTGCAAATATTTGGAGATAATGCAACGAAGCAACTTCTTTCACTGATGAATTTGATCGTCACAACGTGGATATTCATGGCACTACCTGTCAATCACAGCATTGTGCGAAATAAAAAAAGATAACTAAACCGAAACAACCAGTTTTTGTTGTTGTTGTTGTATATTAAAACCGGAAGTAGATATCATTTCCCGTTTAATCATTGTTTCGTAATTTTTACTATTGGGTTAAAAGGAACAATTGTGTACTGTGCGTCAATATTTTAAACTTCTACCGTATAATCTTATTGAACGATTAGTAGGCTCTATCGACTTTTTACAAAATTACTATACGAAATGGTAAACTTCCCGCAGCGGTTATTTCCCCTTACAGTATACCAATAAAATCAGCGCCAAAGGGGGATACCAGTAAATTGTACATGCGTCACGTTACACGAAATCCAACATGCTATTTTTATTAAAAAAAACCCGTTGTAACTTACAACATTAACTAACATATGCATATATAACCAGACTCCTACTAAGAACGGGTTTAAACTGTAAATCAAGCAGATTCTATATAACTATAATTATAAATTATTAATTTCATATCATTAGATTATTCTGTAATGACAGATTCTTCTAGAGAAAGTACATATAGTGTGAAAAGCGAAGGGGCAACATCACAAAGCAGTGAATTTAACGATTATACTTTAGTGACCATGACGCATGTTGAAAGTACTCAGTGCAATCAGTCTGACATACGACAGCATAGTAGGCCTACTTCTGAAAACAGGGAAGGCCTAGAACTTATGTGCTTAGAGAGTGTTGATAATACATGTATACGAAATGAATCAGTTGAAAACGCGAAAGACAATAGATCTCAAGAGACCTCACCAGACGAGATAAAAATTGATGTAGACCGTTCAGACGTCCCGTCTGATCATTCGACAAGAAGTGTGTCCCAAACTGGTGCTCAAGAATCTTCATCTCTACTTTCTGCCAGAAGCGTATACGGCAACTGTGTTGCAAAGAAAAAGATATTCAGAAAAAAGAAAAGGGAAGGGAATTCATTTCATAGGCTGAACTGTACATGTCACTTTTTCTCCATCGTCCTATCATTAGCAGCAATAGGTGGTGTAGGGTATATGTTGATTACCAATAAGTACACGGTAAGTTTCATTCTGTAAAAAGTAAACACTTATTTATTAACCTACATGTCACCGATCTTTATAGGTCAAAGATAAGCCTGATATAAAATTTGAAAATAGTTTGAAAATTGTCTTTTCTAGAAAATTTAATTGTATAAATATGTCCGTATAGGAGCAGGAATTAAACTTTATCAAATATTTTCCCAATTAATGGACTTACAAAAGATATGTTCAACTATGTAAAACTGATACTTCTTAGAAAAATCATTTTGAATCTGACCATTTTCGCGTAAATGTTTAACATACCGTACTGTAAAATATTGTACGGTATGTAGAACTGAACTGAGATTCAATTTAACGTAAATATAATTTTGCTGAAATCAACCCATTTAGCGTTTGTCAATATACTACTCATTTTTCGTAATCTATCTATAGCAGAAATGTTGAAATGCTTATACTTAAGTAGGCTAGCTTTGTTTTCTGTGGAATATAAAAAAAATCACGCGGTGTTCAGTAGAAAACGAAACCGAAACAACGGCTGACTCAGTTGACATAGATATGTACTTTCTACCTCCAGATTCAACCCGTATCGACCGAATCAACGGACAGAATGCCCGCACAGAGTTTAGCTTTACAGGGTATGTAAATTTTCTCTATTATTGAATTGTGCCTATTAACATATATTCAATTTCAAACGATTGTCACTTTTACTAACTAAATAAAACATTTAGTAGCTATTCACCCGCTTGCATAAAATACGTACTCCGATTCGCAGCACAACCCAAAAAAACGCATAACCGCATGTCTAGTGTTACCACAGTTTTACAAGATACGGCGTATGCCAGATTTTGCTCGTGCGTAACGGGTTGTTAAACGATTGCCTTGCTGGGTTCTCGAGGCAAATCGGGAAATGTCGCATGTATGTCGGATTTTATTAAAATTTTCAATGCAACCAGAGTCTATATCAAACCCATGGTTAATTGATCGAACTTTAAAGTGGCCAATGTCTAGCCAAAACATTTTATAAAAAGCTACTGTAAAACCAGAGTTACCTGGTGAATAGCTATTACGCATATTTTAGACTTTCAAGCATCTCTTTATAAGTCAATCTACCCTCTAACAATAGTTTCTCGTTTTAGACAACTTTGAAACATTTATATCATCGAAGGTGGCGCACAATTTCACTTTCTTGGACTCTTTAAATGAATAAAGGGTTCTGTAGTGATCAAACGTTTCCTTCAAAGTAGAACTCCACACTTATTGTATAACCGGTTTATCAATTTTGAAACAAAATTACGATTTTCAAGATTACAAAAAAAATCCACTTTGCTCGAAATCTTATTATTGACCCTTTTGATTTCGCTTTTCTTAGTAATATCTAAAAGTATATTAAAAGTAATATTCAAAGTAATATGTCCTTTTATTACAAAATTTGGAAGCAACGGTAATGGATTTATAAAACAGAAACTAACTTTAATCCAAAATGATGTTTGGGGGAATGGTTGGAAAGGAGTTGTAACTCTTATTGAAAGGCACAAACTATCTAATTGGCATGACTTTTTAACTGAATCTGTGAGGAACAATACAAAATTTAAGTTTGGTGGTAGAGTTTTTGTAGACCATTCTATCTTAGAAAAATATCTCGGAGGCTAATCCAATTTTCCTTATGTATTTCTCCGTGCGAACCTCTTATTGGTTGTAAACAGCTATACTGAAACACATGAATTGACATTATATAGACATGTATATAGACATTTACCCCTCTGTGCTAGTGAGTTATATGTTCATTGAAAAAAAAACTGAACAAATCAGTGCCATAGCTAATAACAGAAATCTAGTCTGAGCAGTTTCATATATATAATTTCGTCTTTCAGATATGCCAAAAAGAGTTGTTGGTCGTTTTAGATTGGACGCAGACGCATTTGTAGGTAAGTGCGCAATCTAATATTCTGACGAATCTCGTATAAGCATTATCACAATTATGTACGATGTTATCGTTTTTACCGAAATTGACTAAGCATTTGTTTAGAGGGCTATTGTTTAAAACGAAAAATGACGTTGAAGATGATTAATCCATATATCAGATTCATTTCTTCTCATCACAATTGTGTTTATAATGTCACTTGTAAATAGATGTTTAAAGTCCACGACTTCATCATAATCATGTGTATTTAAATTAGCGCTTTCTTTGATCAGGAACCCAGGGGGGATAATATCTACCTTCAATATATAACTATTTAATCGGCTTAACAAAGTGTTGCAATAAAATCTAATTGACTTTGTGTTTAAAACGAATCACTTGTTTCCATTCAGATTCAAACAATACACAGATCCGTTGGAAGACAGCTGGGGCATTACACAGTTCAATCACTGCCAACGTGGACGATGAGTGTCTCATTGTTCCTGAAAGAGGGACATACGGGGTATTCTCGGTATTGACTTTTGCTCTCGAAAAGGAGGACAATGTCGAAAGTCTCGCTAGCAGCCTCCTTTTGCGGGGATACCAGAAAAACGAGCAACATTTCCATCGAAAGATTGTCGCCGTCCGTAAATCTGAAGACAGAAATAACGTTGAGTCTATACCCATTTCAATGATCACCTTTGTTGGAATGGAGGCAAATGGACAAATCTGCATATACACGCCCGATCAAGTAATGAAATATTTGTATACATCAACTATAGATAACACAGTTAATATATTCAAGGTGTAATTTATTGTCGATAAACCCTAATAACAGGAACTATATTAGAGCTAGCAGGGCCATTAACGACTCTTGAGTTTTAGGTGAGACACAGCATACGATAATTACCACATTGACAGTTAGGTGGCTATGGTTGATACTTGCAAGCATTTTTATTTATAAGTTAAATAACATTCAGCCAGGGTACACAAACCCTTATTTAGAAAAACATCACAAATGAAAAAAGTTGTGGCATCTAACACCTACAGAACAGGTAGCAGTAGGTAGGACATTTGCATAATAATTATTTCGAAATCCAAAGTTATGTTTCACACTAATGCTTAAATTTTCAGTCAGACATAATATTATTTGTACCAATAGCTCTGTGTGAAAAATGCCTTTCTTAAAAAAAAAAAGTATTTTCCGGTGCTTTTACATTACAAATTACATCACATCATATTACACCATATTACCGTCCAGTGTTCGTAATTCATCTAGAATCTAGTCAATTTGTGTCAGATTTTTGTGTCTACACGTATTTCTTATTGTTATTCTTGTTGTTGATGATGATGATGTTATTGTTTATGTTTTACGAAAGCAGCTGTTTTATATTTTTCACTCTTGTCTTTCATAATAGTAATGTTCCAAATTAATATGTCTGTGATAACGTTATACCGAAATGTCTCGGTGTTCATTTATACATTGTTGATACCATTGGTAAGGTAACAATGTTCATAGAGAAGTAGAATGTAGAATAGAGATACATGTATTTATAGAGCGGTTTAGCGTGGTGCTACACGCTATTCTCTAACCTGCGTCCCTTTTGCACATTCATCTTCATTCTTCCGTGCTTGCTGTACTCGAAAGAAAAGACGATCCAGACATAGTTAAGCAATGTTAAGAAGCCTTTTCAACATTTTAAAGGAAGGGTTTCCTCATATGAAGTTATCACAAAGTTTCATTTATTAAAGGATTTTGTCTGCAAATACGCGTAGTTGTCCAGCCACTTACCCAGTATGCCATGTCACTGCCTAGAAAAGTCATGAGAATCTTTGGCATCAGGATGTCGGAGAGATTAATCACAAAAATGTCATTTTGCTAATGTTACTTTACGTGTAATTTATTTGAATGTTCGTTCTCTATAGCTTAATATAATTACACAGACAATCAACACTCCAATCAAAGAAACTTCTAAGTATGTACGATTTTCACTAAAATACAAATTAACTGGATACATTTAAGCATACGAAAAGGTATAACAGTATATCTCATACGATATGAAATCCATTTGATACATATCGTTAACATATATTTGATAAACAAGTATTTTTATTAGAAAAACATCTACCTCAATATATTTGTTCTGACAATCATTTATATTTTATACACATGTATACGCATGTGTAATTATCATCTAATTTGCATAAAACCAAAGTTCAATAAATAAACGTTAACGCTGAATACCTCTATATCTTTGTTTAAAATACAGTTAACTTCGTATACAACGAATCCATATAAAGCAAATTTCTGGCTATAAGAAACACATATGTTTTCTTCTTCACAAAATACGAAAATGATATATGGATATAACAAACTTCGGTTATAAGGAACAAATACAAATGATCTCAGTGAGTTCGTTATATACGGAGTTTACTGCTATGTTTGTGTAAATGTCCTTTTCCTTTATTGCTATGTTTTATGTCTTTGTATTTGTTATAACTTTTTTTTTTATATAATAATACTTGATATACTTGATATGTGATTAAAGACTAACAAAATCTTTATTTGTGTTTTGATATATTTTCTATCCAGTTTATACACAGGTGAATTGATAATTTTCAATAAACAGGTTATTTTAATTTTGAATTTCAGAATAAAAGTCCACTTGAAACAAATACCCTTTACGTGTATCGGCATTATTCTCTGCATACGCATGGAAAACTTGAAAGAATTGGGGTTTTATTTTACGTAATCATGTAACCAAAACTTGACAAATTCAGAAGTCAGTAATTGTGATACGGAAATAATCCGCCCATTTCAGCCTATTGTAATGTCAAAAGACGCTAAGCCTGTCCTTTTAAGAGCTTAAAGGTGCATATTTTAAACTGTTTGTCGTAAGGTGAGAATTAGGCCTATAGTATATGTTCAAGAATGTACGAAATTTCTACCTCTCTATGAGGCCAGTGATAGTCCGGCTTGGAATGATGTTTAAAACATCTTGTTCAAAGAATAATAAATACAGTGTATCATGTTCAAAGAAATAAATCAATGTGGAAAAGTTTTAATAATAATAGGTCATTGACTGCTACTTGAAATGAAAAAATAACTAAACATGGTTTAATTTATATATACCGACTTGAACTTTCATATTTATGGCGGATATGAATACACGGTATATGTTCTATATCTGTTCCTATATATATGTAACGAGGGGAACTTATAAAACAACGGTAGATATTCTATATCTGTTTCTATAATCGTTAACGAGGGGAACTTATTAAACCTAGTAAACCCATTGTTTTCGGGATCATGTCGTAAGAATGATTCGGTTTCCGTAGACTACAGTAATAACTCATGCAGTTGAAACATGCACGATGACTTTTTTGGTAGTGGACATATAGTTTTGTCATATTAAGGAAGAATATCAAGTTTCTGCTCTATATAAACAAGATAACAGAAACGAAACTAATAACGGTGGTAGGTTATTTTAATTTTGAATTTCAGAATAAAAGTCCACTTGAAACAAATACCCTTTACGTGTATCGGCATTATTCTCTGCATACGCATGGAAAACTTGAAAGAATTGGGGTTTTATTTTACGTAATCATGTAACCAAAACTTGACATCATTCTTCTCTTAAATACCCGATATTGATATTTTGCTATATTGATAACTGGTTTTTATCTCTCACTAGATATCCGACATCGATATTTGAGTTAAAGATCATTGGTTTTTACCTATCATTAAAATTAGGAAAACCTTAATTCAGACAGGAAAAACTAACGAACTGTCTCAGGTTCTAATTCAGTGCAATTATATAAAGAAGAACGGAACAGCTACTAATATTTTGCTGTCTTCCGTCATATACGTAACATATTTCGAACTAACTTATTCAAGCTGATCCCGAAAGAAGCTGAGTAAAAGTTTATTTTTGACTGATTTTCAAAGCCGATATTAAATGACAGTATTATCAGTTGGCCGTCTAGTTTATAAATGTCTCGTCTACCGGGAGAAAACCATAGCTGGTAAAATAAAGGCATAATATGGTGATCGCAAATGCGTGGACGAGTTTCTTAAGCTTCATGCAGAATGCTAATCAGAAATAAACAGAACAGACACCATCGATACATATTGTAGCAACTAAGGCAAGATCATATCAAAACTTACAGTTAAGTTTAGGTACATCGAACTTCATATGGACGTTGTGTATATTGTCCAAAACATGTATCTTCATTTATTTAGATTGTTAATAGTCCCGGCAGACCCTGGGATTTCTCCCCGTGTGAACTTGCCAAGTGTCCTGGATAGGCGCAGATTGAAGAGACAGATACGAGGAATTACGGGTACCAGACCCTGGCTGTTTTACGAATAGACCCCTCGGTTCTATTACATGCCCGGTGTATAGAACTGATACACGCGAGACTACCTCTGGGTTTCTAACCAGTTCATCTTGAGATGAGTGGCAAACACTGAAATGATCAAACGTGCCATTTTCCATTTCAATTAGCCGTTTATGTAATACCATAAAACATCAAGCAAAATAAAAAAATCATTTCGACGTATAAGCGTCCGTTCACAGGCAAAGATTGATAATGTCTCTATGATAGAAGTTTTACGAATACTTTGGAAATAACTGCATATTTAAACAGTATGTCCATTATGTTCATAATCTGTTAATTTCTGTGACATACTTTATGACAGAAACAATTAAAGCTAACACATCCTGAAAATCTGTCGTATGGGATGGGAACTTCATTTGCATTTGAAAATAACATACAGTTATATCTTTTGTCTCATCCACATTTGGGGCATCCTCATTCTAGTCGTCCACATGGTGGATGTAGTTCTTTATTTTGTTTCCGTTCAAACCAGGTAATATGGATGACATGTTACAATTTACACGGGAAAATTTGTATATTCATTTCTGTGCTATGATTAACTATGTGATGCGTGAAGGAAAAAAAAATTAAAGTCCAGGCAGGCCCATACACTCCCGTATATTAACCCATTTTCCGCAGTATTGGCAATGATATTGACTAACGTCAAAAGTTGCGACCCACGTAAAATTTGTACAAATCATCACGTTATTTTTATGAATAAGTACAGATTGAATGTACGGATTTTCGTGTGATACATACTAAAATGTAGTATTTTGAATTCGCTATCAAATGATATTAAAACTAAAATGCTAAATAAGCCATATCGAAACAATAATAAGGGTTAAAACACCATGAAAGTGCTGAACGTGGTATGTAACCTGTAACAAAAAGAATTGACGGTGAAACCTGTATTGTCTATAAAATAAAATTTTGTGTCAAACAGCATGAAAACTCGGCATAAAGTCCTTTGGTATGCATATCTTATTCCTCTTAATTTGACAGTTAAAGGTGATACAATGAAAAAGAAACAAGCGTTTTCAGCAACGGGTAAACTATGTAACCTTCGTTAAAATTTGTATTTTTTCAGGGGACTTTATGTTCAAAGCAGTTGCAAAAAAGCTACTGCATATAATTCTAATATAGTTTCATTTACGAGGTTCGCCTTAGCTAGAGCACCAGTAACCGTTGTTTGGAGAAGATACCCCGTTATTTTACTGACCAAAATATCGCTTAAACGAGTTCTTAAAATTGTCCAGTTTCTGAAAATTCCTACCGCAAAGTACCCCTTGTTCTGAATTTCATTCGATTTCTTCAAACAAGGGTATAATTTTATTTGTTAAGTAGTATGGATGTATTTCGCATTGATTAAGCTTCAAAATACTGACTTCTTTTTAAAATGCGCATACAAACATGTCCAGTGCTAACTCGTGAACGAGTTCTTAAAAAGTCCAGTCCATTTGGTTAAAGTTAGATATGTATTGTAGCAAATTGACTTATTTTGACACTTGTTTTAACTCAACGTAAACAGGCAGATGTAACACCTGTGAAAAAGAAAATAATTTGTGCAGATTTTCACGGGAAATAGTCTTACATTGTAAATAATATAGTGGGGTAATGTCACACAAATACACATGCGTACATTGTATGTCACTTTCAAATTGTGACACTTATTTTATACAAATAATTTGTTTTCAGAGTCCATACGTCCGGGTAGATCTCAGCTGTCATAAATGTGGTGTTGGTTTTTTTGCTATTTGTGCACATTTTGACAATTGCCGACAATAAATGTTTGCTTTATGAGCCTTTTGCTTTTAGTCGGTTTTGCAGACATTACATTGTAATCTAATAGCAGTATGCACAATGAGGGTTTCAAAAGGTTGGGATGGTTTTAGTATTTATCTGCATGAATATAAAACCTCAAACAAACATCAGGATTAAATTACTGTATTTAATATGAAGAAGCCGCCGTTCGCTAATATGAAATAAACTTGACTAAACTTTAAATTTATGAAAGTTTAAAATCTATCACAATATTTATTTGTGCATGGTGATAAAATTTCAATTTGATTTTCTTACAAAAGAAAAAGCTGGGACGAATTATTGCTCCGGGAAAAAGGCAACTCGACACTTTAGTAGCACAGTTGAATCAAAAGCAGTTTTGTCCGCTCTAAATACTAGTAAATACGAGTACAGCAATATCTTATCTTACTTTTTATTCACTTCTCATGAGCTTACCTAATACTTTAACACATTGACAAACAATTTGAAAAAGACTAAAAGTATACTTCTGTCAACGACTCTTATGATTATTTACATTTACTCCATTATGTCACAGGTAGTCATTTAATCTTGTAACAGTTTAACTTTATTCACTTTGTGTCTTGGCAAGTGCCATATCAGATGAAACAAACAAACAAGAGGGCCCTATATTGCTCACCTGGCTACCATTGGCTATTATACAAGGTCATCAATAGCAGAAATGGTCAATTTTGACCTGGGGGTCATGATTTGAGCATTCTTGGTAGAGGTGGTTTCAGAGATTAAGATTTTTAATGATTTTCCTATATAAGCCTATGTAAAATCAAGAGACCCCCGAGTGGGGTCAATTTTGACCCGGGTTTCATGATTTGAACAATCTTGGCAGACGTTCACTAGGCAAGCCACATGATAGATATCTAAGCTCTAGGCCTTGTGGCTTCAGAGTAGAAGATTAAAAAAACATATATAAGCCTCTGTAAAAACAAGTGAACTTTTACTCGGGGTTCATAATTTGAACAATCTTAGTAGAGATCAATTAGGCAAGTCACATGCTAACTATCTAAGCTATTAGGCCTTGTGGTTTCAGAGAAGATTTTTAAAAGTTTTTCCTGCATATATCAAAATAATCCCCGACACTAAGTGTTTCGTTGTAGCTTCTACGCATGTGAAAATGTAGCGCATTTATCTCTGCCCTGTAGATTTTACTCACGTGTAACGTTGGCGTCAGGCGCACGGAAAACAGTACTGTGACTAATTAAACGATAGTACTATCCACCTTGTAAGTTGAGACATTCATCATGTAAATCACAAAAAATTATTCAAAGATGACGCACACATTCTGAGTGTCTATCGTGATGTTTGTTTTTTCACGGCGAACAGGAATATGAAATCAATGACATCGATTTTGTATATGCATAATGAAAACTTTTTATTTCAATGTTTCACATTTAAATAATAGATATGTACTACATTTTAAGAGAATTTATTGCTTTAAGGATACAAAAACACCGAAAGTCTTTTAATCGCGCGAAAAAAAGAAAATGTGAAAGTGTGACTGTCATTGTATTACAAGCTGGTGGTACCGCGTATGATTTATGTATGCTTTAATATATGTTTCAATGTAATAAAATTAATTGAACCATTTATAGATTAATAGCTTATTATCTCATGTGGTTTGTCGGCATGATCCTGTCAACAATTTATTACATGAATAGCACTGCATTGGGTATATTTTACAAAAAGTTAATAAAAGCTAGGGTATATTCATGAAATGAAAATACCCCCCGCCCCCTTAAACTGATAAATCTATAATAGCTCCATAGCTCAAATAAGCGTTGCTTCATTTCACTGTTATCATGTTGCCGTTTAATCAAAATAGCACAAAAAGATAGCTAGCATGAATGCAAAAAATTAAAGATTTCTATTTTAGCCTAATATTTTACATGGTACATGTACATCATAATATCCCCGGGCTAATATTACGCAGGCAAATATCGATTTTTACTGATTGAATGACCGAAACAATCAGCGGTTTTCCGGTCTGCTTCTGTAAATTTACGACCGCAAGCGAACTGTCCGGCCGCCACTACGTGTTCATCGATTTTCTGACCATGCTTATCTTTGCTAGCGAATATAGAGAACAAATTGTCGCATATGTTAATCAGTCTCACTATGCAAAGGGAAACTATAATTCTAGTATAATTAAAACGTTGTTCAAGGTACCATAAGACACCGATGAATTTAAAACCATAAAATGACTGTTATCTCGTGAAAATAATGTATTGATAATGATTTGCCGTCAGCTTTCATTCTGGAAACATATTTTAATATGTGCATCAATAACTCGGTGATTAGGATGCGGAAGGTACTGTGTTCAAATCCCTGTCGGAGCACAAGTGTATTCTTGGTAAATAACACTGATGCCGCGCGTGCCTCTGTCCACCTTTAGCGACAAAAACTCACTGCTTCACTTTCGCGATTGTGCTAATACATTTTCATGTTCGAGTGCGATACAATGAGCTACTGAAGCTTTCGTCTTAATCGAACTTAACTTACGTTGACTCGTGTCATAAACATTATTATGTTTCCATTTTTTTTTAAATACAGCAGTACAAATGGTAACCGAACACTTATCTCCCAAAAACGTTACAATTTTAACGTCGTTTAAATGTTACAGTTGTGAGTCGCAACTTTTGACGTTACGTCATTGCAAAAAAAAATGTTTTCTAGCAACTCTTTTTCGGGAAGAAGAGACTTGAATAAAAAAGAAAGGCATATATGTCAACATTGTTATAGAATGACTGGATCCTGGTTTTATCATTATCATATCAGTAAATTTAGTTTTCTATATCAGTGAATTCAAAGTGATCCTGGGACTTGAAACTTGTATGGTTACCAGTCAACAGAGTTATGTTTGTCCTAGCTATATTCAAGGTATTGTCATAACCATTTTGACTTCTTTAAACTTCTTTACAGCCTTATCACGCTTTTCAATCTGACCTTGGTATTTCCCCTGTAATTGTTTTTACATTTGAATTTGAGTATTGATTTTTTTTAATTGTAATTATTGCCTCATATAATAAACATAATCTTTCTACAATCAAATCCAAGGTCATGCGGCTTTTTTTTAAAATTTTGTATAGACTGTCCCGTTATACATTTTTCTTTGGTCTTTTCTTGTGAATCAGTCATTTCTCAATTGCCATGTTAAATGATTTTAAGTTGTTGTTAAAGTACTCCTCCTTAAATCATCTGCACAATAATTTTTAAAATAAGCCGGTGTAAGACGCCTCGTTTATAAAACAAATTTTACACATAAATCACTACGGCAGTTAACCGTATCGAAAGGATTTTCCAGTTTCTAAAAATAGAGACAGCACATTTAATAAATCCAATTCATAAAATACAGTTGTGCACTGTACTGTGTGCCGGCCAATCATAGAACGATATTGTGCTGTTCATATTCTTATTGTTTTACATTATTCTCGTTCAGTAAGGCAGTAATAGGCTGTTTGAATTGTTTGCTTAATTTGAAAAACAAATCGAAATGGAAAAGGATGCTAAAGGTGGTGAAATATTTGGTGTTAAGAGCGAAATTAAAGGAATTGCTCCACGCGGTCAGTTTCAAAGGTCTATTTCGATGGATGGAAACGCTGGACATTACTTATATAAGACGCCTTATTCCTATGCAAGGCAAAACAGTATAAATGACTCCAGAGAGTACAATGAATTAAAAGACAAAAAAGATAAAGAGGATATAAATAACAACTCACAGCTTGGGCTTCAGAACTCAGCTCTTAACACATTGAAGGCAAATGTACAAGATAATAACTTAAAGTTGAAAGTATCATTTGGAAGACAGAAAAGTTCCAACTCCGTGTTAGATGGTTTGCTGATAAAGGAAAATTCTGACACAGACTTCAAGCTACAAATGGACGATTTCGAGAATGATAGTGGAAAGCCAAAGGGGTATAACGGGTATGACAAAAGACCATGGAGAAGAGGAAATTGCAGTTTCGTTATGTCTGTGTGTTCATGTGTGCTGTCAATTCTAACAATCGGTCTTATGATCGTCATCTTTCCTAAGGTACGCTGACAAATGTACAAATTATACAATCCTTCTAAAATTATAATGTATCGTGCATTGATAAATCACATTAAAGTATCATATATAATATATAAGTTAAAATTGAAATATTTTAGTTTCATCTGTTCAAATACATTAATATGATTTACCAGGTTAGTGTTGCTTTTTAAAACAAACGTAATCATCAGACTATAACCGTTTATTAAATACTATGTAAAGTATACATGTATAATTATGATTATTTTGAATATTAAGTTATTTTAAATGTACTACAGGTTGATATAGATCTACATAGGTGTAGTTTTAAAGTAGGCGCAAGTTAGCTTTCCTTTTATTTAAACTTCCTTGTTTAGAATTGATCAGCGTAAGTTTCGGTTTCGGGTACTGTGTATACAATATTGTATTACATTGCGCTATAACCTAATGTTTCATCATCTAAGTTATTTCGTCTACGTGCATACGATATCAAATATATTAACTATTCATCATGCTAAAATAATATGAAGTCAAGTCAAGTTGCATTTAGTTACAAAGTCGGGTTTGGTATAAAGATTATATAGGCTCAAGATCAGACTTTCTGATTATTGTTTTGTAGACCTTTTTTGTAAAAAGATATAACTTGACGTTAGTTCATTATTTGAGTTATATATATACCTTCAAAACTGTCAGCTTGGTTTATAATTTAGAATGATGCTCGACACACAGTGTATGCTTTAAAACATATAACAAATAGGTTTTACCAAGTTATTTCCGTTATTGACAATCACAAATTAAGATAAACATGACCGAAAGGGTGGATTTTTTTATTTTTGACTAGGATAGTCAAAAAAGATTTTACAGATTTCCTCTATATTCAATGTGAATGAAACTGTTGTACAGATCGTTATTTTTGGGTTATAACTATGAAAATGTTTATTATTCCAGGAGTATAAATCACTGATTAATGTTTTATTTAAAAGTTTCATGGTCACTTTGAACGGTAATATCACAGCTTTTATAAGCATGGGACCTGACTTAAATGCGCATTTTTTTTTAATTTAAAGTAGTTTTCATATCAAATATATCTTCAGGCATTATTAATCTGCACTTAAAATTATTACAATGATACGGAGGTTTTGCAGTTGACCATTTCCCTTCTCCCATCTCCCATTTGAGCAGTGGCTATATTGAACAGTTTATAAACAGCATTTAGTTTATTAAAGTGTGTGAGTTTTCTAAATGCATGCTTGATCGTTTCAGGTGTCAGAAACTATGAACGAGGTACGACAAGAAACAGCAACAAGTATGGGATTTTCTCATAATGGTAAGATTTTAATGTGCGGTTTTCTGAAAAAGCTCTGTCTTTTCTCTAAAGCCAGTATGGGATGGGTGAAATCAGTAAACTGTTGTTTGCAGATACTTATTTTTTTATCTTCGATACCTTTATGGGGTGTTGAAACAGATCTAGTTATTTCTTTAAAAATGTAGATATGTGTTGCTAGTTTTTTTTATATATCCCTAACTAGATAAGTCTTTCTACATTTATCTGACGGAATTGTCTAGTTTTAGTTTGAAAGGACAATGTTTTATTGATTGTTAAGTGGTAACGTCTCAATGAACAATTTTCAGTTCACTTGCGAAGTTAGTAGACCGTTATGTGTAGCATAACCATGGTGTACACGTTATGATGGTCACGCCAGTAGATAGCACATGATGGACATGACTGCACCTAGCTTTGGAAAATGTTCTAAATTCAAATATGATATCATAAGAAGTGTTGCAACTTTCCAGAAAGAATGTAACAGTTTCAGTTTCATAAATAACATGAAGACGTATAGAAAGTATGTATGTGATCGTAAATAATAATGAATTATTCTTTTAATTTTTTCAGACCACCCTAATGCCAATATCAGCAGTGCTGGAAACTTCAAATTAAATCAAACGTACCTACAATGTAAGTTGAAATTTATACACAAAAAGGTACAAAAAGAACATAATTTTATGATGTGTTGATTTAACATATACTTGAATTAATGCTGTTTTAGTGTATTTATGCTGTCAACGAAACCGGTTGCAAAGATTGTACAAGTTCTGATAGCTTATAATGATATACATTGGTGTACAGGTCCCTGGTACTTGCCTTTTAATATTTTAGTCTGAAAAGTACCTGTCTCCATATTGACGTGCCATTTTACATACATATGATGTCACATAGATATGAGATATACTCGTGCAAGGCGATTTTAATAGTTTTTACATATTTCAGCTCACAAGAGAGTCAAGTGGATAAAGGACGAACTCAGCGAAATCATCCCAAGTACTTTCGATGACTGTCTAACAGTGCCATCTGGCGGGAAGTACCTTGTGTTTTCGCGCTTTACGTTCAACTTACTTCCAGAAGACGACGCGACAGTCATAACTCATTTTTTCAAGCTGAAAACTAGCAAAGGTCAATTAAAAGACGGTGGTTACAAAAGGAAATACGTTAGTGTATTAGAGAATAAGCTACGAACAACTTCTAATGTAGAGACAAGTCTTGAGTTGAGGAAACCGAGTGTTTTTATTGAATTCTTTGATTTAGATGCATATGACCAGATTTGCCCCAACGTCTCAAATCCAGATCTTCTGTATGAATCTAGAATGGACAATGACGTGAATATAGTGAAAGTATGAGCTGTTTCTGAGATGGTAGGGCTAAAAATGTATACTCAGGATTCTGAATTTCATGAATTTGTTACCGATTTATTATTTTCCATTGTGTAGTATTTTTCGTTTTTCATCTGTCTTCTACCTCGTGTTGTGAAGTATACGATGTTTCAGTGTCATGTATGCGTTTGAGGTAGTCAATAATAGGGCTGTTTTTATGCTATTGAAATTCTAAATGTAAATGTTAAGCTTTTTTTTTGTCATATTGTCATTTTATATTGTCCACATTCATAGCTATATTAAACACTTTCTAAAACGAATTTAGTGTGTTTGTTGTTATAGAATAATAAGTATCCGAAAGGCAAAATTATTTAGCTAAGAAATTCCGATGCATTTGTGATACACTGAATAAAACTGAATTTGAATTTTCAAGTATTTCTTCTATTCGTGATTGCATGGCTCTCCCAGCCTTAATGTCCGTCTGCTGTCTGTTGTCTGTCCTACAGTTATCTTTTTAACATGACAAACATAAGAAAGCAATTATGGCGACTGATTTGTGTCATCTTGTCTTTTCGCCCGGACACTGACGCGAGGAATTAAGAAAAAATAGAAAAGAAACAAGTGCATTTCGTCCCCGTTATATTCATGTAAATTTATTCGCTCTGAGCCCCCACCTATTTGACTTTACCTCTCAGTCAAAGGTGTCGCATGGCCAAAAAATGAAACCGCACAAATCAGCCACCTCCGACACTTCATTGCGGGCCGCAGCAGCGTCCCGCTATATTTTATACAGGGTACGAAAAGATACATAGAGACTAATGCACTAGATCGAATATATGCGTCCCTCTTCATTAAAAATTGAGGTACCTCTGAGATGAAAAGTGTAGACACATTTTTTTTTGGACAAAAAATGAACAAACAAACCAAAAAGGAATAGTTATATCCCACAAGGAAAGCATCACATAAAAAGGTGACCATACCGTTTACAATTATGAGCGATGACTGTACAGTTGCGTTTTTGCGACCGTACCGGTGACTTTTTACGGAAAAGTGATACCGGTGCGTGACCGTACCGGTATGTTGTTGAAAGAGAAAGTACAAGAATTAAACGAACAGTGGCAAATCAAAGCTGATATATTTAGCCAGTTTCATGAAGGATAATACATTTAGAACAGGTTTCAGTTAAAGTTGGGCTGATTCTTTTACTTTCGTGTCAGTTTTCATGCAAAAACAGAATCAAGTCTTGATTCAAATTTCATCGGGTTAGAAATGACACATTCGACTGAAATGTGCAGTGTAAATTTAGGACTTGGTCCGGTAAGAAAATATGCAAAAAGAATAGTAACCCTTTCCACGCCAGTAAATGTCAAAGATACACTTCTAAGCGTGATTGGACTGAAGGTACAGAGACTTAAACTGACACCGTGGTGTGATTGGTAAAGGTGTCTTCACCTGAAATGTATAGGTGTACTTTTACGAATGAGTTCGAATCCCATCTAAACCCATTTTTCAAATTACAAAATAATCATAAATACATTCATTCTTGTCAAACTAATAAGGAAATTGGCAATGAAAAATTAATACATATAAACAGTGTACATATTATTCGATAACAATAAAAGTGTCGATACTACAGGTCAGTTAGTAGATGTGGTGTCGTGTCACGTTTTGCTTTCTTTTAGGGTCATGCCTCAACATCAACCATCACCAATTTCCAAAATATTTACATGTCAGTTTTGTTTGTGGGCCCGTTGTGATACTTTGTATCACAGGTTTTCTTGTATCAATTATTATTACAACGTAGTACCTCATAAATCGCGCTACTTTTTGGTTATAATCAAATCCCATGCCACATCAAAAATGAGATGTAATTGGCTTTTACGCTTAAATTTCCAAGTTTTGATAGAATTTGAACTTCCTCTATTTCATGATGACAATATAGGTAAACCCATATAGTTGAGTAGTTGGACCCAACGGAAAACAAGCCCACACTATAATTTTATGGTTTATAATTTATTATCATAAGCAGTAAACCATATGTCCATGAGCATACATGCAAATATAAATGTATAAACAGTAAGTGACATAATGTCAAGTGTCAACATGTACATTATATTACAATTATACAGCGTGAATATTATATTTGTACGACTTACGGTATATTAATTTTCATATTTTATAATCTAAGTACCGTGTAGTCTCTTGGAGCCTGGAAAATAAAACTTTTTTTTCTTTTCTTTTTTAAGTTTGATTATAGTACCAAGGTTAAAAGAAAATTATACCCCCCATGCCCCCTCCTCGTTTAAGTTTTCAACATTTAATTTATTTCATAATATCAGAATGGTTTCCAATAACAATCTTTCCTTTAAAAGAAAACCAGCATATATGTACTCTATGTACAGTTTGAAACTATGGTTTATTCAATATCGCACGTATTATTAAACTAGTGTATTTCACCTAGGAATACCACTCAACTGTCGCTATAAATAGCGTAAATGTAGTTTTGCACTTTCGCTAGTTTCGTGGATTTTCCGTGTAGGCTAAAAATAGCACATGTCTTTTTTCCATTCTGGATAGTATATATACATTGTCTGATACCGAAATTTTCAAAAAGCTTTCGGGATAGCCACGGATTAATTCGTCTCATCTTTCATGAAAATGGCGGAAAGTGTTGGAAAAGGGTTTAAAGGAGGTGAAACAGAGGCAGTGAAAGGTCAGAATAAGAAAAAAACACTTAAATTGAATATGGACGTTTGCAGCAGACAGAACAGTGCAAATGAAACAAAAGAAAATAATGAAAATAACTCACCACATTCAGAAACAAAGCAGTGTTATGGAAACATGAAACATTCCCGACAGAACAGTAACAGTCCGCTTGTGAAGAAAGATTCGACTGTGGTTGATTTTAATAACTTTGATTCTAAGGAGAGTGATATTGACAATAAAGAGAATAGAACGAAAGAGAAATGCTGCATTTATGTTCAAGCATTCACTTTAATGGTCAGCATGTTGTCGCTTGGACTTGTTACGCTTTTATATTACAAGGTAATTAATATACATTTAACATTTATTTCTGAAATGTCATATTTTAGTATGATCCGGTGTCTTAATGGTACAGGGTGATACATGTAACATATAACTCTGAAATAATACGTTGATGCAAAATTAACATTCTAGATGTTTGTCTACTGTTTCTTACGGAATCGATGTATTAGTTTCCTTACTAGTCCAAATAATTGTATTGTATAACATTACTTAGAAGATGTTTATAAAGAGAATTTTAACGATTTAAACCTTGCTAGATAGAAAAAAAAACAAAAAAAAAACGGTTTTGTCCGATAAATTACTCACATAAATTATATAAAACTTGCACCAACATGCGCATTTAATTAAGCTTCTCTGATAAAAATAATTTTCTTAAAGCAATCTGTTTTAATTAAAACTAGGCGATGCAGTGACGTTACGGATTACCAGTTTGTTTTCAGAAGGAATACCAAGAGTGTTTTAAGATATTGTCATTTGCAAACAAATAACGCTACATTAGTGGTGCAAAAAATACTTAAAACGACACTTTGGTATTTCTTAGAATCTACATACAGTGCAATTAACTTAAGCGTTGCCTATTAAGATCGCAACTGCTCAACAGGCATTATACATTAACCTACTTAGTTTATCAATCGAAACCGAAACTGTTACTATTTATAGAAATTACCTAAATTAGTATGAAACCGAAAGTGTAAAGTGGGTTTTTGTTTGTATCCTTTTCTAAAACATTTGTTTCGTTTTCTAGATATCCAAAGGCGAAGTTTCTGAAATTCCACAAGTGATAGTAGGCCAGTCCAATCACGGTATGTTCAGTTTTGTTTATTGTCACTACATGAAAACTTTACATAATCTATTAACACAGATTTCAAATAGTTCATGGTATTTAGTAAGGCATTCGTCTCCTAACTTAACGGGTGGCTTAATGCATTTTATAACGTTTTAAAACATTGTAAATCGTTACTAAAAACTTGTATGACTGTATGACTGTATGGCTCAGACCTAAATAACTTACCTGCTTGTCAATATCCCTTTATTATCGGCCCGTATATGCAGATCAAACTTTATGGTGCCGCACCTAATTCCTGTTCATTATGAATACATTGTATTCTCTTTTTTGGGGTAATTTTACTGAGATTATTGTAATACCCGCTGTCGTGATTTTTTTTAAATGTCAGATCTAACAACCAATGAATTGACATGTCAGGTCTGAAAACCCGGAGTTCTTACTAACACAGTTTATGTAATTTGCATCAGTTGTGATTTTTTGCATTTACATTACAATGAATTTTATCTTTTTTATTGATTGCAGAACCGGTAGTTGCCACTGAAGACAAAATCTCTGGAACCTTTAGACTAGATCAAAATTATCTTAAAGGTAAGAGACAGTAGCCATTTGATATCTGCCGCGTACTTTTCAATTTCCAATTTGAATATAAAAATCGTTTTGCCTCTGTAAACTTTAAAAAAAAAACTTTTTTTTTTCAATCATATTGTTAACTATGTCAAGGGTTAACCTTACCGTTATCAGCGTTATAAACGAAATCGACAAAACATCTTTTTCAAAACTACATAAAAGTCACAGTTCAGCTTCTATTATAATTATACAATGCAAGTAAGATAGACAACTCAAGGAATTCACGATATAAGATTGCGGGAATTAAAACACCCTGAACACACTGACTGTACTGACAGGAAATATTTGTATGAAATCATATTTCAAAATGTTTGGACTATATGACTTTTGATCGAAAAACTAAAACTCCGATTCTTTCTATCACTTCAGTTCATAAAGAAATTCGATGGACTGCGGATGAGTTCAGCACAATCAGACCAAACCCTGAGGAGCCTTGCCTTACTGTGCCAGTGGCGGGAAATTTCCTCGTCTTCTCTAGATTTACGTTCAAACTTCCACCAGGGGACAGTAATACATTGTTAACACACAGACTGAGCTTAAAATCAAAATCAGACAACGGTGATGTGCAGGTTAGAAAGTTCAAGCGGCAATATGTTAGTGTTATTGAACATAAATTGAAAGAGGATGCAGAACTAAGAAAACCTAGTGTTTTCATTCAGTTCTTTGAATTGAAGGCTGGAGATGAAGTTTGCACAGCGGTCTCCAATCCAGATCTGTTATATATATCTTCATTAGATAATGACGTAAATATAATAAAGGTATAAATAGCATGTTGCTGTTTAAGCTTTTTGAACATGTTGTTAAATATTGATATTAATGTTTGACTTAGTTTTGAAACATGACTTGACTATATACATTTGACTATTTATATATATATATATATATACATGTGTGTATACTATAACATGACGATATGCTGTTTATGGCTATACCGATGAATATTTTATAGTTGTAGAGGGTTCTATCAGTATTTATGTTGTTGTTGTTTTTTCGATATGTTTCATCGCTGAAAGGAACAGATTGGATTTAAATGGCATATGATTTGTCTACCTCTATAAAGCTGTTTTTGTAGGTTTTTATTTTTATTGACTTGTTAAAAAGCATCTGGAATGCTCATGACTGTGTTCATTACTCAATATCACTGTGATAATTGACATATATACAATATACTTTGCAAAAATGTAGTACATTTTAATTTAGTAATATATACTCGAATGCATTTTTAAATGTTTACTGTTAATGTGTGCTTCAATAAATTAAGAAACAAAAAAGGCTTGTTTTATGCTGTGTTTGTATATGAGCAGCACTGGACCACTTTACCCATATGTCACGTTTCGTTTATTCTGAAGTTGAACAAAGGGGAAATTTTAATGTTGAACGACTAGTTTTTTTACCAATAAACATTCATCATTGTTCGATACCTAAAGGCTTATAATCCAAAAGTACCTCGAGCGTTTTTGCTGGTTATCGCACTTGGCGCAGACATGATGCCCACAAACGTGTTCAGCAAGCTCGGTGCACATCTGATGAAAACTGTTTGTCTTGGAGAGCGGGCAAGGCTAATTTGGACAATTTTGGATAATTCAAGGACCATAATGCAAAAGTGTCTAGGGCGATGTGGCTGGTTTTCGAACTTGGCCAAGACATCATGCCGAACACATGTTCAGCAAATTTGGTGAGGATCAGATGAAAACAACGGTTTTGCATAGTAAGAGAGATAACTCGTACGCCAATATCGCTAACTAATGTTGAAGTTATTTCCCATACATTTACCTATTTTCTTCAAGAGTATATCTATGTTTGGGCTGAGTCTTACAAGTGGCTGAGGTCGAAGTCACAAGTCTAGTACATTCTTGATGCCCTTTCAGTTATGTGAAATAAACAATCTGTCAAAATGTGTCATTAATGGCTTTCCCGCATAAGCACTAGATTAAAAATTAGCGGTCGTATACCTAAAACGGAAGACTGTCAACCGGTGCTGGTGTAAACAATAGTAAACAAACCCGGAAGAGAACTGATAGTGTGGAATCATGTAAGTTGTGGTCTTACTGTATACTGTCTTACAGTATACTGCTGATTTCTTTTGTGATAGAAAAATATGCAATACCTATATCAGTATCGGACTGAAGCATATCTATATAAAATCTAAAATGACAAAGGTATATCAAACCTCAATCTAAAAAAGTAAAAGCAGCAACGCTCAAAAATTAAACTTCCCTGCTTGTCAGGTCTAAACAATATACCTTTGTCATTTTACAGGTCTAGTAGGGAAAATAAGTGATTTTTTTTGTGCCTCCAAAGGGTGGCATATTAAAATCGCACCATCCATCCGTCCGTCCGTCTCTCCATCTGTGCGTCCGCCCTTACACATTCGTGTCCTGACTGGAACTTTGTCTTGCATTGAAGGATTTTAAAATAACTTGGCACACATGTCTCGCACATCAAGACGACGTGCTGCGTGCAGGACCCACGTCCCTACCTCAAAGGTCAAGGTCACACTTAGAGTTTGAAGGTAATGGAATCCTCTTTATATGCACATATTCGTGTCCGGACTGTAACTTAGTCAATCATTGAAGGATTTAAAAAAAACTTGCCACAAGTGTCTCGCGCATCAAGACGACATGTCACGTGCAAAACCCAAGTTCCTACCTCAAAGTTCAAGGTCACACTTAGAGTTTAAAGGTAATGGAATCCTCGATCTATATATGCACACATTTGTGTCCGGACTGTAACTTTGTCATGCATTGAAGGATTTTAAAATAACTTGGCACAAATGTCTAATACATCAAGACCAACGTGTCACGTGCAAGACCCACGTCCCTACCTCATAGGTCAAGGTCACACTTAGAGTTTATAGGTAACTGAATCCTGTATATATGCATACATTTGTGTCCGGACTGTAAGTTTGTTATGCATTGATTGATTTTAAAATAACTTGGCACAAATGTTCAGCACATCAAGACAATGTGCTATGTGCAAGAACCATGTCCCTACCTTAAAGGTCAAGGTCACACTTAGTGTTTAAAAGTAATGGAATACTGTTTGCATGGTAACTCTGTCATGCATGGAAGATTTTAAAATTACATAGCACAATTATTGAGCACATGGAGAGGACACAGACTGTGAGACACCTCTTTCGGGGGCATTTGTCACTTGTGAGGGACAGCTCTTGTTTATACCTACCAATACAGTATGCAAAAGCTGCTTTAACAGAACTATGTAAGAAAGATATAAGTCATTAAACAACATGACTATCCTAAATGCCTAACTAAACAGAAAAATGCACATTTACAATTAAACAGATAGACGGTGTTTCACGCTTGTACAGCAAATGGCACTCCAGAAGTGGTATAGTATTTGGATAAACCGGAAATTGAGTTAGGGTTATCTCCCTTACCTTTCCTTCCCACAGTGCACCTGTTTAGGCTGCAGGGGTGTTTTTAAGTGACAATTGGCAGTTATCGGCAAAATATGGGACAAAGCTGTTTATTTTATTGTATTGAATTAAGGTGAAATGTTGCTTTTACACTATGCCATTCATTTGATTGGATGGCAAAGGTGCCGTAATAAAAAAAATCAGTACTTTAACTTTGTACTTTTTCCGTGAATATTTTTACTTATTAATTTTAACTGACATGTAACAGGAAAACACAACAGTGTCTCATTTGGTGCCTCTTTCTCCTTGGAAAATGTGTAAACATCATCAATTTCTGTTACCATTATCTACAGGCCAATAGAGCGAATTTAATTATGTATGTGATTATTCATTTGACATCTATGGCGGATGTCATGCACGGGTCAAAAACAGCAGTACCTGTTTTAAACAGGCTAATTTTGTGTTAATTTGGTAATATTCAATTGAAAATTAATGTGCATAATAAAAATTAAACTTATATAGGGAAAGAAAACATAGTTGGTCATTCTTCAAATCCTTTTTAAAAGGTACTAAATATGTGCATATTTACAAGGTGACAGACAGTATATTGATAAACTACGGATAGCTTGCGGTCCCTTATTTTAGATCTTATTTAGTTACGCTTCATCCCAATATAGATAGCTGTAAATGGTGACAACACTTGCTCAATCACCATTTCAACATGACATGAATGCAGAGAGATTTCTGTTCTGTGAAACATGTCGGTTGTGCTTAAGGACAATTACAATAATTACTCTTCTTATTAAATCTAATGCCTTCAATACATACAATTTGTAAGACAGTATTTAAACACAATTTAACTTTCACAATTGGCAGATTTTACACACTATTTTTTCACAATTTTGGGTCCAAGCAGGCTGATTTATCGCAAATGGAAAGGCTAGGGAGTCTTCACAGGTTTTGGTGAAAAGGCCCTGCATGGTGGTTTGTCCTTTGTCGGTCTATCCATAAAACTTTCCTTGTCACAGCTTTCAATTTATTTCATTGAACATGTAATGTTCAGAAAACCTTCTGAACCCACAGTCTTCAATCTTTATAGGATGGTTAGTCTTACTGAGAAGATGATCCCTACTGTTTTTGGGGTCAGTGTGTCATTACACTGACCTCTGTTTGCATTTCCATGATATTACACTCGCAGGCCACAATTTTCATTCTCCTTTCATGAAACTTGCTCAGAAGGTCTCCTGCAACATGTTAATGATCCCTAATGTTTTTGGGTTAGTGGGTCAAAGGTCAAGGCCATAGTGACAAATCATTTCCTCTCAATATTTTGATATAAAATTATCCACAACAGTCTTCAAACTTCACAGGGTAATTAGTCTTCAACTGAGTACATGTAGGTGATCCCTACTATTTTTGGGGTCAGTGGGTCAAGATCACAGTGAGCTCTTTAAGCTTTTTGTTGATAAAGAGTTTTTCAAACTTACTCAGAACTGTCCAGTTAGTCCAGTAAATTGATACTGGGCCTCTGGTTTTTTTCCTATTTTCAAAATGTTAGAACTTTATGTTTAAGCATATAATTTCTATTATATATACCATAATTCAAGAAAACTATTTTGAAGCATAATATAGAATTGAAAACATTCTTGCCTCATCTTATACTAAAATGCACTTTGTTTAACCAATCTGTATTTAACATGTTTAAAATGCACTCTGTTTAGAAGCATAATACAGCCTTAGAAATATTTCTGCTTTCTCTTATACTTAAAACTCACTTTGTTTAACCAGACTATATTTAAAATGCACTTTGTTTTGAAGCATATCATAGCCTTGGAAACATGTCTGCTTCCTATTATATACTTAAATACACTTTGTTTAACTAGTCTTGACTATACTTAAATGCACATTGTTTTAAACCAGTCTATATGCGACCGGTGGCTCGTCTGGGGTTGTTTGTGGTAGGGGTGTTTGGTCTGGTTGCCGAACCCCTATTTATTTTGCGAGCTGCGCAAGGACTCAGGGCAGCAGGTAGAGTCAGCTGGTACCGGTTGGCTAGCAGCTGTATGGGGAATTAGGCATTTGCCCCTAAGTCCTTTGGTCTGCACGTTAGTTGCCACCTGATCCCAGTTTCCACTCTAGATACTTTAATATTGTTAGCAGAGTGGAATTTACAAGTCCAACACAGTTCTGAGTTTGATGACTTTAATATTGAGTTTCATTTATCTTTCACTTCAATTCGATTTAATGTTCCAAATATCAAATCAATCAATAACTGTATATATTTCAAATCCAGAGATAAAGTTCTAACATATAACGTTAAAGTACTGTAAGACTAATTTTTGACTTATCCTTTTGAAAACCAAATCAAGACTGTCTATTAATTCTAAAAACTAATAAAGTTTCAAATGTGAAAAACATAGCAATTTACATTGACCAATAAAATTCCAAAAGTAATTAATATTTCAACCAATGATAAAGTATGTTACAAAAAGGTGAAACCCTTTACTTAATCTTTTAAAGCATATGATATACTGAATTAGGGCTTCACACTTATCAGCAAAATAGGAAATGTGTTTTCTTAAACAATTACAAAGTCCAAGCTGCTAAAATTTAAATCTGTTGTTATTTACATTTTCTTTGTTTTGGTGATTAGTGAATCACATGCCATATCCTGAGAAACATAAGAATGATTGAAAGTTACATTTGTCAATTTACTGAAAAATACATTAATGTACATGTTTTCAAAATAAAACTTTTGTTAAGTTAATTTTCATACAACCATGATTTAACTTTATTGAATATATTATATAGCAAAAAAGGGGAGACTAAAATGTTACTCGGTGGCAAATACTCCCTTCGTTTAATTAGTTCGTCCCGAACTAAACTACTACAATATTATCTTGTTTTCACTTTATATACAAATTCTTTTTTTTTTTTTTTTTTATATATTTCAATTTTTCTTATTTACAAACATATTACACCTAAAGTTTTCAATATATCAGCTAGGTGTACCTTTATAAAATATCAATCACATGTTCAATAATAAAATCCTTCAGTTTTTAATTACTGGACTGAATGAATATAATCATATTCCCTGAATGTCTTTCACTTATTTCAAAATATACATTATATACAAATGTTCCCAGGAATTCTATTTATACAATATCTACAGTTGATGCATCAAATTCACTTCAGTCACTGTAAAATCACTTTACTATTTGCATATGTCACACTGTTGAATGTTTGAACTGAACAATTCAGTCATTTCACTGAAATTTAAAATGTTCTAGTCATTGTTAGTGCAGCATCAATCAATGTTTTTGTGCAGCATTCTGGAAAGTTTTGAGTACAATCTTGTTAGTACATGACAATCATACATCTGTCTAAGTGTGACCAATTATTAGGAATTTTGTGAAACTTTTGAACGTTGTTACAACGTGAAGAATAATCACAAAACATATCTTTAAAGAAAAAAAAAATTAACATCAAGTCCATTCACCAAGTTGCACTGTTCAACAGCAGCTTAAGGGTCAAGCCCTGCTGTCACATTATTCACAAGTGCTCTAACCTGAGAAATGAGCAATTAGTTAAATACAATCATATAGGTGGTGTCCTCCAAAGATAATACATAATAAAATCTTAACAGTAACACAGTAATGTAACTTTGTTGAATTGAAAAAAAATTGAGTACAACAATTTAGCTAATGTCAGATAATGTAAAGGATGGGTGATAGACTTGCATGTGCACTTGCAAATCAATCATAGCACTATCAAAATACCTTAATAAGGTGTTATTACCTTTACAAGATCTAAGATCAGTCCACCTAATGAATTTGAAATCTTTTATGTTATTTTATACTCTCATATGCTGAAGTCTTACTAAAACTTAGGTTGATATATATATTGTACTGTATGAGTGACAAATGTTAGTCAAGTTTGTATCTTATGTTCTGATAACAAATCTTTTGTACTGACTTACAAGCTTTCCTACAAGTTCATTTAGCAATCCTGGAGGTGCTTCTTCAAAATCAATCCAGTGGGGTGAAATGTTAAAATTTTCATAGTCAACTAGGAATTTTAAGTTACAATAATCATCTAAAATTACTTCATGTATTTTGTTAGCATTTATACAAAGATTGAAAGGGTGACGGTTTGATGCAGGTTGTTGATTGTTGGTGCGTGATCTTATTGCTTGGATTTCATATTCCTGTTGTTGTTCATCTATTTTGTCTTCAAGTATGTGAATGAGTTGTCTTGCCAATGGGTATGCTGCGGTAATATTTTTAAATTCCTTTGGATTTGAACCCCTTTGAGTTAGAAAATACGCTCTGCCTTGAATAAATCTCATTCCAACTAGTTCTTCTATCATTGGTTCTTGTGGTTCTATAGAGGCTGTATTGACCTTGGGTGTTTCAACCTCGTCAAAGAATTTGTGACCCTGTGGTAGTGGCTTTTTCCTCTTCTTTCCTGACATAGCTTTATTTGCATGAAATTCTCTGATGAGTTGCCCTGGAACTTTACATGGGAAATGCCATTCTGTATGACCGTCCTGGAACTTGATTTTGTAGTATATTGTCCCATTACTACGATTTGCGGAAACAATGCCTTTTATATCTTTTTCTCTAAATGGCTGACATGCTGAATCTTGACAGTCTTTGCATTCTACTAAATGGCTTTTTTGTTTCTTATCATTCATTGCTTTTATTGGTTGCTGTTTGGAATGCCGGGTTTCAGTAGTTTCTGTTCTTGTAGAAGCTGGCTGTTTTCTAGCTGGCTGTTTTTGATTGTTCCTTTGTTGGAACTGATTTGACCCTTTGTCCTTTTTCTGTTGCTGCTCATGGAGTTTGCTCATATCCGCATTCCTTTTATCTCTCATGTTTCCATTTGGCAAGCTACTTTTCCTACTATCTGTCTTCACTGCATTTTCAGATTTATCTATATTCTTCATATTGTGTTTGGCTCCAGGCCATTCTTTATAATTATCTTTATTTCCTTTTTGGGCTCTTCGCCTCCATTCTGTTTTATTGGTCTGGTCATTTGACCTACTTTGCCTGTTATTGTTCTTGGATTTTGACCTACTTTGGTCCATCTTCGTATCATTTTTGGCTCCAGGCCTTTTTATATTTTCTTTGGCTTTTTGCTTTTCATCTTCTCTAGTATTTCTGGCTCTCTTTGTTTCTTCTCTTTAGTCTTTTGTGTGCCTTGCCGCTCTTTATTACCCTGTGCGTTCTGATCTTGTGGTTTTGGTGCTGCATCTGTTTGTATTTGGATCTCATCAGGATCCAACTCATTTTCATCCTCTTCTAAGTCTTGTGGTGGGTTTGTTGGTCGACTTTCAGGATCAAAGTACGGTTTTAGCCTAATTGCATTAACTAGAGATTTTACCTCTTTGTTGGTCCTTACATGTCGTAGTCGATATGTGAAGTTAGGCCCCAACATTGTGATGTAGTATGGCCCAACCCACTTGCGATGCAGCTTCGGTGCCTTGCCTAGTGGTACCTTGGTACAATACAACCAAACTCTTTGTGCGGGTCGATACTCTGGTGGTTTGGAGTATTTGTCATACTGATGTTTGTACTTCTGTTGAGCCTGTTGAATATTTTCCCCTGCTATCTTGCGGCATGCTTCAAGGTTCTGTAATATTCGACTCAAATGTACTTTATAATTTTGAGGCAAGTGGTCCTTTGGCTGAAGCACTGTGTCCAATGGGAGTCGCATTTCTCTACCGTAAAGTAGGAAGAAAGGACTGAAGTCTGTTGACTGAGTGGCAGGTGTTGACCTATATGCCATCAGTATCCCTGGGAGGAGTTCTGGCCAGTCATCTTGCTGATCCTTGCAGTATGCTCTGAATGCTTGGAGAATGTACGAATTCTTGGATTCTACAAGTCCATTAGTCATTGCATGGTAACTGGAAGTGTATGTTCTTTTTATGTTGAACATTTCAGCTAAGGCTTTGACCAAATTCGACATAAAATTCTTCCCTCTGTCGCTGAGTAGGACCCTTGGTGCACCGTAACGAGCGATTATTTCCCGAAACAGAACAGAAGCTACCTCTTCACATGTCTGTGTTCGAAGTGGGAAACACTCAGTCCATTTTGAGTAGCTATCAACTACAAGCAAGATGTGTTTGTACTTATCTTTCGTAGTTGGTAGCCCACTCAGGATATCCATCTGCCATCGGCTGAATATGTCATCTACTGGTTGTGGCTGAAGCGGAGGAGGCTTGGCGTTGAAAGGACGTTTTGACTGTTGGCATACTTCACAAGTCTTTACATATTGCCTTATGTTTTCATACATAGAGGGCCAGTAGTACTTGTTTCGGAGAGCCGCATAGGTCCTTTCAAAACCTTGATGTCCACCGCCTGCAATACAGTCATGGTAGGACTTCAGCACTTCGTCCCTGTGGATTCTTGGAATCGCAACCTGTCTGATTAAACGTTCTTCTTTAGGCACTTGCTTTCCACGTCTGGAGTAGAAATGCTGAAGAATATTGTCAACCAGTTCATAGTTGTAGGATTCTGCAACAATCACTCTGGCTTTTGCCGGATCTTTTAGGGACTTCATGATTGGCAAGATAGGCGTAGATGTACCTGAAATCTGGGCACTCTTGCTGTGCTCGAGCTAAGTCTGGGAATGCCAGATCTTCAGGTTCTTTGGCATTGTCTGTTGTCAGAGATGCCATAACTGTAATCTCATCTTCTCCAGGGTACACAAAGGAGACTTGTGTGTATTCCCGGGTGTCTTGATTCACCAAGCCAATGTGATCTGCTAGGTCACTTGAGGCTGTAGGTGTTGAGTCTTGATATGTCTGTCTTGAAAGAAAGTCTGCATTTCTGTTTGATGTACCAGATCTGTGCTTGATATCAAATTGGTAGGCTTGAAGAAGAATACTCCATCTACCTAGGCGACCCTGTTGATCATTAATCTGTTTCAGGTATTTTACTGACACATTGTCCGTGTAGACAGTGAATTTTCTGTTTGCCAGATAGTGCCGGTAATGCTGGATTCCTTCAACAAGCGCTAAACCTTCTTTATCTGTAATATGCCATCGTTTCTCAGCATCTCTAAGTGTTCTTCCTCCAAAACAGACTGGGTGCTCTTTTCCACCATGTATTTGTGATAGTACAAAGCCTATTGAATATTCTGATGCATCTACTGCTAACACAAATTCTTTACTGAAGTCTGGGTACTTTAATATTGGTGCTGTAATCAATTTGCTTTTCAACTGTTGAAAGGCCTTTTCACATTCACTTGTCCACTTAAACTCATGTTCTTTTCTCAATAAGTTTGTCAGTGGCTTTGCTATTTTTGCAAAGTCTTTCACAAATTTACGGTAATATCCAAATAGTCCTAATACTTGTTTTACTTCTTTTGGATTCTTTGGTGCTTTAGCATTTTTAATTTTCTCTGTATTTTCTGGTAGAACTTTCATGCCATCTTTTGTCACTATATGTCCTAAATATTTCACTGAATCAGTTCCAAAATTGCACTTTGCAGGATGTAATTTCAAATTGGCTGCTCTTAAATTTGTAAATACTAGGTCTAAATGATGTAAGTGTTCATCAAAATCTTTGGAAAATATGATACAGTCATCAATATAAACAAGTGCTATTTTAAAGTTCAATGATTTTAGTGCCTTTGCCATCACTGCTTGGAATGTCATTGGAGCATTTACTAATCCAAAACTAAGTTTTCTAAAGTTGAAGATTCCTTGTTCTGTATTGAAAGCACTTTTGTGTTTTGTTGATTCATGAAGAGGGACTTGCCAGAATCCACTGCGAAGATCTAGTGTAGAATAAATTGAAGCTTTTGCATCGGCGAGAGTGTCAAACACATCAGTCATGTGAGGTATCGGAAAAGACATAGGCTCTGTTACTGCATTGAGTTTTCTGTAGTCGACAGCAAAGCGCCACTCATTGTTTGGTTTCTTTACCAACACCACTGGGCTATGCCATGGGCTGTTGCTCTCCTCAATGACTCCTGCATCTAGCATTTCTTTCAGCTGCTGCTCCAGAATTCTCCGTTTTTCTGGGGACTGGCGGTATGGAGGTGACCGAACTGGTTTCGCATCTCCAGTTTCAATAACATGCGAATGCAAATTAGTCTCTCCTAGTTCTGACAAGTCTTTGGCAAAAATGTCTCTATTGCGTCCAATGAACGTGTGTAATTTATTCTTCTGTTCACTTGTTAAACCTTTATTTTCAATGTTTATTCCTAAGTCTTTTACTATTTGTTCATAATTAACATCTTCATTTGTACTGGCAGCACTTAAATTTGAAACATTTGCAGCTTGATAATCTTCTAGCACTGACACTGATGAATTGTCTATTAGCACAGCTTTTGCAATGGTTTGATTCTTTTTGATAAATACTGGAGCACTAGTAGGATTAATCAGTCTATAAACACTTTTACAACTGTCAACTTGTATCACAGTTTTGCCTCCGGCTATATTTCTGTCTATGAGAGTCTTATTTGGCTCAAGTAGCACTATGGATTCTGATGGCATGTCTACACTGACTGGTATCAAAGTTTCACTATGTGGCGGAATAATTGTCTCATCAACAGTCTTGGCAAATGAGGTATGAGTAGAAATGCTGCTAGTTGTTGGTATTTTCATTGTTTGAACTGAGGGTAAATCTGGTACTGCTAATTCAATTTCACCAAAATTCACTTGCACTTTGTATTTTTGAAGAAAATCAAATCCAACAAGAATCTTTGAGTGTAAATGTTGAAAAATATGAAAGTTATGTTTGAAAGTAGCACCATTACATTTAAATGTTAAGTTTGTTTGCCCTAGCACTTGATGTCTCTCACCACATACACCTACAATTTGCTGCAGATGACTTCTGTATATTTTGGCATTTGGTGCCACCTCATCCAGTAGATGTTTGGAGATAGCACTGATGTCAGCTCCAGAATCTAGGAGACACTTAGCCAAATTTTCACCAATTTCAATGTCCATATAATTGTTCTGTAGTTTCAGTCTGAAGCCTACATCCATGATCAAGCCTTTTGTTTTAACATTAGCACTACTAACCTTACAGTTTGTCTTAGAACAAGTCCCGTTTTGCCTTTTGGGAGCCATTTTTGTGTATCAATTTAACTTGAAACAGCACACAAATCCACAATAAATTATATTTTAAAGTATGCAAAAACAATTCTTGTACAGCATTTGAGTCAAGTTGACTGTAAAATATTTCAGTTCTCTTAAATTTAAATATATAGCCTTTCAAAAACCAACATTAACTTACTCAACATTTATGTTATATTTTCAATTTCAACAGTAATTGTTGTATTTTCTGTACCCTTATTTGTAATAAAACTTAGTTTTCATTTAAACCTTAAATTTTTGTCTCAATGCACCCATAGCACTAAAGTATTTGGCCTCAGACAGTATAAAATGGTCACAAATAAACAGGTATATGAGAGGCATGCACATAGAAGATTGCACTCACCAGACTTCTATCGGTATTGTGGTATTCGGCAACTGTTCCTCTTGTCAGTTTCTGTATTGTGTCATCACTGCTGGCCTAGTTGGATCTCTGGAACTTCTGTTTTCCAATGGCTTCTGCATACAAGTTTATCACTTTGTCACTAGAGTCCCATTTTGCACCTGGCATCATGATGTTGCTCCATGTGTATATGATAATGTATCAGAAAGTCCGTTTACTGGATATCAGGATCTTTTACACAGTCCTGTGAAGTAATGTCTGTTGCTGGTGGTACGTTACCGCGAATTCTCACACCACTTGCGACCGGTGGCTCGTCTGGGGTTGTTTGTGGTAGGGGTGTTTGGTCTAGTTGCCGAACCCCTATTTATTTTGCGAGCTGCACAAGGACTCAGGGCAGCAGGTAGAGTCAGCTGGTACCGGTTGGCTAGCAGCTGTATGGGGAATTAGGCATTTGCCCCTAAGTCCTTTGGTCTGCGCGTTAGTTGCCACCTGATCCCAGTTTCCACTCTAGATACTTTAATATTGTTAGCAGAGTGGAATTTACAAGTCCAACACAGTTCTGAGTTTGATGACTTTAATATTGAGTTTCATTTATCTTTCACTTCAATTCAATTTAATGTTCAAAATATCAAATCAATCAATAACTGTATATATTTCAAATCCAGAGATAAAGTTCCAACATATAACGTTAAAGTACTGTAAGACTAATTTTTGACTTATCCTTTTGAAAACCAAATCAAGACTGTCTATTAATTCTAAAAACTAATAAAGTTTCAAATGTGAAAAACATAGCAATTTACATTGACCAATAAAATTCCAAAAGTAATTAATATTTCAACCAATGATAAAGTATGTTACAAAAAGGTGAAACCCTTTACTTAATCTTTTAAAGCATATGATATACTGAATTAGGGCTTCACACTTATCAACAAAATAGGAAATGTGTTTTCTTAAACAATTACAAAGTCCAAGCTGCTAAAATTTAAATCTGTTGTTATTTACATTTTCTTTGTTTTGGTGATTAGTGAATCACATGCCATATCCTGAGAAACATAAGAATGATTGAAAGTTGCATTTGTCAATTTACTGAAAAATACATTAATGTACATGTTTTCAAAATAAAACTTTTGTTAAGTTAATTTTCATACAACCATGATTTAACTTTATTGAATATATTATATAGCAAAAAAGGGGAGACTAAAATGTTACTCGGTGGCAAATATTTAAAATGCTCTTTGTTTAACCAGTCTTTACAAAGAATTAATTTGTTTTTTTTTTACCATTGAGTTAAAGATATGTTTGCCTCCTTACAGACAAACCTTTGGACGAGATGGCATCAAGCAACAAGGAACTTTCAGACTGTGTGAATGAGTTTACACTTGAAATATACAAGCATATTGTGAAAGAAGGTGCATCAGGTAATATTAGTTTTAAAATTAATTTTGTTGAGCCAATGTTGGGCTCAATTTAACTGTCACAATGGCAGTTTGGTGTGTGTGCATTCATCATGCGCAAGACCCAGGTCCATTGCTCAAAGGTCAAGGACACACATAGAGGTTAAATGTAAAAAAATTGCTTCTTCATGAATTGAAAGATTTTAAAGTGATTTGCACAGTTATATATTCACAACAGTTGGCAATGCATATAATTATGCTTGAGGGTTTGGACCCGGCCAACTCCATCCCAGCTCATTATTGTAAATTTTGATACTGAAAAGCAACTCATATCTGAGACTCTGTGCATTAGAAATTAATTGAAACTCCTTTTTAAAATTAAAGTTTTCTCCCCAGTATGTCTCACCCGAGTATAATATTACATACTCAGTGGGGTGAAAATTATTATTCATACTGAGATGAAAATATAGTTTCAAATATTATTAAAATGAACTAAATGAGCTTGGGCAAAGCTGGCCAGGTCCAAACCCTGACTATCTGTGCTCAAAGGTCAAGATCACACTAAGATTTTAGAGAATGGTGTACACTGTACACATCAAGGTATCTGGAAGAGTTTGAAGTTTATACCAGAGATGAACAGCTTCGAAGGAAGGAACACATGTGGGAGACTGGGTTCCGCTCTAGCCAATGCAGGTTTTGTGGGTCTCATCTAATTTTTTTGAAACTTTAACTGGAAAATGGTGCATTTTTACGACAGTTTTTTCTATATGTATATAAGGTCAAAGTTTCCCCTTTCGTAGAATTTCTTTAAACTTGGCATTTCAACCGAAAATCTAGTTTGAAACAGAAATCTGAAATAAAAATGAACCAATAACATGCATCTGCAAATTATTTTCAGATATTCAAACAGATAATTCAAGATCCATGCCTATAACACAAATTATTAGTATAATTGTCATTGCCTGTTGTCTGTCTGTTTGTTCAACACTCTAGAGAAAATACTCGGAAAATTACAGTAACGCTATCCTTGCAGCATCTTTAGTCATATTTTAAGATTTCTCTAAAATCAACGATTTTCTGAGGGAGATAGTTTAGAAAGGAATAAGTGTACAAACGTAAATTGTAGAATGTTGAAAATTTATTAAACTTGCACTAAACATAGTTTAAACTGATAATCTAATCATACACATGTTGGCTTTTGAGCAATCACCACTGAAGATGGAATACGACCCCTGTTAAATGTTACTTGGTAAATGGACATTATCTCCTATAACATTATTGCGTCTTCTTCATTGAAAAATTGAGGTACTTCTGAGATGAAAACTGTAGACACAGTATATTTTTTTAAGCAGGTTTTTTGAAAAAAAAAAACATGTTTATTAGAATGCCGATGTCGTATGTCGGGCGTCAAACATTGGTTTCCGCTCGATTACTTTAGTTAGGAGTGACCAATTGCAATGAAACTTGTTGTGTACGTAGCTTGCATGATGCCGCAGCTTGGAATTGCATTTTGGGTCACTAGGGTCAAGGTCAAATTCACTGGTACTAAATATAGATTTTTTTTTAAGTTTATAAATTGTTTTAAGCAAAAAAAGCAAAAGGTCAAGGTCACTGTTACTAAAATACAGATTTTATTTAGTTCTTAATTGTTTAAGCCAAAAAAATTTTTTTTAGGTCAAGGTCACTGTTACTGAAATTGCCGCGTCTTCTTGTTTGGAAATGAAAGAGTTGTCGTTTGTAATTGAGTTGTCGTTTGTAATTGAGTTGTCGATCGTTTCATAGAGGGTACAATTTACGCTTAGAAAAACAGAGAAAAGCGCTTTTCACATTTCAGATGCAATCTACGCTGAGAGAAATGAAAATATTATTGCTTTCTCCACTTACACAGCCTTTGACATTAAAGAAACGAAGCACAGTCGACTTAATAATCTTCGATTGCCTTTTTGAATATATATAATATTATATAAGCTCATTTTTTCCCCTCCATCATTGTAGACTGTCACCTTGGTGAAATTGGTAAAGGCATCAGCTTCTGCACTTTTGTACAAGTGTACTATTATAAATCCGCGAGTTCGAGTCCCACCCAAACCTAATTTAAAAAAAAAAATTCTGCTGTTTTACTTTTCATTTTTAGCTTTTCAACCATTTAAATATATTTCACGGCAAATAATCATTAATTCTTCATTCATGTCAAATTGATAAGGATAATGGTAATGAAAAATTGAGACATACCGGGAACGGTCTATAGAGCATTCCTGGACATACTGTATAAATATTATTCGATAACAGTAAAGTTTCGATACTACAGGTCAGTCAGTAGATGTGATGTTGTGTCAGGGTTTGCTTGTTCAACCAGAATTGGTTTCCTCAAGTTCTTTTGGGGCCATGCCTTAACATCAACCATCACCAATTTCCAAAATATTTACATGGCATTATTGTTTGCTGGTCCGCTGTGATACTTTGAATCACAGTTTTTCTTGTTCAATTTTGCCATCAGGACATAATCCCCTTTATAATTTTGAAAAAGCGTATAATAGCCCCTTCGTTCTAATATATTTATAATTTATAAATGCATAGATCTGCATAATAATTATCTCTATATTCTTTGACAAAATTATTAAGCAGATTTTTCAAGGAAAATCTACTTATTATGCCCCCTTCGAAGAAGAGGGGTATATTGATTTGCAGATGTCGGTCAGTCCGTCTACCAACTGGTTTTCGGATGATAACTCAAGAATGCTTGGGCCTAGGATCCTGAAACTTGATGTGGAGGTTGGTCATGACCAGCAGAGGATCCCGATTGTTTTTTAGGTCAGTATGTCAAAGGTCAAGGTCACAGTGACCCGGAATAGTAAAACGGTTTCCGGATGATAACTTGAAAATGTTTGGACCTAGCATCTTCAAACTTGATGTGGAGGTTTGTCATGACCAGCAGATGACCCCTATTAATTTTGAGGTCAGTAGGTCAAACTTCAAGGTCACGGTGACCCGTAATTGTAAACAAGTTTCCAACGATAACTCGAGAACGCTTGGGCCTAACGTCTTGAAACTTGAAGTGGAGGTTGGTCATAACCGGTAGATTTGAGATTAGGAGTTCAAAGGTCAAGGTCAATTGTAGAATGGTTTCCACTCAATAACTTAAGGTAGGAGTGACCAGTTGCAATGAAATTTGGTTTGTGGGTAGTTTGCGGGGAGAGGAAGCTTGGGTTGCATTTGGGGTCACTAGGATCAAGGTCAAGGTCACTGTTACTAAAAATAGAAAAATGGTTTCCGCTTAATAACATGAGTTAGGAGTGACCAATTGCAATGAAACTTGATGTGTAGGCAGCTTGCATGGAATGGAAGATATTTAAATATTTTTCTTTGAAATTTTTATATGACCATCGACACGGGAAAATGGGTCTTCGGACAAAATACTTGGAAACTAGCTTTCTTGCATATTTGAACAAACAATATTTCAATATCAATATTGGAAAATTTCAGTTACCTACGTTCAGTACATACAAAACTACAACATTTTGAAAAAGTATACCTAAGGCGTCATTTTTCACTCTAAAAATGACGTCACATACCACAATTTGACGTCAAAACTCACTTCAATTTACATGGGCAGTAAACTATTCCGGTAATCATTTCCTAACAGCATCATTTATTTTTGGTTGCAACATTATATACTCCTTCAATATATATCATATCTGGTGAACTATTTCATATCTTCTTTCCACGATCTGCCTTTTTCATAGGGTATAGCAAAGATTAAAAAAAGAATAATTTCAAATCGCTGTTGCCATAGTAATGGTCTTGGAGGATTTTGAAGCAAATAGTATGTTTCTGTTGAGTAAAATATAGTAGCTATCAGTTTTTATCATTGGTTTTGCATTTAAAGAGGGTGACAAAAATGTTAAATTTTATGGGTTTTTTATCAATCATTGTCGAATTATGTAACAAATGTCCGAAGGTACATTTTCGCGCGTCGAAGGTCATATTGTTTTAAGCAATACATTTTTTTTTCGAGGTGGGGTGGGTGGGGGTTGGGGCAAATTAACTGTTACTAAAAATAGATGTTTTTCATTTTTTTTTTAGTTTTAAATTGTTTTCAGCAAAAAACAATTTTAGAGGTCAAGGTCACTGTTACCAAAAAATTTTATTACAAAATTGTTTTACGCAAAAAAAAAAAAATGTTTTTAGGTTAAGGTCACAACTAAAATTGATTTTTTTTTTCAGTTTTTAGCAAAAAAAATTTTTGGGAGGTCAAGGTCACTTCGTAAAAATGTCGAATGTTTGTTTTCTTTTTAAATTTTTTTTTATTCTACAATTTCTACAGATGCCGTTTTCGCGATTTTCACACTGAATTTTACTTTAAAAACTGTTCCTTTCATACTAGTACAACTTTTGCATCAAAGGGGGCATACGTGTTTTACAAACAGCTCTTGTTAGAATGGCGATGCCCAGCAGGCAGGCGGGCGTCAAACATTTGGTTTCCGCTCAATGACTATAGTTAGGAGTAACCAGTTGCAATGAAACTGATGTGTTGGTAGCATGCATGGAGAGGAAGCTTTGGATTACATTTTTGACTTTTTTCACTATGGTTAAGGTCAAGGGCACTGTTACTAGATATAGAAAAATGGTTTTCACTCAATAACTCGAGTAAGTAGTGTCCAGTTGTAATGAAACTATGTGTACAGGTAGCTTGCATGGAGATGAAGCTTAGGATTGCATTTGAGTTCATTATGGGCAAGGTCACTAAAACTAGAAAAATGGTTTTCTTTCCATAACTCAAGTTAAGAGTGACATATTGCAATGAAACTTGGTGTGTAGGTAGCTTGTATGGAGAGCAAGCTTGGGGTAGCTGGGGTCAAGGTCATTTTTTTTTAATTCAATAATTTCTACTGGCGCCGTGAAGTCTGCTTTAGCGACAATGTCGCCTTTTTCTTGTTAAATTTAACAAAAATCATTTCAGTTTTAACTTAATGATGATGCTAAATCAGATTTTAAACTTTGAAGAGTGAATGGGCTATGTAATGTCCGCCTTTGCAAAGTAATGAAGGGAGCTAAGGGCCTCCTGTGCAAAAGTTAGCTGAGGGGCAAATGCCCCAGGGGATAATGTCCTACATATTGTTTACTTTAGTATCGAAACGATAAACTTGTGTGTATTTTATATCCAGACATTGTGATTTTAAGTCTGTTTTCCAAATAAAAATCAAGACTATAAAATGAGTTTTCTTAAACTGATAAATTCAGAAAAATATGCTAAGGGAACATAATATACGATGTTTTACTTTCTTAAAAGTAAGGCATTATGATTTCACGAAGACTGAACCTGTGTCTGTTTTTTGTGTGCAAGTACCGGGTCCACAGTTGAAGGTCAAGGTCACATACTTTGAGGCATTCGTCACTTATGAGTGAGAGCTGTTGTCTTTTATTCAGACATTTTGATTTTAAGTCTGTTTTCTAAAGTACATTTTTGTACAGGACGTAAAGTTTGAGTTTTATGAGACAGATGAATTCAAAAAATATGCTTAGGTCAACAAAATATGAGTTCACTCTTTTTCAGACAATGTGTTCATGTCACCAAGCAGTATGATGGTAGTTATGGCTATGCTACACGTTGGTGCTCGTAACAAAACAGAAGACCAGATGGCGAAAGTCTTGAAAATTGACAAGTTGGACAAGAATTCTGTCCTTCAACATATGGAGAAGTTTGTGAGCACACTGAAAATGGGAAGTGAATCAGTCACGTTGAGTACTGCTAACCGGCTATTTCCCCACATGGACAAGACGATACTGCAGGATTATATTTCCCTTGTATCGAAGCATTTTAGGGCAGATGTTAAATCAATGGACTATTCAACGAAAGCAGAAGAATCAAGGAAAGAAATTAATAAATGGGTTGAAGGAGAGACGAACAACAAGATTATCAACTTGCTTCCAGGTGGCTCCCTGAATTCGTTGACCGCTATGGTTGTCGTTAATGCCATATATTTCAAAGGGAACTGGGCAGCACAGTTTGAACCCAAGAACACCAAAAAACGAAGATTCACAAAACTTAACTCAGATACAGTAAATGTAGAAATGATGCATCAACGTATGAAGAAAGTAGTAAAGTATGGTGAGAACAAGTCTCTTGCCTGCAAAGTGTTAGAAATGCCATATGAAGGCGGAGAACTAGCGATGGTTATCATTTTACCTAATTCCAATGATGGATTACCTGCCCTTGAGAAGAAACTTACTCTTGGCAGTATGCTTGAACTGGTTTCTGGCGTTCATCCAGGCACAGTTGATGTTTCTATGCCGAAATTCAAGCTTGAAACATCATTGGGGCTAAAACAAGTTTTCTCTGCCTTGGGAATGCCAGATTTATTTGATGGATCACTTGCAGACCTCTCAGGCATGGGACAAGACCTCTACGTGTCCCAGGTGTACCACAAAGCATTTGTTGATGTTAACGAAGAGGGAACAGAGGCAGCTGCCGCTACTGCTGCAGTCGTGAGGACAAGGGCTATACAGCTGACACTTGATTTCAATGCTGACCACTCATTCCTCTTCATGATTTGGGATCACAGACTGAAGGTGCCATTGTTTATTGGAAGATTTGTGGAACCTCCCATCACGGCTGAACAAGAGGTTCAACAGTCGAGAGACGAACTTTAAATATGTGGTTGTTTTTTCAAGAAATCTGTCTATTATAAGCATATTTTATTACACAAATATTAAGTTTTTCTGCACATTTGTATACATTGTACTTCATACTATTTTAAGCGTGTCCGTATATGCTTGGATTGAGGTATTCCGACCACTCACCGACCATCGCAAGTCCGTTCATCCACAAATTGTTTTAAACGTTATCTCTTCTAAATCCACTGTCCATACAGAAGTTGATGCAATTTAGCACGTATGATTCTTGAATTTTGCTCTACTGAATCCTTTCAATGAACTAAAGTCTGGTCACCATGGCAAACCAGAAAAATGAAGATCGTTCACACCAAAAAAAAAAGTGTTTTGGCCAAACCGTGGATATTTTATGTATTGCATTGCGTAAGATTCATGTTTCCTTGTTGTCACCTGATAATCACTTGGTTATGGAGACTTGCGTAGGACAAGCTACGAGTTGCGATAAACTAAAAAATCATTCAATGGATTTCACAATAATTACACAAAGTATTCTTTGCTGACCGTCTACCATGTCTTATTGATTCTTCAGACATTGAGTTATTTTCCTATATATTGAAAATATAATCTATTCTGGAACGATATGTTAGATTTATATGTAGTTTCATGGGAATAAATTAATGTGACATTTTAACAAAGTTTATTAGAGAGCTTGATTTATCAAGAAGGAAATGTTTCATTACCACGTAAGTCTGAAGTAAGCCCTTAAAATCATTGGACAGATTTTGTGATTGCTTCAGCGGATTCGGCAGATGATTATTCATTGGGGGGACGACAATTTCCATGATAAATCTAAAGAAATAAACTCCATGTTAAAAGCCAGTTGCCATTATGTCATTTAATGACTTTACAGTGTTAATATGAACCCTACCTCAAGATTTGCCAAATCATTGAGAGTCATGGTGTCCAGGTTCAGCGATAGTACTCGGGTGAGCAATATTATATGCCACTATAGCGCCATCGTGTCTCTCTTCAACGGTTTCACTTAAAATATCAGACGTAACTGATTGAGAGCAAATCCACATGGTTTCTTGCAATGAGTATCATCCTTCACAATTGCCAACAGCCCAGCACTGCTATATTGTTTAACATATAGGACAATGTTTATGCTAAAAAAGTGAGTTGTATGATGCGAATTTGTAGGATGTGTGATTCCGTATTGTTGATCTTCTTCACCGTTATTTTCACACGTTTACATTATGAGAAAGAGATCTTTTAATTAATTTCACTATAAGAATTATGAACTGATCATGGATCTTTTACTGGTAACTTTTGTTACTTTTGGTAAGAATAATGATTTTTTAAATAAATGTATATCCATCCAAATTGTTTCTTTTTGCTATGGTTTGTTGTGTTATCTTTTTCTGAGAAGATTTCGGCAGATGCACTTCTAACTTAACAACATGCTATTTTTCGTAAATACCTGTGTATGAAAGACGCTAAAAATTACTAGATTTGCGTGTCCGCCACTTTTTAGCTCGACTATTCAAAGAATAAGGAGGCTATTGCACTCGCCCCGGCGTCGGCGTCTGCGTTGGTTGAAGTTTTTTTATAAAGTCAAATATCTTAAATACTATCAAAGGTATTGACTTGAAACTCAAACTATATGTTTACCATCAGCATCTACACCTGAGGAAACAATCCCCATAACTCTGTTTTGATTTTTGACAGATTTATGCCCCTTTTTAACTTAGAATTTTTTGTTAAAGTTTTTTATAAATTCAAATATCTTGAATACTATCAAAGGTATTGACTTGAAACTTAAAGTATGTGTCTACCATCAACATCTACACCTGAGGAAACAGTTTCCATAACTCTGTTTTGATTTTTTGACAGATTTATGCCCCTTTTTAACTTAGAATGTTTGGTAAAAGTTTTTTATAAATTCAAATATCTTGAATACTATAATATAAGGTATTGACTTGAAACTCAAAATATATGTTTACCATCAACATCTACACCTGAGGAAACAATCCCCATAACTCTGTTTTGATTTTTGACAGATTTGTATCCCTTTTTAACTTAGAATTTTTGGTAAAAGATTTTATAAAGTCAAATATCTTGAATACTATCAAAAGTATTGACTTGAAACTCAAAGTATGTGTCTACCATTAACATCTACACCTGAGGAAACAATCCACATAACTCTGTTTTGATTTTTGATAGATTTGTGTCCCTTTTTAATTTTGAATTTTTGTTAAAGATAGAATACTATCGAACGTATTGACTTGAAACTTAAAATGTATGTTTACTGTCAACATCTTCACCAATGTTTTTGATTTTTGACATATTTATGCCCCTTTTTAACTTAGAATTTTGTCACAGTTTTTACCAAACTAATATGGAAATACTCAAAATGGCTTTCTTTTGAAATGTCATAGAATAATTATGCAGCATGCAGCGGTCATGCTTTTTTAATTCTATACATATCAATTTTGAAAAGTTACAAAATTATTCATGATCTAATATACAAGGTCATGTATTTCTTTGAAATTATCCCCCCCATCCTCCCTCCAGTTGGCTTGCAGAATCCAGAGTAAGGCTTTGAATGCAATGTACATTTACAAAGGTCTTTGAACAAGTTTCATATCTTTGACCTTAATTCTTATAGACAATTACACAATACTCCTGTTCTTAGACAAAAACCCCATTTTACCAACAAGCTTTCGAATACTCGAGCGTGCTGTCATGTGACAGCTCTTGTTGTGAGACAAATTACATAACTTCATTCTTAGAGTTACGTTAAGCTCATCGTCGGAACCCCTGTTACATATTTCGTTGCCACTCATGTCACTGATGAAGCATAGCGTAAATACGGGAACGTGGGTATTCGACGATGCGCCAAACTATGCCGAAATGCATCTCATTTAGTAGAATCAACGGAGTTTCACATAAGGTCACACTTAGAGTTTTAAGGTCATGGCAACCTGTATATATGGTAACTCTGTCATTCATGGAAGAATTTTAAAATTTCATGGCAAAATTGTTGAGCACATGCTGATGTGATATGATGTGCTATGCGCAAGTCCTGCGTTCTTACCTTGAAAGTCAATGTCACACTTAAAGGTCAGAGGTTTTAGAATCCTTCATATACGCACACGTTCATGTTGTAACTCTTACATTTGAAGGATTTTAAAATGAATTTGCACAAATGTTCAGCACATGGAGGTTAAGTGCCGTGTGCAAGTACCGGGTCCACAGTTGAAGGTCAAGGTCACATACTATGAGGCATTCGTCACTTATGAGCGAGAGCTCTTGTTTTTAATTTAGACATTGTGATTTTAAGTCTGTTTTCAAAAGTACATTTTTGTACAGGACATTAAGTTTGAGTTTTCTGAGACTGATGAATTCAAAAACATATGCTTAGGTCTACAAATATGATGTAAAATATGAGTTAACTCTTTTTCAGACAATGTGTTCATGTCACCAAGCAGTATGATGGTAGTTATGGCTATGCTACACGTTGGTGCTCGTAACAAAACAGAAGACCAGATGGCGAAAGTCTTGAAAATTGACAAATTGGACAAGAATTCTGTCCTTCAACATATGGAGCAGTTTGTGAGTATACTGAAAATGGGAAGTGAATCAGTCACGTTGAGTACTGCTAACCGGTTATTTCCCCACATGGACAAGACAATACTGCAGGATTATATTTCCCTTGTCTCGAAGCATTTTAGAGCAGATGTTAAATCAATGGACTATTCAACGAAAGCAGAAGCATCAAGGAAGGAAATTAACAAATGGGTTGAAGGAGAGACGAACAACAAGATTATCAACTTGCTTCCAGGTGGCTCCCTGAATTCGTTGACCGCTATGGTTGTCGTTAATGCCATATATTTCAAAGGGAACTGGGCAGCACAGTTTGAACCCAGGAACACCAAAAAACGAAGATTCATAAAACTTAACTCAGATACAGTAAATGTAGAAATGATGCATCAACGTATGAAGAAAGTAGTAAAGTATGGTGAGAACAAGTCTCTTGCCTGCAAAGTGTTGGAAATGCCATATGAAGGGGGAGAACTAGCGATGGTTATCATTTTACCTAATTCCAATGATGGATTACCTGCCCTTGAGAAGCAACTTACTTTTGACAGTATGCTAACACTGGTTTCTGGCGTTCACCCAGGCACAGTTGATGTTTCTTTGCCGAAATTCAAGCTTGAAACATCGTTGGAGCTAAAACAAGTTTTTTCTGCCTTGGGAATGCCAGATTTATTTGATGAATCACTTGCTGACCTCTCAGGCATGGGACAAGACCTCTATGTGTCCCAGGTGTACCACAAAGCATTTGTTGATGTTAACGAGGAGGGAACAGAGGCAGCTGCCGCTACTGCTGCAGTCATGATGAAGAGGTCCATACAGCTGACACTTGACTTCAATGCTGACCACCCATTCCTCTTCATGATTTGGGATCACAGACTGAAGGTGCCATTGTTTATTGGAAGATTTGTAGAACCTCCCAGCACGACTGAACAAGTTGTTCAGCAGTCAAGAGACGAACTTTGAATATATGCGTGTTTTTTATCTTCAAGACAACTACTATAAGCGTGTAACGGGCACCGCCTTCCTAAGCCGGGACAGGTACACTGGAAGTATAAATCACGGAAAGAGGTTCAAACTTTACGTAGACTTAGTAAATATCAACTCAACAAAGAGAAACCAAATTTAATGTGTGACCAGTGTCTTTTACCACTATTAACAACACGTAAATGAATATAAATACAGATAAATTAACCCTACTCTAGGCCTAGCCTGCAGAAAGAGCGGCGTTATTCCCTTTGATATACTTTCTACCGTACACGCATATCAACGAATTAGAAACTACTGCAGTTCAATGTCTAGGCAACTGACATTACAACCTACATTTGAAAACAACATTTCATGACTTTGTATATGTGTAACTGATCAATCAAACACAAGAAAACTAGGAGATCAGGATTGGCTACTAGCGATACAATTAAACGGATTATAGTATATAGACATTATTTACCAAACGTCGAATACTAGTACCTGGTTACAGTACAATGTACATGTATCTGTGCGGGTAATTTACACTCAAAAGATATAAAGCAGGTGCCAGGCCTATTACAAGCGCATTTTATTAGATTTTCTGCACACTGGGTGTTTTAGATTTCTTTTAGCTTCTCGATGTATGCTTAAATTTAGGTATTGTGACTTAAGATGCCATTGTTTATTGAAATATGTGTGGAACCTCAATCACGACTGAACAATGTTCAGCAATCAGAGGCGAACTTTAAATATGTGCTAAACGCAATTTATTACACTATCAATTTTTTGCACATTTGTATACTTTAGATTATTTTTAGCTTGTCCGAATATGCTTAAATTGAGGTATTATGTCAACTCACCGACCATCACAAGTCCGTTCATCCACAATTTGTTTTAAACGTCATCTCTTCTAAATCCATTGTACAGAAGTAAATGAAACTAAGCACATATGCTGACTGACTTGTGGTATACTGTAGTAGTTCAATGAATTAGGTTCCAGTCAGGTAAACTAGACACAATGAAAACATCAATAGGCCCAAGCCAGGGATATTTGGTGTTTTACATTCTGTAAGATTCATGTTTCCTTGGTTTGATATTGGCTTCACCTGTTTAGCACTTGTTTATGGATACTTGTCTAGGAAAAGATTTTAGTTTTGTCAAACTTAAACATCATGTTATAGATTTTAAAATAATTACTTAGTTTTCTTTGATGACACTCTTAAGTGTCTTCATGATTCGTCAGAAAAAAAGGTGTCAAGCGTACGGAGCTAGTTTTCTATATAAGAAACATTTCAATAATCTCCTATTAAGATACCGTATATTTGATTTTGAAGTAGTTTCACAGGCATAAATTTATTTTATGAACATAACTGTTCAAGGGATATCGATTTATAGAAAACGCACGGGCGCGAAAGAAAATGTCTTTTTACCTCATATGTCTGAAGTAAGCTCTCAAGACCATTGGACAAATTTGTATTTCTTTCAACGGAATAGACACATATTGTTCGGCAGATGGTTAATCATTGGATGGCGACAATTTTCAATATATACTTTAAAAAACATCCTGTTAAAAGACAGTAACAGTGCACTAGGTTTAAAGCTTTGGCAAATTATTGAGGGTCAGGGTTTCCAGGTCCAGCGATAGAACTCTGGTGAGTAATATAGCACCATGATGTTTCTTCAACGGTTTTACAAAATTATATAACTTGATTGAGAGCAAATCCACGTGGTTTAATGCAACTCATCATCTTTCACAAGTACAAACACTTGGAGGACGATGTTTATGCTTTAAAAATGAGTTGTTCGTTTGACTAAACACACGTAATTTGTATGATGCGAATTTGTGTGATGTGTGATGCCGTTTTGTTGATTTTATTTTTTTGTTCACCTTTATTTACACACGCTTAAATTGTGAGAAAAAACTTTTATATACACTATAAATGGTATGAACTGGTCATGGAATTTGTATCGGTAGCTTTAGTTACTTTTGGTAATAATGATTTTCTAAATAAATGTATAAACATCCTAATTGTTTCTTGTCTCTGGTTTGTTGTGTTATCTCTTCCTTAAAAGATTTCCGCCGTTGCCCTTCTGACTTATCACCATGCTGCTTCTTGCATAAACCTATGTATGAAAGATCATAAAAGTTATTAGATTTGCGTGTCCGCCATTTTTATGAGTCAAATTACATTACTTCAACAAGAGATAACTTAAGGTACGTAGCTGTTGGTTTTACAAAGAAAATAAATGTTAACGTTTTCTTATAAAACAAGTGCTAATTAACACATACATGGGTTTGGATTGGAATCATTGATATCAAAGCCTTCCAGGCAGTCTAAAATTGTTTTATTCAGGTATAAGATGGGTAAAAGATTCTCAATCGGCTTTCATAACAAGTTTTTTGGCTGGTTCGACTTCCCATCATATCGGACTAAGCCGAAATGCACCTCGTTTAGTAAAATCAACGGAGGTGCTTACAAGGTCGCACTTGGGGTGTAAAGGTCATGGCATCATGTATATAAATATTTATGAACTTTTTCGTTCAATGAAGGATTTTAAAATGACACTTGTTGAACAGATGAAGATGGCGTGCCATACGCCAGTCCTGCGCCCTTACCTTGAATGTCAAGGTCACGCTTAGAGGTAAGCGGTTTTAGCATATATTTATATTAATACCTGTTCATGTCCGGATTGCACAAATATTCAGCACATGGCAGAAGAATGTCAGGTGCAAGTTCCGAATCCAGACCTTAAGGTCCAAGTCACAGACTATGAGACACCAATTTGGGGGCAGTGACTTTAATTCAGAAGTGATTTTAAGTACACATTTAAGAACATGGGTTCTATTGGATATACCGTTGAAGTTTATGATACTGATGACTTCAGAATAATATGCTTAGGTCAACAAAATAGCCGATGTTTTGTTTTCTTAAAAGTCGGCCATTGTTATTTTACGAAGACTGAACTTTTGTCCTTCTTTCAGACAATTTGTTCATGTCACCAAGCAGTATAATGGTAGTCATGGCTATGGTACACGTTGGTGCTCACAACAAAATAGAAGACGAGATAGCGAAAGTCTTGAAAATCGACAAATTGGACAAGAATTCTGTCCTTCAACATATGGAGCAGTTTGTTAGCACACTGAAAATGGGGAAGTGAATCAGTCACGTTGGTTATTTCCACACACGGACAAGACAATACTGCAGGATTATATTTCCCTTGTCTCGAAGCATTTTAGAGCAGATGTTAAATCGATGGACTATTCAATGAAAGCAGAAGCATCAAGGAAGGAAATTAATAAATGGGTTGAAGGAGAGACGAACAACAAGATTTTCAACTTGCTTCCGAGTGGCTCCCTGAATTCGTTGACCGCCATGGTTGTCGTAAATGCCATATGTTTCAAAGGGAACTGGGCAGAACAGTTTGAACCCAGGAACACCAAAATAAGACGATTCACAAAACTTAACTCAGATAAAGTAAATGTAGAAATGATGCATCAACAAATGAAGAAAGAAATGAAGTATGGTGAGAACAGGTCTCTTGCCTGCAAAGTACTCGAAATGCCATATGAAGGGGGAGAACTAGCGATGGTTATTATTTTACCTAATTCCAATAATGGATTACCTGCCCTTGAGAAGAAACTTACTGTTGACAGTATGCTTGAACTGGTTTCTAGCGTTCATCCAGGCACAGTTGATGTTTCTTTGCCGAAATTCAAGCTTGAAACATCGTTGGAGCTAAAAAGCGTTTTCTCTGCCTTGAGATTGCCAGATTTATTTGATAGATCACTTGCTGACCTGTCAGGCATGGGACAAGACCTCTATGTGTCCCAGGTGTACCACAAAGCATTTGTTGATGTTAACGAAGAGGGAACAGAGGCAGCTGCCGCTACTGCTGCGGTCGAGAGGGACAGGTGTATAGAGCGGACACTTGACTTCAATGCTGACCACCCATTCTTTTTCATGATTTGGGATCACAGATTGAAGGTGCCATTGTTTATTGGAAGATTTGTGGAACCTCCCAGAACAGCTGAACAAGTTGTTCAGCAATCAAGAGACGAACTTTAAATTAATGGGTGTTTCTTCAAGACAACGGTCTATAATAAGCCAATTTTATTACAAAACATTAAATTTTTCTGCACATTTGTATACATTGTACTTTAGACAATTTTAGCTCGCACATACATGATTAAATTGGGGTGTTGTGACCACTCAGCGACCGCAAGTCTGGCCAACCACATTTGTTTAACGACATCTCTTATTAATCATTGGACAGAAGTTAATGAAACTGAGCACGGATGGTAATTGAATTATGCTCTACTGTAGTAAGTCAAGGAATGATGTTCCTAACAGAAGTTATGGAAAGCTAGAAACTTTTTTTCAAAAACCTTCTTTCCCAAAAATCTCTAAACCCAAACAATGGATATGTGGTGTATTGCACTGTGTAAGATTTCTCTCAACTTGGTTTGACATTAGCTTTACCTAGTTTTCACTTATTTACGGGGAGTTATGAGCTCTGTCAAACGTAAAAACCACATGTACTGGATTTAAAAAAACAATACACAGAACATTTTCTTTGGTTAAGCAATACCAAGTATTATTGATTTGTCAGAATCATGGTCACTAACGAACAGAGCTAATTTTCTATACAAGGACATTTTTAATCTTCCGCATTGAAACCGTATAATATTAGATTTTGTGGTTTCACAGAATTAAGTTGATGTGCCATTTGAACATGTGTTCGAGAGATGTTACCCAGTATGTCTGAAGTAAGCTCATAAAAGCTATTGGGCAGATTTATATTTGCGCCTCCAAGCCTTGGCAGTTTATTTCTGTTGTACGGAGCAAGGAATTGAACAAAAAACGGTGTGGATTGAATATGTCTGGCATGAGTCCATACCAGACGGATTTATTTAAACTAAAACTAAAACTTATCTGTATGTACATGACTAGAGAACGAAAACAGAAAGTTGGACGGCACAGCGTCCAGAACGAAAACATAAAGTTGGACGGCACAGCGTCCTACGTAAATACATGACTATAGAACTAATAGAACGAAAACAGAAAGTTGGACGGCACAGCACGTCCAATTTCTAAACAAAAGTCAAAGAATTTGAAATTGAAAATAGAAAAAATATCAGTGAAAAAAGGTATTAGAAAATAGAGTCAGGTAACACTGCGAGCCGGCTGCCTAACCCCACTCCAATATTTTAGAGTTTTTTGTTACCCCCATTCATCTTTTTTAATGAGGGGAGGGGAGGTAGAGGAAAACCAAGGCTGCAAACAGAAAAAGGCGTTCCATTCGCCCCCAGACTCTATAGAAAAATATAACGCAGCAAACTGACATTAATACATATACAAAAACTGAAGGTACAGGTATAATATGCAAAAGTGATACATTGAAAAATAGAAAGCATAGCATAAAACAAGATAAATGTTAAACGAAAACTTAAGGTTGGAGATTTTGGATAAAAACATATTGGTGTAGAAGCCAATGTAAAACAAATTGTATGTAACACACTAGGAGGGTGGTGGGGCGGAAGTGGAAAAAGAAGATTTGACACTTAGAAATCTTTTCCAAACTTGACAATTTGTTGTGGTCTCAAAACGAGGCTAATCATGTAACCCGAAATACCCTTTAAGTACCAACAAGAATTAAAAAAACCCAAAGTAACCCTAAGTAATACCACACACACCCTCTAGCGAAAGTATCGTAATGTAAGGATGTTGCAAATATAAATAGCTTTATGTGTTACACTAAATAAAAGCATGTCTTTTATATTTGCGCCTCCAAGCCTTGGCAGTTTATTTCGTTGTACGGAGCAAGGAATTGAACAAAAAACGGTGTGGATTGAATATGTCTGGCATGAGTCCATACCAGACGGATTTATTTAAACTAAAACTAAAACTTATCTGTATGTACATGACTAGAGAACGAAAACAGAAAGTTGGACGGCACAGCGTCCTTAATTCGTCCAACCAAAAAGGCAAAGGAGGCGCAAGAGAGGATATAGGGAATACATTCTGTGGAGTAAAAAACGTTACACACAATAGTGAAATGAAAAAATCGAAAAAATTTTACACTGTATGTTGTGATGTCAAATATAAACAATAAGACTGTAAGTGATCTAAACAACACAAAATATGAAACAAAAGATGGACAATACACCCCAATAGAGTCCAGCCCTTGTACATTATACGTAAATTGACAAAACGTTGACTGAATGTGAAACACATGCGTGCATAATGTAGAATTACAGGAAAACACAATTTCGGCAGCAAGATATGCAAAAAACAAGGTTTGCATGTACACTTAAATTATGTGGTATAAACAGCTAGTGCTGCCCGAAGTGAATACAACCGTGTAAAGTGAATATGTGGCAAAAGGAAGCAGGTAACATACAATTAAACACCAAAAGTGTATGGGATAAACCAGGAAACGTGTACGAATGTAGGTGGACAGTGTGTGGTTCATATGAAGTATAACAATATAAATGAGATGAAAACAAATGCGGCCACAAATGAATATTTACACATAATATGACATGCAATGAGAAATGAAGAGAACACACCCCAATGTCCTCGTGACAAATTAAGATGATTTAACCTTTTTATTTAATTTTACAGAAGGTACTCGAATGTAACGTTTAAATGCATTGGATCGCCAGCGACCCATACGCATAACCTCTTGTTCAGAAACACCCGACATAATAGCTTGCGTGCACGCACCTATTCTGAAACTGTGGAGTTTGTAAGAAAGTGGGGACAAGTTGGCAAAGCTTAATAAAGTTTTGAATACCTGGCGAAAAGCAGGTTGTGTGAGAGGTGATCCACAAGCAGTTAAAAACAAAGGGCCAGATTTTGGACCCCTGTATGTTAAATATTGCTTGAGTGCCAGAACTGGGCAATTGTGCTTTTGTTCTCGTAACAGAATCGTAATTGGTTTGTCGGACTTTCTTGTCTTGTAGTTGAATAACTGTATGTGAACTGCTTGTTTTGAAAAACACAAGTGCTTTAGTTGGACTACTCTCATTGCAGAGGACGCAGTTGCTGGTAAAAGCTCCCCCATGCGGAAGAAGCCATGAAAGGTAGTTAAGATAACTGCAGTGTACAAGACCCTCAGAAATGGTACATACAAAAAAAGCTGGTTTACAGCTGCAATTAGACTGGCGATATGATGGTTTAATAGTGGCTTTCTGGTGTCATGATGCTGGTTTAGTTTGCGACAACCAACAAGCATTTTGCGGGTTGTAAAGTTTGCACAAGGGTCTGGCAAACCAGCTAACTGGTGAAAATGTGATATGGCTGAAAGGTGGCTGCTTATAGTCGCTGGTGCGAAAGAAGACATGTGTAAGTAAGCCACAAAATCTGATATCATATCTGATGTAGCTGGAATGGGTGGAGCATTGACCCTAAAATCCTGTACATATTGCAAAAATCTATTCCAGAAACGGGCATATGTCTTGTGCGTTGAGGGAGCTAGTGAGGAATCAAGCAATGATTGTTTCACATGAGCAATTTGAGTGGTGACATCTCCACCGGAATTGGCGTTGGGGTCTTGTCTAAGTGAGGTGCCAGTTGCAACGCATCCTTTACCTGTAAACGAGAAAGTTTGTCGCATATAATATTGGCTCGAGATGAAATGTGCGAGGATCTAAAACAGAAATTGCATTCAAGTGCTTTGAGAACAATAATTCGAATAAGTTTCATCATTAAGGGATCTTTAGAGGTTTGCTTATTCAGACAGTGTACAGCAGCTAAGTTGTCACAGACAAAAAGGATGTTTTTGTTGGCCCAATGCTGACCAAAAATGAACACTGCAAGAGCTATAGGATAGAGCTCCAAAACATTGATGTGACAGGCTTTAACAATCGCAGGGAAAGCACCGAATGTCCAAGAATTAGCATGTGTACAAGCAAAACCTTTGGAGCCAGCTGCATCCGTGAACAGACGGAGAGTGGTTGAGGAAACGAATCGATCATTTGTAAGGAGTGTGACCCCGTTGTAACGTTGTAGAAAAGTGAACCAAAGTTTCAGATCAGCACGGCAATCCTTAGATAGTTTAATGAAGTGGTGTCCTTTAGTATATCCTTTTGTTAGGTTGTAAAGTCGTCGAAGGAAGCACCGACCAGGTTTGATAACTTTGCAAGCAAAGTTCAGATGCCCAAGGATAGATTGTAGATTTTTGAGGGTTAACTTTTTCCGGCGCATAGAACAAAGTAGTAGATGGCGAAGGTTGGTAACTTTATCATGGGGTAAAGAAGCAGTTAAAGTGGTTGTATCAACATGGATTCCATGGACTTCGACATTGGTGCTAGGGGGCACTGTTTTTTCATGCTTGATTGGGACACCAACATCTGCTGCCAAGGTCATGAACTTGTCGAGAGAGTCCTGACATTCTGAAGAGTGAGGTGGACCCACAAAGATGAAATCATCTACAATGTGGGAGACCCGTTTGACGTGAAAACAATGTTGAAGAATCCATTGTAACGATTTAGAGAAAGATTCAAATATAGACACAGATGAAGAAGCACCCATAGGTAAAACAGTATCAAAATAGAACTTGCCTTGGAAAGAAAAACCAAGCTTATGGTAATCACAAGGGGAGATTGGTATGATTCTGAAAGCTTCTTCAATGTCCACTTTAGCGATGCAAGAATTTTGACCAGACTCTAGCACTAAGGCGGCTACATGATCAAAAGTCTCCAACTGTACAAATGACTTTTCTTCTGGGATGGTGGAATTAACTGAAAAGCCAGACTTTGGGAAAGAAAGGTCATGGATAAGACGAAAAGAATTGGCCATTCTTTTAGGTACAACCCCAAGGGGACTCGAAATGAAATTAGGCAAGGGAGGCTTAGCATATGGACCCTTTATCCTACCCTTTATGATTTCTGCTTTGAGCTTAGACTGGACAAATTCAGTGTGTTTAGAAACTGAAGCATGATTTAAGGAGGTCCTGGACACAAGATCACCACTGGAACCCAAAGGAAAACCACTTTGGAAACCCGATAGTAAATAATCTCTGCCTGCGGCACTGTAGTCATTCAAGTAAAAGGCAAGTCTGTTGACCTTAATTGGGGATGGCAGTGAGAAATCAATGTGACTGTGGCTTTTGCTGGCGAGAGGATAAGTCTGATTTAGGTTTTTGTTGGGAATCGGACCCGGAACGCCTGATAGGTTTTGTGCACCTGCTGGCACCGTGGTTGAAGGTTTCACAATTGGCACATTTGTGGAACCTATCACAGTGAGGTTTCTGGCATGAGTTAAGTTTCTGGTACTCCCAGCAGTAACCACGTCTCGCATGATGGTAATAGGAATTTGTTGGTTGCTCCACTGTTAGAGGAGGGACGAAAGGAAGGCTTCATGATGGAACAATGTAAGTATGTTTCCGTATGAATTGAGCCCCATGGGACATCAATCTGTGTTCGGAGTTGTCGGAATTTGTGGTCGTATGTGATCCAGGGAAATCCTTGATTTGCCAAGTTTTGAATCAAGGACATATACCTGAACATTTGGCTAGCTTCTGTAGGGTATTTTGCAGTGTATGTATCTGCATAAATTTGGAATGCCCTAGACCATGTGAGGATGTTTGTTATTTGCTTAGGCGCAGATTTATGTACTGATTTAATTGTAGAATCATGAGTACGTTTGATAGTTGTCGTTTCTGCAATGTTAGAATCGTGAAAGTATAGGGAAGCGAGGTCAACAAATTCTTTGTTGAGAATTCTGTTTCGTAATTTATTGGGTAGCATTGGATGTACAGACGAGAATGAACCCAAATCTACAGGCACCTGCCTCCTTTTGCCCCTAATGTTTTCTACCTTACTATCATTTGCCGGAGCTTGCTCAACATTGTTAACATCAGCATCATCATCATCATCATCATCATCACTGTGACTGAAACTAGAGTCATCGCTACTCTGTTCAGCAAGACTTGCATTATCTACAAAATCGTCACAAATACTAGTGTTATCTTCAACATCAGTTTCGTCTGAATGACCACTAAGAATGTTATTGTTCATACCACGTGAGCGTTTGCTGGGACTAGAAGTTTGTGTTCCATCTGGCTTCTGGCGGTCACTCGGTAGAAGTGAAACTATTTGTGACAAGACTGCTTTATCCTTAACAATCGCTTTTGCAATCAATTGCGCCAAAGCGTCTTCACCAGAGGTTTCTGCGTCAGTTAAGTTAGCCTTACGCTTGGTGCCTTTTGCCGTTTGAGGCGTACGTTTTGGCATTCTGAAAAACATGTAACAAAGCAGTAGTAAACAGGGTATACTTGCAAGACCATAGCTTAGTGGAGCTTGCATGGAAGACTACACTTGGAAGCAATAGAATCCAAATGATATGAACTTGTAATGTCAAGTTAGGAATTGTGAGATTGCAAAAAGCATGAAGCTTATGCCTCAACAACATAATAAAAATTAATGTGATCATCAAATGCATAGGGCAGGAAAGCCCATGCGAAGAATTGTACAGTACAATTGAAACACAATAAGGGGCCAAAATGAAGGCCCAAAATATCGCCAAAGCTGTATGAAATAAAACATACGTTGTCAAAAATCATGTAATAGTGTCATAGCATAGAGCGCAAGCCCATGCAACACAACAACAAGGTATTGATCACAGTTGAAAACTGTCGGGGGCAAATTAGTAAGCCCCAAAGTTCGGGTTTGAAGCAATTATTCACATAGTATAAGCAAATATTGCCAAGTATCAAGCCCGCAAGTATCAAGCCTGGTTATATAAGGTAATAAGGTAATGAGTCATGTACCATTATTACTGAAAGACTACTAAAAAGACAGTTATAATTCAAAATAACATGTCAGGTATAGTATAGCAATGTAGTCAAGATAAAATTTTGTAAAAGTATTGAATGCATCTGTACCCTTTGGGTTACAGTAAAGTTGCTGTACATAACATGCAGTGATAAAAAGTGAAATGATAACCCACGTGACAAAGGCAAGTGATGATCAAACACAAATGACCAGCAGTGATGAATGCGCAACCATGTAGGTACCACAACCTTGTAGTTCTGAAAATGCAAGCATGTCAAAATTATTGTTTAGTTCACAATCTAGAAGAAATAGTTACCAAATCAGTTAAATAGCCAGAGAACGTTCTGCAAGGAGACAAGCACCTCGAACAGACGTGTAGTATCTGGGCATGCCACGCACAAAATCTACATGAATGCCATCATTGGCCACATAGTCTTTGACAAATCGGTGATTAAAGTTGTTCCTGGAATGAGTCCAGAAAATCAAACTGGGATGGTTGGAACACCTGTCCTGGAGGTACTGGTTTGTGGCATCCACACGTTGGTTGAATCCGGCAAGGTGCTTCCGATGCATTATTTCCGAGATCACCACAACTGAACACCCCCTGGAAAGAAGTGTTTCAGCAAAAAAAAAGAATTTGGTCGGCTATGAAACTTGGGAACAATCCAGCGTTGCATAGGTCATTACTTCCTATGTCTAAGAACGTAATGGCAATCTGCAGGCTAGACACCAGTATTTGCCGTGACCACAAAGACTTGAAATGTGCTGGGTCTGCAATGGTGGCACCACCGGAACCATGCCAATTTACACATATTCTATTGTTATCTAAATTTAAATTTTCGAGTCCATTTTGTGAGCACCACTGGTGCAGTCTTTTGGTAAACGAATGCCCCAGAAGAAGTACATCATGGGGCATATTGAGCACATTCATAAAGCAGACCCCGAAGAAAAAGAGGTGGTCCTGTTGGTTTAGAAGAGCACGCAATATAAACTAGGTCAATACTGACCGCTGGTTCGAAGTGGAACACAACCAAAATACACAAATTAAATGTACGAGCAGAACATATGTCAATAGTTCGATGATGAAGCAATCATATTGCATACACAGTAAGACGTAGTAATCGAAGGTAAAAAGAAAAAAGAAGATTTGACACTTAGAAATCTTTTCCAAACTTGACAATTTGTTGTGGTCTCAAAACGAGGCTAATCATGTAACCCGAAATACCCTTTAAGTACCAACAAGAATTAAAAAAAACCCAAAGTAACCCTAAGTAATACCACACACACCCTCTAGCGAAAGTATCGTAATGTAAGGATGTTGCAAATATAAATAGCTTTATGTGTTACACTAAATAAAGCATGTCTTTTTTTGAAGGTGTTTCAGTGGAATGGGCAGATGGTAACTCATGGGGTGACGACAATTATCATAATATATTTAAAGAAAACAAAATCCTGTGAAAAGTCAGTTGCCAGATTTCCTTTAAAACCTTTACTAACCATACTTTTATGAACTTTATCTCTCAAGATACATTTGTATGGCAAATTATGCGGGTCTTGCGATGGAACTCGGGTGAGCAATATATTCCAATATAGCACCATCTTGTTTCTCTTACACGGTTTAACTTAAAATATCAGACGTAACGGATTGAGAACAAATCCACGCATTTTTTTAAAAACTTACATGTACAACATCTGTTGTAAACTGTTATATCGTTTACATGTAGGTTTTAAAGACGAGTTGTTCGTTTTGTTAAAACATATTATTCTAGAATGTATGAAACGATAGTGTTGATCTTGTTCACCTTTTTCTTCACACGCTTTTACAAGAAAGATAGTTTTATCATTTACGCTATAAGACCTATGAACTGAATCTTACAACTTGTTACTTGTCGGAATAATGAATTCTTAAATAAATCTATTTTCATGCTTCTACAGTATGGTTTGTTGTGTTATTCCTATCTTACAAGATTTCAGCTTTTGCGCTTCTGACTTAACAACATGCTGTTTCTGGCATAAACCGGTGCACGGAAGACCCTAAAAGTTACTAAATTTGCGAGCCCGCCATTCAGTGAGACTAATTACCTAACAATAGTTTAAGGGGGCGGTGGTGTAGAGGTTAAGGTGTCTGCCGCTCATCCCGGAGGTTGCGGATTCGAGCCCCACTTGGATAACGACCGTACCTCATTATGACACCAGTACTGGTTTTTCCTGGAAGCGGACTCGAGAGTGACTCCATACGCTTCAAGCTTTCTTCACAATCGATTTTAAATAAATTAGTATGAATTATAATAGTCTTCTTAGGGTTACGTCACCGTAAAATACGAAGAAAATAAATGTTTCTGTTTTCTATTAAAGCGAGTGCTATTTAACACATACAGGGGTTTGCACAAGAATAGCTTTTGAAGAAAAGGGGAGCTATCCTACTCGCCTTGGGTTTGTGTCACACCTTGGTTATGTTTTGCGTACCACCCTACCTTTTCCGTAAATGCTTTGAAATTTACAATACTTATGATCCATCATTACTTCTATCAACAGACAAGAGTACACAACTCTGTGATGGTTTTTGTGAGAATTATCTCCTGTTTTCGACCTAGAAAATACATTGAATCTTGGTTAGATACACTTATTGACTTAGCCCTTTGAGATGTTGCTGTGAAACTTGGAATACCTGTTAACCATCCATAACCCCCACGTTTAGACAAGAGAAGGTAATTTGATGAGGATTTCTTTTGATGAATGGCAGTTATCGACTTAGAAATTAAATTACGTTTTGCTTACTTGTCTACTTACTGATTTAACCATTTGAGACATTCCTTTTAAAGTTGGTACTCCGTAACACCCCTCCGTAAGCTAGAATATAAAATTATGTTTTTATTGTACTTATGAGGGCAACTTTCTTATTGTACTTAAAACTTTGCTTTAGTGTTCAGGGGTATGAAACAATTAAGTTAGACAACCTTGCTACTTACGGCTCTTGTTTACAATTTGAAAATACATGTACACATATCTTGATTTGCGTTTAACTGCCAAAAACTTCGTTATATTGGCAAGCACTGTAAAGGGTCGAGCGCGCTCCTACTGAAGCCATCCAGGCATTATACAGTTGTGTTATTCGTGTATACTATTGGTAAATTGTTCTCAATAGACTTGCATTATACGGTTTTCAGCTTGTGCGAGTCTTCCAAACATCTCAAACCATGCCGAAATGCATCTTATTTAGTAGAAGCAACGGAAGTGGACAAGAAATATCTATATTTGTAAATGTTATCGGGTAAATTATGTCACTTATTTTGAGTTGAATGACATTGCCCACTTTCACGGCCCAACTATTAACCAAACTAGTACCTTTAACATACGTATCTCTCAGAAAAAAAAACCCCGCATAGTTTATGTTTAAGTACACAATGTTCTTTCTGGTGTCCCTTATACATGTATCCGCCTAGCATCGTCCGCACCTGCCATTGCGAGCACTCTTAGATTAATGCATCAGTCACATAAAAATTGGTATGAATGATTGTCGTGATCAAAAACGTGTTTCAACAAGTTTCGATATATTGTCATTTATTACAAAAAACATGGTCACAAAGGCATGTGAACTTTTAGAAACTAGAGTTAAACTCGAGGTGCAGATTATTCAGGTTCCATCTTCCATAGTGCTGGTAAAATAATAGGATTCATTGGACAGGTCTAATATTTTTTAGGATCGTTTAAGTCCTATGAAGTGGGTCGTAAGAGCCAAGTATCCAACGCCGCACATGCCTCAGTTCTCTCTGATGTAAACGCAAGATTACCAGTAACTACAGTTTTGGCTCTTACTGTGATAAGATAATATTTTTTATCGAAAGTCAATGTCAATGAAGCAGACCAGATATCAATATATGGATGCATTTATTCTTTAGTATAATTATTAAATGCATAAAATAATTGTAGAACAGCCAAAACTTGTCTTAATCAGGTAGTCATCGGATGCAGCAGCCACTTTTAAAGCATGAAATTGGTTTACACTAAACTCCGTTTATAACGAACTCCTGGGGGACCAATAAAATGTGTTCATTATATCCGGAGTTTGTTATATCCATGCAATATTTTCATAATTATAAACAAATGTTAGGGAAAAAATCGGACACAAAATATGTTCCTTATATCTGGAATTTCGCTATATCCACCGTCGTTATATACGGAGTTAACTGTATATAGGTTATTTTATCGGCTACACCAGTGGATTGTCAGTCTTGCAGATGTTGGCCAATCACATGAATGCCACTTATAATTTGTTCTATAACTCCGTCTCTAACTTGCCAGACTGCGTTCTGAACGTAGCTTCATCGTTAAAAGCATTTAAGTTTTTAGACGGTTTGTCAAACTCATCCGGAACCGGTATGCTAAACGTAACACTTCTTCCGCCGGTAGTCTGTGGCCGACGGGCAAACGGTACTGTGCCCACCGCCCATTTGTCGTCGTCGGTTTGTGGTGGGTCTCTGCCAGGAATATTAACAATTACGCCGACGCCGATCGTCTGATTCATGTCCCTAACAACGAATCTCCCTAACGATGGGTAGTCGAAAAAGGACTCTACACAGATTGGTTTTGATGGAATCATATCTACTACGCATGCGTCACCAGCTTTTAGCACCGTAGGATTATACTCCATCCGGCCGCCGGTTTTCCGGTCACACTTTTCCCGGAGCTCACTAAACTTTACGGGAACGCAGGCTGTATGGCAATGAAGCATTGGTGTGTAGTTTTTCTTGATGACACCAGGATGTTGCAGGATCACCATCTAGTAAACAAATAACTTGTAAAGATGTAATATACATGTATCCAACTCTAGAGATGTACTCATCGAACTACTTTTGTACCCTGCTTAATCTGTGTAATTGACTTGTACATATATCTCATTTTGGACAGTACCATCGGTTGCTTAAAGGGATGAGCAGAGACAAATTACTGGCTGAATTTAAGAAAAGCACAAAGTACAATTCATGATCAAACTGCACGGATTAAATAAATACAGATAAAACGTCATGCTAACACCAAGTGGTTCAATTTTTACGAAAATTGTTGATAGTCAATCTGAGCATGCATGCAGTGTGACCACGATCTCATACACGCAATGTGACCACGATTTCATCCGTCCAGTGTGATCACGATCTCAACTTTTCGCTATTTAGTCTGCAAATTTTCAGTAAGTATCCCTACATGGACAATTGCTTGCATTGCCCTAATTGAAAGACATCCATGTCCATGTTTAGATTTAGCTGGAAAAGTGTTTAAGCCAGCATTCTTTGACACATTCATATAAATCTGAACGTTTTTAATAATCTAAAGATAATTTGGAGCTTTAAAATAATGTGTTTAATCCTCACAAACCTGTGCAGTGAATAACTGGACTTTCTTCGGCGGATCCCTGCTGGTTTCTCCACACAGAAATCCCTTTCTTATGTCCTTGATATTTAGACCTTCTATCTACAAACACATATCACATAAGCTTTTACTTTTTAATCATTTAAAGCGCTATCATAGATACATGTATTCGCTAGCTCCATGTAGTCATAGTTTTCTTTCTGACTAACAGTTCATTGCTCTAGTTACTTTTCATACATGACCAACGGCAAAATGTGTTTTAGCGGCATACAGTTCCACCGACCACTCTGAAACGCCCCCGATAAAATTCCCTCAATATTACACCTGAATATTTCTATACTGTTATCCGATCCATACGACGCCCCATAAGCAACAACAACCATAAAATATGGCTAAACCAAATTTAAGTTCAGTAAAAACATCATATACATACCTGAAGACCAACATTTTCACCCTGGTAACCTTCTGTAACTGCGTCATGATGAAGCTGTACTGCCCGTACCTACAAAACAGATAGTGTGGTATTTACAATTATAGACTTACAAGTGTCATTGACCGATCAGGAATAAAAGATGATAGGTACACGAACAACGCTAATAATAGGTAAAGGACTTCTACTGTCATTTGAACACTTTAATTAACCACCTCATCAAATTGTACACATCTCAACCTACCTTTGTCTTAAGATCGGAGGGACCAAAAGTTACAGACATTCCTGGTTTGACGAAGCCGCAGTGCACACGTCCAGCTGCTACAACACCGACCGCTGTAAAGTTGAAAAGAAAAGTCACGCTGAATGATTAAGGCCTGTTTAACACCGTGCAAACTATATTACTGTTCAAATTGATCACCGAAAATTTAAAGAAATGCATTCATCAAAATATTTATATCTTAAAAAATGAATGTTGCCAAAAATTACTGCAAAAATATATGAACTTGGGAGGAAACAATTATAACTAGGGGCGCTTACTGAGATGGAAACTACTCGTTTATCTCCCCTGATAAATGATGAAAATATCTCGACATGATCAATGTACAATTTCATTTCTATCTATCAATAAGATTAGTCACCCGGTAGATTGCTTATTTCTTACATGTTTTCAAGGTAAGCACTATTCTTGACCAAGTTGTAATATGATCATTTTGAAAAGTAATATAACTTCAAATAAAACATTTTTAAGCACTCATTAATCCTGCAAATCTTCGACCTCAAATTAAAAAAAAATTACATTCAATTTGAATATCTCAAATCTTGATGTTGACCATTGTTGGCTTCATTTTATGTTGCGTTACACTTTTATATCTACATCCCACGCACTAAAAAAATTGACCGTTGCCCGCTAATTCAAATACACACACAACACTTGCTTAAGCAGTAAATGAAGACATATATAGCATATGCAATTTGTACACAGTAACGTTCCGATAGCAAGGCTACCCGATATTAAGACCGCACTCGATATTAAGACCATACTCGATATTAAGACTTCACTCGATATTAAGACCGCACTCGATATTAATTAGGCAATACATTTCAGAACCAAATGCTCAGCTGCATTTTAAAACGGTCTCACTAATTAAACTGATTCATTAATAAGACCACTTTTTATTGGTCCGAATGGTGTTCTAAATACAGTAACTTTACTGCACTTACATCCTAGTTTGTATACACTGTGGACAGCCAGACGGAGAGGGTATCGCTCTAACCTAGGTGGCTGCTCCATGGCATCAAGTGCATCCAGCAAACTCTTGCCACTTGAACCGCCCGATTTACGCTCGATCTTCCACATCTAACACAATTTGATGAATGAAAAAATGTTAACTTTATATATGCAAAGTTAAAAAAAGAAGTATGAATGTTTTAAATTATTTAAAGTGTTGTTGTTTTGCATAACATAACGATTCGGGAAAATTTTGAACATATGAGCAACTTGTCTATAATGATATCCCTAACTTAACTTTTAATTGATAGTGCACGTTATTAATACAGCGCAGTATTCATTGATTTTGCATAAAATCAAACATACTTTCTGGCAAAACGTTTTCATGACACCAGGAAGCGACATGAGTATGAAAGAAAGGCATCCGTCGACATTGTTTTAGAATAAACAAAACACAATTTACCATTATTTTATCAATAAATTCATTTCTATATCCGATCTAAGTGATTAAAGGACTTTAAAGTAATACGGTATATGCGTTTTGACAACAGATCACATATTTGTTTCAATAAAGAAGTAATAAGTTACCTTAAACCAATTAAGATTTTCACTTCTTTTGACGAGGTTGTCACCTTTCCAGCCAGAGATAGGTATGAAAATGACACCTTCGGGATCGAACCCGGCCTTTTTCGCAAGGAGATCTACATTTTTTTCAATGAAGTTGTACCTTTTCTGAAAAGGAAAATGGACGAAAAGTAATGTGAACCATAGTCTGGTTCCCTGTCGTACTCACATGGGTAGGGGTAGGAATCACCAGACTAGGTGTAACCACAGTTAAAAATCTAATGTTTCAGTTACCGGAGGTGTTGGCACCCGAACATTAATTTTACCTGAGGTATTCGCATACGATAATTTTATCAATCTAACTAATGTCAAACCCCTCGCAGGGACGTAGACATTTGTCGCGTCAGCCATTTTACCGGAGGTGCACCCGAACATCATTTTTTACGTGGAAAAAATCGATGAGGCTAAAACATGTTTTTGACCTGTGCGATTATTTTAATGTTGATCAAATTATCAGAAAGGTACAGATCTGAGTCTTGCGCACGACACGTGCTGAGTCAATTCAAAATTCAAAGTTACAGCCTGGAAAATGTCTCATGAGAACATTTTTTGCCCTAACTAAAAGTGTATGACTTTGACCTTTTATGCAGCTACAGACCGGTGCCTTTAGTGCGACACGCCGTTTCATTGTGGCAAACAACTGTGCCGAGTCAGTTCAAAATCCCCTAATGAATTAGGAAGTTACAACCCAGACAATGTATTCACATTTAAGTCTATAAGTGTGACCTTGACCTTTTAGCTACTGAACTTGTCTGGTACTGGTCTTGCGTGCGACACATTTACACCAAATGCTAGTATTTGTAATTAGTGGTGTTTCCATATTCGGTAAAAAAAATAAAGGCATTAAGAGCAAGTTCTATGGTGATCATCTGATACAAATTCGCTTAAACATGTACACCTACTTGACTGTATGGTGGCTTTGTTACGTCCATTTTATTGATAACAACGATAAGCTGTTTGACACCCATGGCATACGCTAATTGCAGGTGCTCACGCGTTTGACCATCATGTGTCACTCCTTCCTCGAATTCTTTGTCTTTTGCTGAGACTACTAGAACTGCAGCATCTGCCTGGAATGTTATCACACAGAAATGTGACACAAAATGAAATGTGACACAAGAAAAATCGTGACACATTTGACGCATAAAGAAAAAATAAGAATAGACAAATGTTATATAAGAGAAACGTGACCCGAAGTGAAAAGGCTGACGTATAGAGAAATATTACATAAAAAGAAAAGTAACGTATAAAGAAAAAGTGACACATAAAGAAAAGTGACGCTCATTGAAATTTGACATTGTGCTATCCTCAGGATGGAATTGTTTTTCAGCAATAATTTTAATTTTTTTTTAATTAGTAAAAAACTGAGATTGAAACCTATGCTGTATCCCTTAAATTACGTTATATTATATACGTATACTAGTAAGAACGGGGTACCTGTGAAGATCCCGTGATCATGTTATGAACGTAATCTATATGACCTGGGGCATCTATGACGTTAACGTAAAAGCTACGTGTCTCTAAGCGGCGTAGTTTGGTATCAATGGAGATACCACGTTCCCTCTCTGCCTGAAGTTTGTCCATGATCCAGGCGTACTTGGAAGACGCCTTTCCTGCCTATAAAAGTAAATGACGCGGAATGATTATCAAAATACGGAAGTTGTACAATAAGGCGGATGGTTATTTGTTTAAGATAAGTTAAACGTAAAAAAGCCGAGTTCATGCATAGTAGGTTGATTAGACGTGGGTGGTATATCGGGTCTGGAACATATTCACTAAAAATACATGCGCTTTCATTTAAAGAAATAAATTACGTCATGTCGGCAATATACTGTACACTCGACTTTGTAAAAACAAAAACAACCTAAGTGACAGAAAAGCTGAGTGATGTTCTGAATAGTCGAACTTATGTCGGTTAAGCATATTGTGGCGTCGGGACATGGTCTGGTTCTAAGTTTTAACTTTACTCACCAGATTTGCATCTCGTTCAAACTTGGACATCAGTTCTTCATCGATGCCATCACATTCGTACACCAGTCTACCGGAAACTGTAGATTTACCACACCCAAGGTGACCAATGACGACAACATTTAAGTACGGCTTTGTAATCGTATCTCTATCCTGAAAAAATAAACCAATACATGTACATTGAACAGGTCATAACACCACTAATCTAATTTTATTTTTTTCTGTTTCTTATGCTAATGCTGTTAACTAGATCTACCACTAGGCCATCAGAACCGTTATATATGGCTGGTGGATAAAATGGTGATGATGGTTATGATGAAAATAGTAATGATGATAATAAAAGTAATAATAATAATAATAATAATCAGCATCATCATCACCATCTATATATAATGGAAACCAAAGTAATGATGATGACTGACAACTATAAAAATCTACTTTAGGTCATCATCGTCATCATCAAACGCTATGCAATTTCCTGATACCATAATAACAATATTTATTCCATTATTATAATTATTTATACCTTCACAACATCTGGATTAATATTAATTTTAGGTGCGGTGCTGTCAACTCTGTCTTGTACCGAACTTGGTCCCGGCGTTTCCATTGGCGGCAGCGTGCTGTCTGCACCCCCAGCAGCGATCAGCTCGCTCGTCACCTTCTGCGATAACGGAGTCATACCAGTATCTACGAAGGAAAATCTAAACGCTATCATTATTCTGTGTATTATTTCCGGAACAGGTCTGAGAAAAAATAACTGCTGCACATGTAATACTGATATGTGGCTTTGAATGGATTACCCTCGATTTTTTGGTAGTCGATTTTTTTCTGAAACCTACATTCTACTAAAAGAACGTAGGTATTGTTATTAATGGGTTATTTATCGCATTAATTTGTTTATACTAAAGTGAAAGGTCCTTTTGAACAAACAATTCATTGAAAGAAAAACAATAAAAACGTATTCTTTGAGAAAGTGTGTTCAGTTAGCGAGCAAGCCGAGTCATTTCCATAAAGGGGCTCGAACCTGCAGCCACTCTTTCACTTTTGACCACGAATAACAACCAATGTTGGACACTTAGCGGCGACACATGGAGTACGTTTCATCGTTAAGGGTAAAGCCGTAAGACTAAGAAATCGTTATATGAACCAACTGATCAATTTACCTTCAGTGAGAACACCTGTAGTGGAGCCAGCAGTGGAAGAATTTGTTTTACTGAATGTCTCAACTCCTCCGAATGTTACAGTGTTTCCGCCGCCTTCCGTCTCGGCGTTAGTTTCTCCCTGATTGTCCGATCCGTAACTAAATCCGGGGGTTGGTACGGCCGAGCCCGTAACGGAAGCTCGCATTGACTCAGTCATACTTTTGGTGGTTCAAAGCCCCCTGTAGATGTACATGAGGAAAAACGAGGTCTTTTCAGTAATTATTCCAGAATTATGGCTAAAACTGAGAAATTTTCCACTAAACAATGTCTGAATAAAATATTTTTAATTATTTAAATTCAAGTGTGCATGGCATGATTTACACTGATGTAGTTAAACGATAAAGTATCAGTTTTAGTTTTTCCATGTTTAAGCTTAAGACTATATACATGTAATAACTTATCAAAGTTTATTAAAAAGGGATTTCATCCAAATACAAATGTACATGTGCAATGTAACCTATATCTTAGAACTTACAAACGGCGAAAATCCAATGAATTCAGAAAATTAAATAGATATTCCTGAACATTTCACCATATTTGAATCAACACACCATTGTTTCATATTCGTAATGTTTCCAATACATATTATAAATGAATGTACATGGATTTAAAATGGATTAACGTAGCAGATCGATGGATTAATAAATTAAATCGGACATTCACAGTTCATGCACAGTTTAACTGTGTTTAAGGAGATTTCCCTTTCTTTAATTCTACCTTTGTTCTTATTTACATCCCGAACAACTAATTCAATAAAAACAATGATTAATATAAACAGAAATGGTATGAAATGCAAGAAAAGTCTTTGCAAAAGCAGACCGTGTTTTTTTTTCTTAAAGAAATGGTTAAATTTGCATCTGTAACTATACAGACCACTGAGGGTATAAATGTTAAAGCTGTTTTAAGATTTAATCTTTGCACATAAAAAAACTTATAGATCTATGTCAATGCCACTCATAAAAAGCAATGCCGACAACCCGTAAGTAAGTCTATATTGTACAAAGGAAAATTTTTTAAAGTTGAGTCAATTGTTCTTTATTGCAATTTAAAAGTTATCATTATCCTTGAAAATGAAACAGGCATTGACTAAAAAAAAGAAATAGGAAAACAAAAATTCTTGCTTTTTGTACGCACTAGTTAGATATATTTTTTCCATTTCGCCACCGAGATATTAACATGACGCTTGGACATACGGATATATGACGGAGAAATGTCCTACTACTTCGTATAGTTATGATATAATCCAAATCTGGCAAACAAACAAGACAACAAGTGAGCTGGTGAACGCACAGAAGAACTGTAATACAATAGAGATGGATTTCTTGATGAAGTTTTATCACAGTTACTTCCCTTTTTGTATTCATTTCATTTGTATCAGCCCAGATTTGGAAATACAGCGAGTGACTTTGCAGGTAAATCGATGAAAACTATAGTTTTCTCCAAGTTTAGATGTGTACCATGTAACGTCAGGCATTTTATTTTTAACTATGACTTTGCAATTTCTTGTTATTAGCATTTGAATAGAGCTAGATGTACAAATATCTTTAGTTTCCTTGCTATTTTTCCGTTTTCGCAGTCATTCGAAACTGGAAAGTTAAGAGATAGTTCATGTTTTGGCTATGAAAACATCATGTCATCCAGTTTATTTTTTTTTTGACAGGACTGTTTTCTAGAGGACTGTCAATATGATGCAAAAGGTGTCTCTCTTACGCCCAATTCTTCTTAATAATGGGTTGAAAATGCCCCGAATAGGAGTAGGAACATATCTTCTCCACGGTGAACATTGTCAAGAAATATTGCAGAGAGCTGTTCTTTTAGGGTAAGCATCATAAGTACGCTTGGTATAACTTTAGTCTTAGAATACGGATTCATAAATCTTTTAAAACCACGTTTATACTACAGCATTTGAAATTAAATTGGACTGAAATTCCAAGGAGGAAAATACTCCAGAACAGATGAAATACATGTAAATATCTCAATATTTGAATAAGGTATACAATTTGCATTTAATTCACTTAGCGGTTCTGTTACAATAGATATATGAATGGCTGGGGTGCGTTAACCAAGTATGAGACAACGAAAACATTATATACCCGAACGGTCATACTTCAAGTCTCTATCTGTAAGTGCAGTTAATGCATGGGTAGAGCTGAGCATTTCCATTTTCCATAGAACTATAGTTTGAATTTGTCATGAACATTTCACTGTTAAAAAAAATGAAAAAGCCCATTTGTACTGTTCTGTAACGTGAAGATGTTATGAAAATTTCACTTGAACATAAAAAAAATGTGTAAAAGTTTTTTTTAATTTCTTTTTATTCTAGATATCGTCATATTGATACAGCTCAATCGTATGGAAACGAAAAAGATGTAGGTCTAGCTATCCAGGCCATAGAAGGCCATGGCAACATTAGCAGGAAACAGTTGTTCATTACTTCTAAACTGAGCACGATTCAGCAGCATCCAGAAAACGTCAAACGTTCTATAGAAGAGTCATTGGAGAATCTGAAGTCCATGTATTTAGATCTCTTTCTAATACACGCTCCGTGGGGCTTGAAAAATCGAGGAGATGGTGACACTAAGCCAGTTAAAGAAGATGGCACCTTAGATGTCCATGCTTACGATTTGAATACAACATGGAGGGCTATGGAAGATTGTGTAAAGGAAGGAAAAGTTAAATCAATTGGACTTTCAAATTTCACTGAGAAGCAAATACAAATGATTTTATCTACTGCTAGAATTAAGCCACAGAATTTGCAGTTTGAATGTCATGTGTATTATCAGCAACATCAGCTGCAATCATTTTGTGACAAGAATCAGATATCCTGCACGGCATACTCGCCACTTGGCGCACCTGGACGACCGGATTGGCATTCAGCTGAGGAAGATCCTAAATGTAAGCTTCTTGAAGATGAAACAGTATTCGACATTGCGAATAGATACGAACGTACACCTGCACAGATTTTGTTGAGGTTTTTGTTAGAGAGGAATATGGCTGTGATACCAAAAACCTCCAGTGTAGAGAGGCTTGAAGACAATATGACTGTCTTTGACTTCGAACTTGACGAAGATGATGTACAGAGACTCAAAAAATTAGATCGTGGATTGAGGTTCTTCCGTTTCAAACACTACGAACGACATCCATATTTTCCTAAAGGAAATGAACCATTTTGACAGCTTTTATCAACACAATGACAAGCATGCATTTTAAGTTACAGATTCATAACAAAACGGGTGTCTCAGTAAGTCACCAGCCAATTTGTCACTTTGAAACGTGTTTGCTTCCAAATCTCGGAACACAGGAACTGTATTCTTTCACTACGCTGGGTTTTACTGAAAAAAATATTGGTCTTGAAGTTATCATTACCCTTCAAAAGGGTAATTGTGTAATGGTCAAGAATAGTACTGAACTGAACGAAGTAGATGTGTTGAAAAAAATGTAAGAAATGTGTTATAATCATCTCTCTTATTGACAGATATGAATTAAAATACAATGTACACATAACAGAAAACGTTAATTTCAATTTTTAACTAGGATAGTAAACAGATTTTCAGAGATTTTTTTCTAATAAAAATAAAACTGTTTGGTTGTAACTTTGGCACTTTTCATTTTTCTATGAATATAAATTAGTGTTAAATGTCTTTTTAAATTTAAGACGGTCACTTTGGAAAGTAATATCACTTTTAAAGATTTTTAAACATTCTAAAATTACATCTGATTTAGATTAACTTACGGCTGCATTATGTGAACTGGCGACCATAAATGGATTATATGTCTGACTTTTCATCTATCCCAGTTTTGCCAGTTGGATATAATTGATTAGAAAGTTTACTCACTGAGGAATGTTCATGTATCCTGTATCCTTTAAATTGATAGTCAGATAATTGACTTATTATGTCTCCCCCACCTCGGGGGGAGACATATTGTTTTTGCCCTGTCCGTCAGTCCGTCCGTCCGTCAGTCCGTCAGTCCGTCCGTCCATTCTTCGTTTCCGGACGATAACTAGAGTTCCTTTTGACCTACAGCTCTCAAACTTCATAGGATGAATGGTCTTATTGAGCAGATGATCCCTATTGTTTTTGGGGTCAGTAGTTCAAAGGTCAAGGTCACAGTGACCGTTGGTCAATTTCTCGTTTCCGGATGATAACTAGAGTTCCTTTTGACCTACAGCCCTCAAACTTCATAGGATGATTGGTCTTATAGAGCTGATGATCCCTATTGTTTTTGGGGTCAGTAGGTCAAAAGGTCAAGGTCACACTGACCGTTGGTCAATTTCTCGTTTCCGGATGATAACTAGAGTTCCTTTAGACCTACAGACCTCAAACTTCATAGGATGATTGGTCTTATAGAGCAGATGATCCCTATTGTTTTTGGGGTCAGTAGGTCAAAGGTCAAGGTCACAGTGACCGTTGGTCAATTTCTCATTTCCGGATGATAACTAGAGTTCCTTTTGACCTACAACCCTCAAACTGGGGAGTCCGTCAGTCCGTCCGTCCATTCTTCGTTTCCGGACGATAACTAGAGTTCCTTTTGACCTACAGCTCTCAAACTTCATAGGATGAATGGTCTTATTGAGCAGATGATCCCTATTGTTTTTGGGGTCAGTAGTTCAAAGGTCAAGGTCACAGTGACCGTTGGTCAATTTCTCGTTTCCGGATGATAACTAGAGTTCCTTTTGACCTACAGCCCTCAAACTTCATAGGATGATTGGTCTTATAGAGCTGATGATCCCTATTGTTTTTGGGGTCAGTAGGTCAAAGGTCAAGGTCATACTGACCGTTTGTCAATTTCTCGTTTCCGGATGATAACTAGAGTTCCTTTAGACCTACAGACCTCAAACTTCATAGGATGATTGGTCTTATTGAGCAGATGATCCCTATTGTTTTTGGGGTCAGTAGTTCAAAGGTCAAGGTCACAGTGACCGTTGGTCAATTTCTCGTTATAATTTGGGGTCACTAACTCAAAGGTCAAGGTCATAAGGGGGGAGACAAGTTTTTTTGTGAAAAACAATCTCTAGTTTAAATAATGTTTTATGTTTGCAAACTATTAAATATAAATAATAAAATCTGTAAATATGTTCTACATGTATTGCATATAATGTGATTTATATGGTGTGCTTTTTTCATATCATATTAACATGCTTTTATTGTAACATCTGCTTTTTATTTTCTTTTGAAAGCCATATAAAAATAAGTTATGTTTTTCATTATTTGTATTTCATGATAATAACTGTTAAATAATGTCATAATGGTTATCATAAATGTTAAAAACCTTTTTATGCTCCCGAAGGGTGGCATATTAAAATCGCACCGTCCGTCCGCACGCGTCCGTCCGTGTGTCCGGCCTTACATTTTTTCGTGTCCGGTCTGTAACTGTGTCATGCATTGAAGGATTTTAAAATAATTTGGCACCAATGTTTAGCACATCAAGACGACGTGTCGCGTGCAATACCCATGTCCTTACCTCAAATGCCAAGGTCACATTTCGAATTTGAAAGTTATCGAATCCTGCATATATGCACACATTCGTGTCTGGACTGTACCTTTGTCATGCTTTGAAGGATTTTAAAATAACTTGGCAAAAATGTTCAGCACATCAAGACGACGTGTTGCGTGCAATACCCTTGTCCTTACCTCAAAGGTCAAGGTCACATTTCGTATTTGAAAGTAATCGAATCCTGCATATATGCACACATTCGTGTCCGGACTGTACCTTTGTCATACATTGAAGGATTTTAAAATAACCTGGCACTAATGTTCAGCACATCAAGACAACGTGTCGCGTGCAAGACCCACCTCCCTACCTCAACGGTCAAGGTCACCTTTAGAGTTTAAAGGTAATGGAATCCAGTATATATACATACATTTGTGTCCGGACTGTACCTTTGTCATGCATTGAAGGATTTAAAATAACTTGGCACAAATGAACAGCACATCAAGACGACGTGTCGCGTGCAAGACCCATGTTCTTACCTCAAAGGTCAAGGTCATACTAAGAGTTTGAAAGGTAATAGAATCCTGTATATATGCATACATTCGTGTCCGGTCTGTAACTTTGTCATGTATTGGTTGAATATAAATAACTTTACACAAATGTTCAGCACATCAAGACGATGTGTCGCGTGCAAGACTCACGTCCCTACCTCAAAAGTCAAGGTCACGCTTAGAGTTTAAAGGTAATGGAATACTGTATGCATGGTAACTCTGTCATGCATGGAAGGATTTTAGAATTACATGTCACAATTGTTGAGCACATGGAGAGGACACAGACTGTGAGACACCTCTTTCGGGGGCATTCGTCACTCATGAGGGACAGCTCTTGTTCAAGCTATAAAATTGTAACGTCATTAACCAAAATGCTACAAAATGATTCAATAGAAGCGTATTGTTGATTGGTTTACTGTCCTAGATGATAATCCAATTGCTGCAATCGTAACAGTAATCCGCATTCAGTTATAGAAAAAGTCTTAAACGCATGGTCATCAGAAATGTTGCTAAAACTGAAAGATACCGTGCTATTTAAAGATTTAAAATAAACGCAATATTAAATTATACATGCTTGGTCAATTCAGGGATCGTATATACATACGTTAATATAATAAATCCTGGTCAATTGTAACAAAATAGTGTATCTGACGACAGCCGCAGATGCGTATAAAATTTTCCAAGAACCGTTCAGACTTAATGGTAATGAAGTGACTTTTTGTTAACACAATCAAATGGATTTCATTCAAATTTTATATCTGTGCCAACGAGCTTTTCTTTAATCATGCAGTCAATTCTATGTTGAAGATGTTGTGGTATAATATCTTACCAGCTTTCCGATTTACCTGTAACCAGAAGAAAACCGATTTTTGCATGTACATTAATAATTATTTATTGATTTAAACTTCCGCTGTTTTTAGGTTAACTTTGTCTCTTAAAGGAATGCAACATATATGCTGAAACTTCGTTAATGTATGAAGAATGATATACAGTAAATTCCGTATGTAGTGAATCTGGATATCGCATAATTCCGAATATAACGAACATTTTTTTTTTTTTTTTCTTCGTTTTTTGGGGATGGGGGATGGGGGGTGGGGGGCTCCGTTTTTGTTTTCCTTCTTTATTTGATACGAAAAAACTGTATGGTTATAACATACTCCGGATATAAAGAATGAATTTAAAAAGTCCCAATGGGTTCGTTACATACGGATTTATTGTATCTTACTGGAAAAAGCTAGGACAAACAGCAAACAATTAAATACAAATGAAACCAATGCTTGCCTTTATTGATGAATTCCCCCTCTGATTTATCGGTATCCCAGACCTTCTCTTGGACAGCAAAGTTAACCATGGCATTTTTGCTCATGTTGTCAATGTTTGTGTGTTCAACAATTCTTCCGATGTCTTCCGATGACAAATCACGGTTAAGAAATTTCGCTATTCTGCTTACTGCTAATGTCTTGTCCTAAAATACATGTACTGTAGATCATTATACAAGTGGTGTTTTAGCACTTTTATGAAACCTGAGCTTCGGATTTTGAAGAAACTTTCAATATGAATTATAACAGGTTTTATATATTTTCGTGTTTGAAAAATAAAAGGTGTATGAAATGAGTTTTGTGAATACATATAATTATATCAATCCGGAATTGAACTTGTGCTCGGCAAATTCTCTGTCTGGAGAAAAAGAAAGATGTACCTTAACAATTTCTTGGTACTGTAAGAACAGAATATTGCTATCCTCCCTGTGCTCCCAGAATTCCCGCACATGCGCAGCCCATGGACTTCCATAAACTAAAAATAGAAATTGAAGCATTGCTTTATTTTGAATAAAAAATGAAGACTTTTTTCACTGAAATTAATCTAAACTTATCATTTAATGAACTGAATGTAGAGGCGATGCGTGGATGTAGATTTTAAGGCAATTACCATCTACAAAGCCTGGCTACTCAGAGTAACTTGTATAAGTATATATCTCTTCAATTGAAAACTAAACGATTTTTTTTTATTTGTTGTGCTTAAATTTGCTGAGTAATTTTTTATCAACAGTATTTTTGCAGTTAGAATCTCACCTCTGTCTTCCAAAAACATCTCGATAAATTCGTCCAGTGAATCTGCCATCGGTGTTCGCAAGAACTTCAAAAGTTTATACAAACTCACAACTACAGGTTTCGGGTTCCTGTACACATAAATAATCTTCCCACAGCCTCGTTTTAAATCTTCCGGAAGTAGGAAGTAATGGAAGTGAGTTTTGATCATTCTCGGAGACGCTGCTTGTTCCAGTCCTGCTAATCCTGAAAAAAATGCAGAAAAGAATTCTAATCATGATATCGTATATAACGACTCTGGATATAGCGAAATTCCGGATATAACGAACATCGTTTTAGGGGGTCCGATGTTCTTTCCTTCTTTATTTAATATGAAAATGCTATATGTATATATATAAAAAAAAAGTTAAAAGGTCCCTTGTAAGCATGGAAGTTGCAAATTCAAGTACAATTTTAAATTTATGTTAAGCCGAAAATGTGAGAATAGCAGAAGGTACAACATGAAAGTTATGCTAGTATATATGTTTCAACGTTAAAATGGTCGCATGAACTTCTATAAAAGTTTCAGAAGCACCTTTGTAAAACGGCAGGTCTTCATTAAACACGTCAGCAAATGGGAACCTTCCATCCAGAGGTCTCTTTGTTGCTCCCTCAAAATCTAGAGTTTGCACCAGGTAGGTGATCTCTTGTACTAAGGTTGTACCTGAAATAATTAGTGTCAAACTTTGGAATCTAAGCATGTGTAAAGATGTTATCAGAGCTTAAGTGGGCTGGTTTTAAATTCAGTAAACACCGTATATAACGACACTGGATATAGCGAAACTCCGGATATAAGGAAAACCTTTTCTCTGTCCGATTTTGTTCTTTCTTTATTCTATATGAAAATGTTATATAAACTTCGGCTATATGGAACAAATTTAAATGGCAAACTACCAAGAGTTCAAATTAAAAATATCGCCCCAATTATTCATTATTCCTCTAGCAAATTAAGAGGAGGTGATTGTCTTGATATTTCACTGATGTAAAGTTGAAACGAAACTGAAATCTCACCTGAGCGCGGAAAGCTGCATACCCATGTATCTGAAGGCCGACCTTTGAACTTTGGAAACTTCTCTGGCTGGGAATTGTCCCACATCCATACACCTCTGTGTTGCATATAGGACTTGTTTAAACCACCGGACAGTTCTTTCTTCACCTTTTCTGCCATAGTTATTAGTACTTAAAATTATTCGGTGTCATTGAACTCCTGTTATCCTTATTCATGCACATGTTAATATTTACGTTAATCACTTCACTTAGTTTTGTGACCTGGTTATACATTGTACAGTGGAAAATGTGAGATACATATGCAAAGTAATTAGTGAATATGCAGAATCATGGTCATAAGGCCCAGCTAAAATAAAACTGTACATAAGTATGAAAAAATGGATCCCGCGGTACATGGTCCCTTTTAATAAAAGTAACACAGCATAAAAAATAATAAGTTATAATCATTTATACACGCGGAAGATACTACATTCCTGTGAAATGAACTTTATAGATACAATGTATTTTTAATATGAAGGAAAGTACAAGGACTATCAGTGACGCACGTGTTGTGTTTAATTGACACGACGCCAAATCGGAGATCGCTCCGCCTTTCGGTCACGTGATCATGTGATGTGAAACCTCCGACAATTTAAAAATCAAAGATGGCGGACATATGCACACACCTACCCTAACCACAGGAAGCGGTTTCCTGCAGATATTGCAGCTTGCTGAGGTCAATTGTGGTCCGCAAATAAAGTTTGAATAAAATTTACTGGTAGGTATAATACATATTCTATAAAAAAATACTGAAAGGTCAAAACTTGAACCAGACTTGTTTATTTAATTACTAACAGAAACATTTAACTCAAACCAAAGGGATACATCACATAATGATTTTGGGTGGTCTGGGGGTATTGATACCCCTTTATATAGACAAGGGCTCCAGCTGTCAAAATCACAATTTTGGTATATTTTGTGCAAAAACGGTTCATAACAGCAAGAAATAAATATGTTTTCTGTGGAGATAAATGTTTAAGCTGTGTCAGGGTATATCAGCTGGAAAAATCGGATAAAATTTGTGACTTCTACGGCAGTTTATAATGACCATGTACCCGGGCAAAATTGTGATTTTGACAGCTGGAGCCCTTGTCTATATAAAGGGGTATCAATACCCCCAGACCACCCAAAACCATTATGTGATGTATCCCTTTGACTCAAACTATGTTGTTACGTATGTGTTACTCATTACCATTGACCATTCAAGTACTTTCGTAACTGTCGAGGGTTTACCGTAAATGCCGAAATTTATAAATGAATGACGTACGGCAGTTTTGCGATCTATCCTCGATATATATCCATGTCAGCACACAATACTTTCATAATTAAAAAAAAACATAGACGAAAACGCACTGGAAGCCTGCTATTTTAAACTGTTTATTTTTATGCAGTAACATTTTGTGCATTACAAATATATCATTTAATTGTCTTACATAAGAAATAAATAAAATCATCACATGATTTCATATTGAAACAACATATAAGCATAAGCAATTAACATGTAACAATGTCAAATTTAACTCCCGGCAGAGGTGTCAATGGGCTTCATCTTTTTCAATCTCTCAATCAACCAGTCAACCTGTAAAACACATTTCAAGTTGACATCATTCAACGCAAAGTGCCTATATCAAATCTAATACACACAATCTGATAAAGATTTCAAAAACTGAGTTAACAATTTGAAAAGTTTAATAATCATCGACCAGCCACCAATTAAAACTTGCTTAACCAGTGAAAATTTCGATAAATTCGTGTATTTAGTTGTAAATTATACTTAAAATTTTGTTCTTCAGAAACGTGTGCTTTGTCACATAAAATTCAGTAATCAACCGAATCATACCGAGCTGTATAAGCTGGGTTTTGACCTTCTTTCGTCCCAATCAAATGTTACGAATGGAAGTTTTGTTTGTTTCTAGATGTGCTTATGGTCCGCCCGGGTCGTACCGATTATAGCCTCTTTAGAGGATGGTGAACCTAATAAGCACAATTACAAACAAACAAACTTATGGTCCGCCGTCCTTGTTCAAGGTATATACGGCACGACCTGATTTTACGAACCCGGTGAATGGAATTTGTAAACGACCCTCTTGATCACGGGATCGCTTCACTGGTAAATGATGTAGCTGCCGATCTAAAGATAGGCGGTATATTCAACCGCCTCCACTGATAACTTTCTCCGGAACAATGTTTACGTATATACTAAAATGTACCTCGAGGTGGCATCTCAAAAAGATATTTCTTGTTAAAAATTTCCCTGTTACCCATACCAAACACCGGCAGATTGCCACGAAAGCCAACTTAACCCTGAGATTATATATTAATAAAATAAAAATCCTAATATGTACATGTATGTTACCTTTGCAAACCAGTATGCACGTTCCATGAAAATTCCCTTTGCAATAAACCCCATTTGGCTTGTAGAAGAAATAACGTGCAAGTGTAAATGGGATATCATATGAAATGGCGGCCAGTGAAAGCCCATCCTAGAATACAGACAATTGAAAATTATCGAATGAAATCGAAAAGCATTATCGAAGAATGCCTAGTTATATCATTTTATTACAAAATATTCACGTTAACAAATGGCAACTGTTCGATTCAGAAAGAAAAATATTGGCGGCGTTTTCCATGAAGATATACTGTACATTGTTTTATTACTATTAATGCGGAACCTTGAAATGGTAAAAATAATTTAATTTTAAAGCAAAACGAGAGATAGTCATGTTTTAAACCAGTTTTAAACTAATCTTAAAGCCATTGTGCATATCGGGACAAATGTTCAATCCGCATCGGGTAGGCAGCATCCTCGGTAACCAAGGCTATTCATTACCCATTGAATTATATGACCGGAGAGAAGCGGCAGCAATTAACCGTGGGTTCCGATGATGGGTAGGCAGAAAATATAATTACTTCATATGCAAGATATTCAAGGAAACAATTGCTCTGATTATACTTAAACGTGGTTAAAAGTTCTGAAATCGACCAGGCTATATCTTGCAGGTTACATAGCTCATAACCTTTATCAGGCAAAGTATAAAATGAACCAGTACCGTAAGTCGTTAATGTCTCCACCTTGTTTCTGGACAACATCTTTTCCAACTTCTACCATTTGTTCAACTAAACAAAATGTAGAAATACGTGCAATGTATGTAAAGTGTCATTTAGAAACGTATCTTCATATTTGTTGCCCTACTTAGATTAATCTGTTAGTGTAAAAATCTTACGTGCACCTGGGACGAATATATACTATAATAATATTATTGCTCCAGCGTGCACGAAGATATTTTTTGAAATCTTTTGACTGAATAGTTATAAATTTCGATGTTTAGTCCAGAGTCATTTTATTGCAGATCATAGGGAAACTCGTGCAGGTAATGATACATATTAAATTGTTTTTGAAAGCAGTATTAAAATCATTTCCATTGTCAGCTTTTATCGGGTTTCCAGTTCAGTTGCTTCCCCTTTAGATCCACCGATATGCGCCTAATTTAGTTGTCTCTCTTTCGCTACATTGTAGCATTGTTGAAACTTCACGGTTGCGGAGGCCGAAAACTGTATGCTTCAAGTTATCTGGTCTATGTCGACTAGAGCAGGAACCGTCTATATCATAGAGTATTTTTGATTAGAGAAAGGGTCCGTTTATTACACGGTGACCCTGTTTGAGACTTATAAACATTCGGATAAGACAAAAATGAAACGAAATTTTCTAAATACCTGCAACTTGATGATGATATATTCATGAAAATGTGTTGCCTACCTAAATCTAAATGTTCGTATTTGAGCTGCTTGGCATCTGGGATATGTTCAATGGATGCAACAAGGTAATGATGTTGCGTGGCAGGTCGTATGTCCCTGAAAACGACCAGCCTTTCATCCTGTAAATAAAAAAAGATTTGTCCACAGAATGCAAAGCCGTTCCGATGATTGAAGTTTGAAACCAGTGAAAGCAACTACACGGAACAAACCAGCAATCATAGGCAGAATTGATCTCAAAAAAAAAATTTAGTCAAAGAATGTTGATGAATTGCCTGTGAGTGGGAATATAGGCATGTCATCTATTGTTGCATCGATGCAGTTTAAACTAAAGTAATGCACAAAAGGTGATCAAGAATCACACTTAGTCAAAATCACGGACCTTTATACATAATAACATATTTAGTTGCATACTAAGAGAGGTAACTCGTACGAGAATATCGCACATAAACGTTGAAATTATATCCCATGGACCTTTTTACTCAGACCTGTATGTGTTATTGCCTACTTTCATATAAGGAAAATTCTGAAAATATCCACTTCTGAAAGGGCGTACCTTCTTTTAGCCATCACAGTACTACTTATGAAAGTATCCCCCACCCTGGACACATACCTGGACACACCAGTGAAACCCAATATGTAATATGATACAAATCTTCTAAATTACGTACTAGTAGAGTAGTCTTGTACACATTAGACGTGGAGCTCTGCTACAGGATAGCTTTTGGATGGTCACTACCTACAGGTTTGACAATACTAACATATCTATTTGCATTATACATATGCCTATAAAGTGAATACGCCCTAACATGAATTTGGGTAGGCGTTTAAAACATTTAGCGGTTTATAACCTCCGATGATAAAAATCACAAGAGCATTTAGATAATCGTACGACCGAACACTTACCTTATGCAAAATATCTGTTTTATCATCATTTCCTCTGGCGATTTTGCAAAAAATACACTTGTCTACATCTGTCATTTTCAGACTCGGTCGCTTTCAGGCTTTTCAATGATGTTTAAAGTAAAATTCACATTTTGTAATTATTTATGGTGTTACCGTTATGATTCATACTTCCGGTTCCAGACAAAATAAATAAATTTTTTGTTCTTTCCAATTTTAGAGTCTAGTATTGTCATTGTAAAACAGTTAACCACAGAAATTAAATTGGTAAGTTCAAATGATAATGCTCACTGTAGAAATTTGAATAGGCTAGTCTAATTCTATACAAATTTGCACAAGATCTCGTGTCCAGGAAATAAACTGATAAAAATGATCAGCCTACACAGGTCAGATATCTTGAGAATCAATACAGTAAGAGGCAAATATGTTTCATTGTACATCATTAAGACAGAAAACACATAAACCATTAGCTTTGCCGGAGCTTTTGTACACTTAATAATGCACCATTTTGGATGATAAAATTTAAAACGTCCAAGGCAATTACTGCCAAATAGTCTTTAGCTGTTTAGAATTGATAACACGTAGTGACAGGATATAGTGATTTCCACCTGAATCGTGGGTTTACTGGTATCCCGGTAACTTCCCATCTTTACTGACCATAACGAGACTGACACAGCAGTGACACCTTTATGTTAACAGGAAGTTATTTGGTCACATAGCATTAGATAATGTAATATTTCACCATAAATGGGAAGATAAAGCAACCTTTCCTGCCATAACCCCATTTCCTACAAAAATGTATCTTTTTATCATCCCACTCATCCAAATTTCTCATATTAGAATTATGATTTGATTCGGTATCCTTGAGAGTTGTTTAAATCTTGTCTGCCTTATGAATAAAGTTGTATTGAATTTGATCATGTTATGACACCAGCAGGCGTGTCTAGGGGCTGTCAATTTGAACACAAAAATTAAGAGACACTAGCGCAAATGAAAATGACTTGTGTGGTGTCAGTTGTGGTTAGCAGCCAGTGAGAATAAGTTACCTTCATTGAATTGGACAATGCGACTTTTGTCAACATTTGAGTCTTTTGACAAGCTAAAAAGCACTGTACATAGGAGTATGTTTTTGTTGAAAAGATGCAGTGAGTTGAGATGCCACCTCTGTTGTTGACAAGAAGAGTAAACAAAAATGGCGTTGATACAGTCTGATAATTCAACTGTTCAGTAAAAGGCTGTTGAATATTTAAAAAAAAAAAAAATTCATAACCTTAAAGACTTCCAAGTCCATGCATGAACAATGGTCTTTGTAGTGTGTAAACACACTTTATAAACACAAAGTAGAACAGAGTAAATACTGCAATTACAGAGAATTGTAGGATTTTTTAAAAAGGTAAAACATGGTGGGTAACTTCCTACATTTATTTCATTATTCCAACAAATATTCCAATAGAGATTGTAATTCATTTATAGTAGAATGGTGGGAGGGAAGGGTCAAACAGAAATAACTTTGATTTCCATTGAAATCCTTAGTGCTGTGATGCAAGAGAACTCCATCCTGCAAACAATTAATTGAGTAAATTAGTTTTTTGATTTCGATTTAACACATACTGGCCGCAACTGCATGAAAAATGGATGATCGTCTAAAAAAGCAGAATGAGTACCGTGCAGTTATTTGGTCTACTGAAGCAATACCATGATTTTGTCATGTCTTATGGGCTATCTGAGCATTGATTCGATGAGATTACTAAATGTGGCTAGTGAACTGGACTCAATTCTCAAGAAAACAATATTATTAAACCAAAATTTTTGTCCTGTACATATTTTTGCAGACACATTCATGTAGATCTATACAAATGATGCAAAACATGTATTAAGACTTTTAAAATATTTCTTTATTTAATTAACTTTAATTGGAAAGTCAAAAGTTAGTTTACATTTGTCCCTGTGATGACTGTGTCTCAATGTTGTAGCACTAGCATCTGTCACTTTTGGTATCGTTTCAAAGAAGGTGACATTGGTTACTGGATTGAGACCAAGGTCTTTATTTGATGCCAACTCTTTCAAAACTACTTGAATTTGCAAGTGCCGAAAAGTTCTTGAATTTTGAGAAGAAAAAATATTATGCGAGAAGAAAAAGGGCAAATATAAAACAACAGATTTATTAAATGACCAAACAAGATGGAAAAAAATGACAGAGCTATCCTTGATAGGGCCTGCTGCTTGTAGTGTGGTACAGTGCAAGTTGGGTTTTATACTTTGAAAGCAATTCTGAAGACCCATAGTAGTACTAGTATGACACAGTAGTTTGTTTTGACACATTAATGGTTTCTAGTTTGGTATAACACACTACATACATGTACCTTGTTCCTTTATACTTCTTATTAATCCAATGATGTGTACTCTACTTGTACATTTGTATGTTTATACCACACATTAGTTGGCCTAATAAGTAGTTCAATATGTTTCAGTATCTGCCTCAGTTTCCCTTTGATCTGCAAATAAAGTAAAGTGATGTAACACCTAATCAAACAATCCTTTGATCTTGGGTCACTGCCAAACTTTTCAGAGTCTAATAATTCTACCAACCAAGATATACCAACCCAAGGGCTCTAGAAATTACTGCTCAGAAAACCATTTTGCATTTCTAACTGGAAAGGGAGGTAATGGTCAGCTGTGTATTATATCTGTCTCAGATTACAGTAGTATCCCTTGAACTGTAAAATTGATGATTACATCAAATTTCAGGTCTGAAATTGATTATATTATGATTACAAGTAATTAAAAAAGGTTTAGAATACTGATTACTGTTGATTACTTGGCAAAATGTATTTGATTACAATCAATAAATGATTACAATTACACCATCCCTGCTATAATATAAGTCAAAGATCAACGCTGATTTTTTTCTTCATTTGGTAAATAAAAATATATTCATTAAGATGCTAATACAACTGATTGGCCGATAGCTATCAGGTGATGGGTCCACTAAAGTATGTGCAGACCTATTTTCGTAGTTTTCACTACTTTTTATGAAGGGGGTATGAAATCGATACTTATGGTAAATTTAGCCTAATGTGGAGGTCAATAATTTCGTATAGTTTTGTCGGACATGTTAAAGGTGATGATTGAACGATTTTAAAATAAGTCTGGTATAAGTGTAGCACATCAATACCGTGTCGGTGAAGACCCATATCCCTACAAATTCAGATGAAGGTCTCACTTGGAGTATAAGGGAACCTCTATATATACACATAGTGTCCGGACTGCAACTTTTCTCAGTGACAGTTAAAATAACTAGGACACATGTCTACCACGGTCAAGCTACATTTGGGCAACCCACGTCCCAACACAGGTGCAAGGGTCATACTTAATTGAAGTCAGTAATGATCCTCCTATATATGGCATTTATCAAATTACATGTCAGAGTAACTTTGTCATGCATTGGAGGATTTTAATACTTGGCACAAATGTCTAGCACATCAAACACAAGTGCAAGACTCCTAGCTCAAGTCAAGGTCACAGTTAGACCTTTGTAATGGACTCCTCTATATATGCAATGACACATCCGTGTCTGACTTAACTTTGTATGCCTTGAAGGATTTTAAAATAGGATGGCACAAATGTCAGCACATCAAGCGAATGTGCATGCAGACCCACATCCCTACCACAAAGGTCAAGGTCCACTTAGAGTTTATAGTAATGGAATCCGTATATAGACATACATTTGATGACTATGACTTTATTATGCTTTGAAGGATTTAAAATAACATGGCAGACAATATGTCTAGCACATCAAGGGTGTGTCGGTCAAGACCCAAGTCCCTACCTCAAAGGTCAAGGTCACACTTTGTGTTTAAAGTAATGGGAATACTTATGCATGATTACTCTGTCATGCATGGAAGGATAAAATACATAGCACATTTTGAGCACATGGAGAGGACACAACTGTGTGGCACCCTTTGGCGCCATGTACATGTGTAGGACGCTATGAGGTATAGCTGTAATTAGGTAAATTTAGCCTAATGTGGAGGTCAATAATTTCGTATAGTTTTGCGGACATGTTAAAGGTGATATTGACCTCAAAATAAGTCTGGTATATGTAGACTCCATACCGTGTGTAATCATTTTCTTACAATATTCAGATGATCTCAGAAGCAACATATATACACATAGAGCAATTTTCCAGGTCAGTCACACTAACAGATCTCATTGGTCACCGTGGTTAACCTACATTTGGGCAACCAATCAAAACACATTTGGCAGAAACTGACTGGAAATTGAAGTCAGGTAATATCTCCTATTTTGGCATTTCAAATTACATTTCAAGGCATGCTGGGAGACGTGCTGGGGTCTCATCTGAAACACAAGTAAAAAATTTAACTCTCAGTGAAGGACCTTTGTAAAACTTAATTCAGTCAAATCAATGCTTTTTTATGAATTATTGTAAAATAGGATGTTGTCTCAATCAAGTATGGTAAGCCATTCAGTCCTTATTCAGAAAGTCTTTAAGTTTTAATGATGATGATTAACTTCCATATAGTTACACAATCATATGCATTTGACATTATGTCACTTGTAACTTAAAACACATTATGTATCATATGTACATGTGGTTTGATTATATATTACATGTACTAGCATATTGCAATAGGCAATGTGTTCATTAAACACCATGTACATGTGTATGATTATTGATTGTATAAGCTGTAATTAGTGCATTAATGCCAATAGATTGCTTATCATTAAACGGAAGCGGTTGAAATAGCTACAGTAAATTCCTTATAAAACAAACTCCTTGGGACCATTTAAATTTGTTCGTTATATCCAGAGTATGTTATATCCATATAGCATTTTCATATAAAATAAAGAAAAAACTCGAGCCTAGAAAATTTGTTCCTTTTATCCAGAATTTTGCTACATCCGAAGTTGTTATACAGTCATGTACATGCAAATGGTGTTTACTGTATTCAGTCTAGGTGACGAACTAAAATCATGCATTAGTTCTCTCCTGATACTAAATTTTATTTATGTTAACACTCCTGTTGATGAAGGCACTCTGGCAAACAGTTTCTTGTACTATAACTTGCTGGTATTACTGTAAATGCTGTGTAACTTGTGGCCTTTTTAGTTTTGTTAACTTACTTTCTGAATTGACACTCTACAGGAATTCAACTGTGAGTCTTGAGTAATTTTTCTGTGTAAAAAATGGGTATTATGATTGAAATATTAAAGCACTTAAGTTTGCAAATTCAAAGAATAGTATCATAGTTTATCATTTTGTTTCAAATGTTATATCCTGCTGCAAAACAGAATGATGATATATGTATGGCCTAAATGATACGTCCACTTCAAATCTCCTGAACCCTTGCAGGACAGTTTTCATGAATCTGGAGTAAAATGTTCACCTTATTAAAATGACATACAGAACTCATATTACAATAGCATTGCCTCAAGGTCAAGATCACGACTTACATTCAAAGGTTGGACCCCTGTCTATATCTCACAAACACAGCAAGGGATTTTTTCATTTAGCTTCAAAGAAACGTTCTCTGGATTGGGACAAAGTGCAGAACGTGTGTTAACTTACAGTTGTGATGCTAAAACGAAGATCACAACTTGATCGTGGGTCTGATCTTTGCTTTTTATGCCCAGTATTAATCCTTGAAAGGATTTTCATGAACATTGCATCAAGAGGTCAGGTGAAGGTCACACTTCGGGCTCCTGTCTCCTAATAAACCTTTTGGTGCATTTTATGAAAATAGGGTCAAATGGCATCTCATTGAGAATGTACATTCTATGTGCACAGACTCTTAAGACAAAGTCACATAAGGGGTAAAAAATTATTTAATGTGGTATGGAATATAAAAAATAAATATACAAAATGTATATAGCTGCTTTTTGGGGTTTTGATTTAGTTTTGGGTTTTCCAGTTTATTTTTCAAATAAAAGCTGTATTTCAACAAAGAAAATATAGATATAATTACACAAATGAAGGTTGTAAGATATTATGTGCGCAAGTCTGACATTAATTTGTAAGCAGTAAGAAAGTGTATTGATTTCCCAAAAGAAATTTCCTCTCTAACAGCAGTGATTTGTCAGTAATTATGCCCTACAGCTGGTGCATATATTAGCCATTACCTCAGAAATATACTCTACTGATTACTAGATTATGAGTATACTCTTATCTGTAACTAAGATAAGCTACCAGCAAGCTCCCAATATAAACCTGTTTCTGGGTGGAATATTATGTGCTTCTTTTACACTTTATCTCAGATGTTTTCAGAGAAAAATGAAGTTTTATTGAGTTAAATGGTTTTGAAAAAGTTTTTCTCTCCTGGATTATTATGTAGCAGTTTGGTTTATTGGAATTTGAGTATCTTGCAGGAAGTGAGATGAAAAATGTTTTCAAGTGGTAGACTGGTGATAAGAATCAAAGAATTGTTTTGGAACCAGTCATAGACTGAGGTTGCTATTTTTAGTAACAGAAACAGTGGCAGATATTTTTGTTGCAAGTTGTTGACCCTTGTATGGGTTGGGTTTTTTGATGATGACAAGAAAAATGAGTTTGTTTGTGCATAAATATGCCGTTTAATATATATCATATATGAACGGTGTCAAGTAGCAGGAAATTCATTAAGTGGCGATCATTTACATGGAATTTCAGCAATTATTGAAAGGGGAAAATGATTTTTAGTGTGTAATTCAAGGTTGAATGGATGTTTAAAAATTTACTGTAATTATTGTATGATACATGTAGTCACTCAAAAGATTTTTCTGTTACTTAAAAACTGAGATGTGTTTTCAAAGAGTAATATGCGTTTTAATAAAAAGTGAATAAAAATTAATTCTATTCTGTAGGTAATATGTTACCAATTAAAACCTGAAGTATTTGCTTACACACAAATGATAATCTTTAAAAACTCAAGAATTTTGTTTCTATGGAAATAAGTTCCAATCATTATTGGGAGATATTGAAACAGCTGTGTTGAAACGCTCTCTACCTTTTGGTTATGTAATCTTCCTGACTTGGAAATAGAGGATAAAATTTTTGCAGAACTTGATGCAGCCAGTAAATTAGAGGCCTTTCAAATGTAGCTATAGCTTTGATTTCGTGGAACATCTTGTGGTTAAATGGAGTTAATTTTATATTGTGAGAGAATGTACCGCTAGAAGTTAGCTGGTTTCTTTTGTGAAACTAGTACTTTGTTGAAATAAGGTGTTTTTGGAATTACTCAAAGGTAGAAAGTTTTAAAGTTGTAAGCAATGGAGAATTATAAGAAATCGAATGTAAAAAACCACCCGAGTACAGAATTTTCGGATGAGTTTGTTGATATTGTGAATGAAATCAATGATTTCATCTCTGTGTTGGAGGTACGACAGAAGGAACTGGCGGCTAGTTCACCCAAGTCCGAGCCTCAGGGATCGCGTCAGGGTAGCATTGAGAGGTTGTCGGCACTCGAGTATTATAAGACAGACTCCAGGGCAGAGTTTTTGAGCGAATCTAGTCTTGGCGGAGATTCCAGGACAAATTCAAAGTCTGATTTCAGGAGCGATTCACAAAGTAATTCAAGGGCCAGCTCGCTTTCAGATTTAGGTATGTATACTCAGAAGTTTTGGATATAGTTGAGAAAGAAGAATAAATATGTAAAGAGCTCCTTAGTTCAAGGAGTCTTTTTGTATTATACGAAGTAAACTGGCAATACCAATTGTACTGTATGTGTGTGAGTGCATCTTTGCTTCTGTATGTTAGCGTCAATAATCTTGTGGTTATATAATTTCCGCAAAAATGGAGGAACTTTGGTTTAACTGAACCAAAGTGGTCCTTATATCATGTTTACATGTATGTGGAATGTCTGGTGAGGGACAATAATCTAAATTCAAGGTCATTCAGCTCATATTTTATGTTTTGAACTTTTAAGTATGTCCTATATGAATGAATTTCAAAATAAACTGGCTCAGGTCTGTAATTTGTCACAGTAATGGCAAAGTCAACAGGTCAAGGTCATAATCAGCAATCAGTGACTACTGAATTTTTCTTGCATGGGTGAATTTGCCAATTACCTAGCTTCACATGTCAGTAGGCAGCTTAAAGGTCAAGGTTACAATTGACCATGTTTGGCATTGTTTGGAGTCCTAAAATTGGTCATATACATATTCTACTTTCTCTCGATATGACAGCTCAGGTCGGTATCAACAAATGCACAAAAGTCTGCAAAGTGAAAATGATGATAGAAATTTATAAAGAATAATTTTGAAATTTGGGGCCCTGTATATCAGAGTGTTCAGAATATAATTAACTCTTGCAATGATGTATTTTGAAGTTCTTTAGCACAAAGTTTACTTACTCTTAAGACTATTAATGCATATTCATAATCAAAGCAAAACTTAATGTTGTGTTTGTCAGTTCTTTTTAGCTCTACTGGAGCTTATGCCATGGTGGTCCGTCTATCTGTCCGTCTGTAAACTTTTCCTTGAAAACGCTCTACAAGTTGCAATTTTCATTTGACTTTGATTAAACGTGATGATAAGGATCAATGCAAAGGTCAAGGTCATAGTGACCATTGTGAGATTTTCCTTGATAACGCTCTACAGGTCTTAGTTTTCATTCAACTTTCATCAAACTTGCTCAGAAGGTTCCCTGTAACATGTAAATGATCCCTATTGATTTTGGGGTCAGTTGGTCAAAGGTCAAGATAACAGTGACCCCTGTTAGAATTTTCTTGATAATGCTGTACAGGTCACAGTTTTCATTCAACTTTCATCAGACTTGCTCAGAAGGTCCTTTGCAACATGTAGATGATCGTTTTTGGGGTCTGTGTCAAAGGTAAAGGTCACAATGACCTCCAATAGAGTTCCTTGATAACACTCAACAGGTCACAGTTTTGTTTCAACTTTCATCAAACTTGCTGAGAAGTATCCCTGTAGCATGTAGATAATCGCTGTAGATGTTTAGGTAAGTAGTTGAAAGGTCAGGGTCACAGCGACCCGATCTTTGAAAATCTTTCACATTCAATATATTGAAATCTATGTGACCCACAGTCTTCAAACTGCATAGGATTATTGGTCTGACTGAGTAGATGATCCCTATCGTTTTTGGGGTTTAAGTGGGTCAAAAGTCAAGGTCAAAGTGAACTGAACTTTGAAAATATTTTCCACTCAATATCTTGATATCAACATCACCCACGGTCTTCAAATGTCATAGGCTGATTGATCTTACCGAGTAGATGATCCCTACTTTTTTGGGGGGTCAGTAGGTCAAGGTCACAGTGAACTCTGTTAGTTTCTTTTTAATAACATTGCAGAAGATTTCACAAAATGTACTTTCAAGATCAGTCCAGTAAGACCAGTAGAGCAATACTGGCCCTTTTGGGCCTCTTGTTTTTAGTGTACATTATGTAGATATTGTTTATTTTGTTGTTGTTAATATGAATAACTTAACTGCACTCTATGATTATTTATACTTGTGTAGTTCTTCCTGAGGAAGCAAGACACGATAATATATTAAAAGAGTAAAAAAATAACATCCAGTAATAAGCTACATGTATGGTAGTTGAGTGTTTTCCAAAGATAATACATGTAAGTATTTTGGGATCTGCATCACATGCATTTATATTGTTTAAAGTTTGCAATAACAAACATTAGGCACTTCATTTCAAGCACAATTAGGAATATATATGTAACAAATGCAGGAAGTACTTTAATTATTGTAGGTGCACAACAATTATTGTGATGCATTTTGCAGATACTTAATAAAACAATAACGCTACAGGGAGGGGTGATAGTAACTGGAAAAAAGGCAGAGCTAGTGACTGAAGGGTTGGTGGGGGTAAGGTTTGACTGAGCCATTTATTTGTTCAACCCATTCTGGCCTTGTATGTGACATTCTCCATAAAATTACACAAATTTAAGTTTTAAAAATCTTAAAGGGCAGTTGTATGTTAAGAGGAAAGAAATAGGGTTAGATGTTAAGGGGAGATCTCGAGAAATAGGGTTTGACCATGTTGACTTAGCCAAAACAAAGAAAATGATTGAATGGCATTACTGTAATGATATGTAATTATACCAGGCCTCACTAACGAGTAAAACATGCAGTTGGCTCCCCGAGTGTGTATTTATCATCCCGATTGATGCAATACTGCTGTAACTCCTGGTTTTAATAAAAGATACGATCTTCTTGCACTGAACAGACTATTTACAAAAGACATGGAAATGCCATTATATGCCTTGCTGTGCATGTTATTCAAATTACTCTGTTAAAAAAGTGTTGGAATGCCTGCAAGGGATGGAAATGAGCCAAGGAAGCATTGTGTAGCATTTATTTACAGTTTGAAAAATGATTAAGTTGGAAAAACAGAAATTGTAAATAGCAAATATATATATACTGAATTTCCCTTAAAACAGCGCAGTGAAAGCGGTAGAGCATTACTGTATACCATTAAACTGAAAGTACATGATCCCTAAACTGTTAATAAGAGCTCTTCAGAAAATGCAAGATAAAGTAAATAACTTCTTGATACATTTAATGGTGTAATTAAATGAAAGAAGTCTTACCGTAGCCTTAGCTTGTATTGCATAGAAATATTGATGCAGCTTCATATCAAAGAATAATACCGCCTGACCCCTTGCAAGACCCAAACATAGGTCATTGATGATAGGCAGGTTATCTGTATTACCTCTTCAGAAATAGTTTTGGTATTGGTGAAAATGGGGAATGTTACTTTGAGCTGCGAGGCTTATATAATGCAAGATGGGAAAAAAACATGTAAGATTGTATAGACATGCAAAATAGATAAGAAAAAGGTACATGTAGTTTTGGCGATTCAGAAGATGAACAGAATATTTGTAAGGCATTTTCAATGAGTTGTTGACCTAAATATAAAAGCATAGAACGTATATATATATAAACCTTTTGAAATTTTTACACAAAAAAAGCAAAGTAGGAAATCCTGCTGGTTGGATGATAAGAAGTATTTTAATAAGACACATGTTCCACAGGAAGAAAGCTTTATCTTTGTGAATCCATTAAGATTTCTACAACTGATAAGCCCAAAACATCCCAAAAATTGAAAATCAGCTCTATCTGGTATCAGGAACAACATTGCTGAAAGGTAAGTCTTCAAAATCGTATTTCTCTATAGAAAATGAAGCTAATTCATGAGAGGTTAGTTTTTAAAATGATGTATATTTATATGTTTACAAAAGAGACTGGCATATTAATTGATAGGAATTACAAGGTTAATTTCTTGCATTTAATTTCAGTTTAGTTGTATTATATGTTTGTAACTTGTGGCAAAGTTGATTAATGACTTACTGTTTAATTAGTATATAATTACACTAGAACCAGGAGGTCTATATTGATATGGTACTATATGAGTTTATCATGGTTGTTCAAAATGAAGTTTCAAACTGGTGTTGTAATTGGATGGTCATTGGTTCAAGCCAGTGTGTGCAGAGTTGTTCAGAGTGTCTGGAAATCTTGTAGCATAGCTGAAAATTTTGTTGAAAAAAAACCCTGGTAAACTGAGAAATTCTTAATATTCACGAGTTCTTTATTTCATGATTTTTTTTATTCATTCGTGAGTTTTTGAATTCAAGAGCTAGCGCTATTAGTATTACATAATTATATAATCATTGTTATTTTAGAGAGTTTGATGAATTTGCAAAATTCTTCATTTGTGAAATTAAAAACCTGGCGAAAATGACTTTACAGTAGTATACAAACACAGACACTCTGACAACAGTATTTCCAGTATCACTCGGTGTGAGAGGTAATGGACCATGTCAAACCTGACAGAACAAGTTCACCTGAGGCCAAGGCTACTGATGCTGGAATGGCTAGATTAGCATCTCTGTAGATAAGTGATTATCTTCAAAGCTAATTCCATTATCTGGATAATCTATACAGGATTCTGGTCAGTTTAGGAGAATTATTTGTACCATAGTTTTTCTAAGAAAACGTCTGGATGTATTTGTTTTAAAGAGGCACTGCATAAAACTGGTTTCGATCAGATATCTTCAAATTCATTTAGAATAGAATATTTGCAAGTAAAATGTATTATTATTTAGCCATTAAGGTTTTTAAAGCTAAACATTCTGGTCATCATAGAAGAAATCAGCGTTTTACGATATGTTGCAGTACCATTCAATATGTAAAGTTGTTGTTGTACAATCAGTAGGTGGATTATAAGTAATATTTATTACAGAAAGTTCTATGTTGATTGTTTAATGTTGAAGAGGAGGCATTTTTCAGATATGTACAGTCGAACTTCCCTAAAGTAGTATTTACTTTATCATTTTTTTGAACCCCACGCTTTTACACGTTTGCTAATGAACACTCATTTATGTTTGCGCTGCAATATATCGTCTTCTATTGTATGTAGGGACATTTATGTGCACCATTTTATGGAAGACGCTTTAAAGTTGCATTTACATCCCAATTAGGCACGGAGGTGTCAATGCCATCAGGATCATCTGTTATGGCATGTGTTAACTGTCGGGTATTATGACATACAGTATGGCAAGTACAAACTATGTTGCATTTTTGGAAAAACCTCGGCATGTTCGATATATGGGATACAGGTGGCCGGATCTGTATAAGGGACCGTTCTGTTGCATTTGTAAACTTTCCTGGGCTAGAATACAAGTTTGGCATGTGTTCTTTAGTTGCATTTATTAACTTTTCGTTCATAATGACACATACATTTTGTTTGGAATCTGCCAGCTGTAGGAGGCCCTTTATGTTTAATGATACAGTTGGCACTGTCATCTGTGGCATTTTTAAACTTCTGTTATAGACATACAGTTGGCACTGTCATCTGTGGCATTTGTAAACTTCTGTTCTAGACATACAGTTGGCACTGTCATCTGTGGCATTTGTAAACTTCTGTTCTAGACATACAGTTGGCACTGTCATCTGTGGCATTTGTAAACTTCTGTTATAGACATACAGTTGGCGCTGTCATCTGTGGCATTTGTAAACTTCTGTTCTAGACATACAGTTGGCGCTGCCATCTGTGGCATTTGTAAACTTCTGTTATAGACATACAGTTGGCGCTGTCATCTGTGGCATTTGTAAACTTCTGTTATAGACATACGGTTGGCGCTGTCATCTGTGGCATTTGTAAACTTCTGTTATAGACATATGGTTGGCGCTGTCATCTGTGGCATTTGTAAACTTCTGTTATAGACATACAGTTGGCGCTGTCATCTGTGGCATTTGTAAACTTCTGTTATAGACATACAGTTGGCACTGTCATCTGTGGCATTTGGCACTGTCATCTGTGGCATTTGTAAACTTCTGTTCTAGACATACAGTTGGCACTGTCATCTGTGGCATTTGTAAACTTCTGTTCTAGACATACAGTTGGCACTGTCATCTGTGGCATTTGTAAACTTCTGTTCTAGACATACAGTTGGCACTGTCATCTGTGGCATTTGTAAACTTCTGTTCTAGACATACAGTTGGCACTGTCATCTGTGGCATTTGTAAACTTCTGTTATAGACATAAAGTTGGTGCTGCCATCTGTGGCATTTGTAAACTTCTGTTCTAGACATACAGTTGGCACTGTCTCTGTGGCATTTGTAAACTTCTGTTATAGACATACAGTTGGCACTGTCATCTGTGGCATTTGTAAACTTCTGTTATAGACATTCAGTTGGCACTGTCATCTGTGGCATTTGTAAACTTCTGTTATAGACATAATGTTCATATGGCAGAGAATGTTAATCTACAATAAATTTGTTTTTAGTCACTTTTTTTTCCAGCATTTTTATTTTGGTATAATTATGTAAAAATGTGTCTTTAATTATGTGGAAAAGGATAAAACATCATTTGGAAACTGTTCTACAGTAAAAAAGATGCTTAGGGTAAATAGATGAAAAGATTCTAACAGATGCAATTATGTTTGTGTAGACAGTACAGTCATGTACATCAGTTTCTAAGAGCAGAAAGGCAGTAAAGCAATTTTAATTAACTGTTTGTTTTTGTTTCAATATGATCTAAGGCATGTAAGGGGAATTAGATGTTCCATATTTTAATATATCGAAAAAATGAATAGATTTTAAACTTTGATTTCTCAAGGGCTTCACTTGCAATGTACACAGCCTTTAAAAATAATTAAGCCTATATTCAAATTCCAGATAAAAAAAATACAATTAAAAAGGAGAGTTTGTTTTAAAATTCTTGTCAGATACTGGTATTGTCTGTTCAGAATGAGAATGATTTATATATCAACAACAGCAAATGAGGTGTGTGACATTCTTCTTGGCTTTTTCTGTTATAGTTCAAATATATTGAAAACTGCAGGCACGACTTGCTCTTTATTATTGAACTGTACTTGAGAATACCATTATTGTTTATACAGTGATTTATTGGTCAATAAATCACAAAGCGTATCTTCATTTGTTTACAACCCTTTTTCATCTAATGTCATATAAGTAAAAAAAAAATGGACAGCAGTTACACTTCAGTAGGTTAAATGTTACCTATATAACATCTGTTTTCTAATGAGATAATTGGATCATAATTCTGTGTGAGTGAGTTATGAAACTTTACCAACAATTTCTATGATCAAACACAGTTGACAATAAAATGTTATCAAAAGTATAAAATATTTTATTGTCATACAAGTGTTAAATATCTCATTTGTAACCCAAGATTTCTTGTATATATCTGTAATAGTTCGCATTTTTGATAGTCAGGGTTTTATTTCTACACCAGTCAGTTGTAATAGTTAGGAGTGTGATTCTTTGTGATATATTCAGCATTAAATTATGGAGTTTTTTCAGAAATTGTGTTTTTGATAATTAAATAAACAAATTGTATAATGAAGGCACTGAAAGGAATAGTGAACAGGCTTTCTGCTAATTTAGGCAATGGTAAGCAACTGAAATGTCAAATCCGAAATGGTCATTGGGACTCATGGATATGTATTTTCTATGTCAAATTATTAATTGATTCAGTTTTTTTTCCAAATATTTCTCACAGACTGGTCAAAGATCTCTACATTTTGATTGATCAGTTTTGATTGAAGGATTCTGAAATTACTTGATTTGGAAATATCTTTGATACAAGGTTCACTTTAAATGATTGGTCACTTTGATTCAAGGATTCTGATTGGCTACTTTTGATATAATGATCACTTTAAATGAAGCAGTAATAGCAGGTTTATCTGCCCAAGACTTACATAAAAATGTACCTCTTTTGATACAGAGGTCAAGGTAAATAACCTGTAGCTCTGTGCTGAGACTTTTAAAGAAAATGTGCCATGTTGAAATTCTTTTTAATGTTTGACTTACAGATTTGATCAAAATCTTAGGTGACAGTAAATAAAATGAAAAGAGATATTTTGTAGAAGAGTACAAGTAAAATTAATGTTCATGCTATGATAACTGGAATGTGACACATGATGAAATGTCAGCCCTAAGTAAGTTTTAGATAAAGTTGTACTTTCGTAAATAATACGCCATTTCTTCCTGGGAAGCTGCAGTCCAAATTAATCCCTTCTACATAGAGTTTTAGGGAGTATTTTTGACTTTTTATATCAACATCAAAGTTATCCAAGTAAATTTTTTTTTAAAAGAGATATTTAAATTTAATTTCTTCATTGTTGTCTTCAGGAAAGGCATTTGAGGAGCCGCCAAGTGTAATAGAGAATCACTATGAGCCAATAGCGAACATCTTCCCTGCAAGAGTTACTGCCACTGCTACAGCCACAGCCTCTGTTATTGGTCGTTCGACTCCGCCACCGTCTGCTACTGTACCTATAGTACCCAAGCCAGATCTGCCCCCCAAACCACCGGGGCTCTTGAGTATGGGGGAACCAGGGCAGCCCCCAAAGAGAGTGAAGTCCCTTCATAACTTCAAGGGGTCTAATAATGATGAGGTAAGGATAATCAATGTACAGATAAACTATCTTACTTAGCCAACGAAACAATGCATCTAAAGGAGCAAACTAAAGTAGATGGCTTCCGAATGCATGTGCATGGCATACAGAAACAGCCAGTTGGGTTTTCTCAGTATTTTGGCTGCTTACAGTAGGGGTCTTCTGAAGTGGAATGGCTACTGACAAAGGGCCAGAGCTCTGTTTGTTCAACTGCAGATCACGAATACAACATTTCCATCTTGCGGGCATTTCATGACTATTTTAACCCTTACCTGGCTAAATGGCTGAAATGAAAATTGCCCATTTTTGATTTTTGACAGTACCATTTAATTCTCAATAGGTTACGTACTCCTTGTTAATTAAGTGGCTGGTTAACAAATATTGCAGACCATGATCAGACTGGATAGATCTGTTTGCTTCTGATTCACAGTGATTTAAACGGCTGAGTCACTGCTGCCAGCAATGTTACAATAAAAAAACTAATTTTAAAGTGACATTATGCGCATTTTTTTCAGTAAAAATCCAGCTGAAAATGGTGTGTGTACAAAAGTGTAGAGGAAATAATAACTTTTAACCCAATACATCAAACTCTTCCCGCTACCAGTATGAAAAAATAACTTTCAAAATATTGATTTTCTTATTTGACTGGGAGAGTCAATTTAAGAAAAGAACAACTGCATGCAGGAGTTGCTTCCCTTCCACTGCTGAAATCTCTACCAACATCAACAACGACACATTCAACTATCATTTTATCAGTCCGATTTTTTTATATCTAAAGCACCAACTTCAAATACTAATGCGGCATAATCATTAATTTAACACATTTAAATGCACAGCAACCAAAAATTGCTTTTATAAAACTGTCACCAAAAATACACTTTGTGCAGCAATATGCGCATAATGTCACTTTAAATCTCTGAAAATCATCCAGAATTTGTGTTGATTGTGCAAGCTTTTGACTTTACCGTAGGTGAATGACTTGCTCATTTGAAAGTTCACTATCAAGTATCAATTATTTCTGTTTATTTTTCATTCAGACAAGAACATAATTTAGCCTGAATATCTCTGGCAAGTTCTCAGGAATCTCTTGGGAGCTTTCTGCTCTAACATCTGAGGTACCAGAACCATTGAGGAAATATAGTGTGGGTGATATGTCAGTAGGATGCTTTATTTCAAGTTTATCAGATAGTTTACAACATCCTGCCACCTTGCAGACATATAAAACACAATATAAAGATTTGAGAAGTGTATTTTACTGCTTCTTCCTTCAGGATAGAGGTTATTTATTAATGATCATTTTAGTTATATAAAGATCACAACAACACCAGAGGTGTAGCAGGACGTAATTTAGACCTTACCCCCACTGAATTTTTAACATGGACTTTTCCATCTCTCAGTTTTGAATAGTTCAGAGGGATGCTCACTGTAAATTAATACTGGTGCTGTACCAGTATAGATCATGAAAATACATCCTAATGAACAACAATAACTAAATGCTGAGAATATGCACTAATCTTACTGACAACTTCCAAATTACTGACAACTTCCAAATGATGTGCTGACAAATTATTCCAGAAATCTTCATGAACTGACAAGTCAATTGTACAAACTTCAAGTGGCTGATTCTTCCAGTGATGAACTGACAACACACGGACAGCTTCTTAAAATGTACTTGTCTGATAACTTCTAATCAATTACTAACAATTCTCTGATAACTTTCAACCAAGTATTTGCAAGTCTCTGATAACTTCTGATCAAGATTGCAACTGCTTGAAAACTTTCAGTAATACACATGCAAGTCTCTGATTACTTCCAATCAAGTACTTGCAAGTCTCTGATTACTTCTAATCAAGTTCTGATAAGTCTCTGATAACTTCCAACCAAGTATTTGCAAGTCTCTGATTACGTCCAATCAAGTTCTGACAAGTCTCTGATATTCCATTCAAGTACTTGCAAATCTCTGATAACTTCCAATCAAGTACTTGCAAGTCTGATAACTTCCAATCAAGTACTTGCTAGACTCTGATAACTTCCAGTCAAGTACTTGCAAGTCTCTGATTACTTCCAATCAAGTATTTGCAAGTCTCTGATTACTTCCAATCAAGTACTTGCAAATCTCTGATAACTTCCAATCAAGTACTTGCGAGTCTCTGATAACTTCCAATCAAGTAATTGCAAATCTCTGATAACTTCCAATCAAGTACTTGCAAGTCTGTGATAACTTCCAATCAAGTACTTGCAAGTCTCTGATTACTTCCAATCAAGTTCTGACAAGTCTCTGATAATCCATTCAAGTACTTGCAAATCTCAGATATTCCATTCAAGTACTTGCAAATCTCTGATAACTTCCAATCAAGTACTTGCAAATCTCTGATAACTTCCAATCAAGTACTTGGAAGTCTCTGATAACCTCCAATCAAGTACTTGCAAGTCTCAATTTACTCTTTTGACTTCATTTCAGTAAAGAAACGTGAAACAAGGTGACTTGCTCTGTACAATTTTGTGCACCTGTTTGAATATAGTACACCTGTAACACTTGAAGCTTGCATTACATGTAGTTCCAAGAAAAATACAGAAACTATCTTGATGATCTTGATAAATTCTTTACCCTGAGTAAATACCTTAGCCAAAAGATGTATGTCAGTTAGGGAAAAGCCTGTTTACATGTTGGAATTTTTCCACGCATTTATTTACATTACTGTGAATATCTTTCAGTCAGGTTGGGGTTATTTATAAAATGTTTTTGTTTCTTTGTGAAACATGATAAGATGAGTGGAACGTTTGCAGAGTTATGAGATCTTTAGCTCCAAATTGCTTATTTTCCCAACCCTTAAAACTTAATTTTGCATGTATATTACAGCACACTAAGATATGAATTGCTGACAGTCTTATAGGCTGTTAAAGACCAGTCTAAATTTCCTGGTTTCTAACTGGTTAATTAGAGCAAATGTTCTGCCAATCAGGATCAATTTTATAAAGCCATTGTCCCTGTTATTGCTTTTCTTTTGCCTCTGATTGGTTAATATTTAGATGTAAGCCCATTTTTAATCCAGTCAAAAGCAAGGAAGTGTGATTGCAATTCGAAGCTGCTGTTTTAGATAAACTGAACATGGTAAAAGTGATCTGTGACATTTTGAGTCCACAATATTCTGTACAATATGTGAATATATTTACATATTCCCATGTAGTGCATCAGATTATTGCTAAAGACTGATAGGCTAAGCCTACTTGTATAAAAGCTATCCTCGGTAGACTGTTTTTCGTTATGGGTCGTACCGCATAATTATATACCTCCCCCGGAGGTGTTGGACCTAATAAGCATGACTTGTATACTAACAAAAACTGTTTTTCAACATATTTTATCTTGCAACTTACTTAATATTTAGTATACTTAGTGTTTTTCCTTTGCTTAATGGCATTTGTGTGTAGAACCATAAATTTTCTACCTAGCAGATATGATAAGTACTCAATATCACTCAGTGACTCATTATACCTGTCCATTAGAAGTGCCTTGATGATTTACATTCTGTGGTCTCTAGCTAAATGTATGTTGCTATTGTACATTGAGTCCAGTCCTGTTGCACCCACAGGGTCCACCTCCATGGTTGAGCAGTAAGAGTCACTGTCACTTCTCATAAAATTGAGGGTCATGGGTTGCCTATTGAAATGACCAAAATAGGGTTGGAACGGGCGTGAAACTCTAGGACAACAATATCCACAGCAAATAATACTGGTAGCAAATCAGTGCACATCAATGCAGTCTTGATCATGATGACAAAGTGTTCAGTCAATAATTTTCACTGAACACCCCTTTGACAAATTAATGGTACTACCCAATTTGAAAGGTGGACAAGTAATTTCTGAAATTTAGCTGGGTAAGTCAGGAAAGACTAATTAAACCAAAGTATAGCTACATCTTAGTAGTAGTTGCGGGGGTTGTTTTATTCTGGATTAATCAGGAAATCCAGATTTAGAGGTTCCAAGATAAATCCAAGAAGTTTTTTAGCTCACCTGAGCTGGCTCAGGATGTCAGCTTGGTCAGGATGTTTGTCCCAGTAATTACTCGGACGAGTTCGAATATGGGTCATCTGGTGTCAAAAACTAGGTCACAGAGCCCAAAAATAGAAAAATCTTGTTAAGGCTGTAGAGGCTGTTGTTTCAGTCCAAATATCCTGGCAATTTGTCAGAAAGGTTGTTTCTATATTACTAGCTCAAGTTTTAATATGGGTCACCTGGGGTCAAAAACTAGGTCACACAGCCCAAATGTGGAAAAACCTTGTTAACACTCTAGAGGTAACATTTTCAGCCCAAATATCCTGGAAATTTGTCAGAAAGGTTGTTAAGTTGATTTCTAGCCCAAGTTCGAATATGGGTCATCTGGGGTCAAAAACTAGGTCACAGCCCAAATATGGAAAAACCTTGTTAACACTCTAGATGTTACATTTTCAGCCCAGATATCCTTGAAATTTGTCAGAAAGTGCAGATCATGATCAGACAGCAAAATAATGAAAGTGCAGATCATGATCAGACAGCTAAATTATGAAAGTGCAGATCATGATCAGACAGCTAAATAATGCATAGCAAACAGTGCAGATCATGATCAGACAGCAAAAAATAAAAAAGCTGACAGTGCAGATCATGACCAGCCAACATACAATGAATAGTTTACAGTGCAGATCATGATCAGACAGCAAAAAATGAATAGCCAACAGTGCAGATCATGATCAGACAGCAAAATAATGAGGCCTAGAGCTTAGATATTCAGCATGTGGCAATATTGACTCTCTACCATGATTGTTCAAATCCTGACCTCAGGGTCAAAATAACCCCTGCCTGGGGGGTCTTTTGATTTTACATAGGCTTATTAAGAGGATATCATGAGCCAAAGGTAAAAATTGATCCTTTCTGCTATTAATAACCTTTTTATTTTTGCCAATGGTAGACAGGTGAGCGATACAGGGCCATCATGGCCCTCTTGTTTTTGGAGAGGGACAGTGGGTAAAGGGGCTGCCTCATTTTCAGGATTGCAGATCAGTAGAACTGCTGTTGTTGTAACTTTGGACTGTCAGACATTGCAGACTATAAACAGACATCAATACAATGATTTTATGGCTAATTGGCTAATGATGTGCCAGATAATTGACTTAAGTAGGAAACATGCTGCCTATCTGTGAATAAACACTGATGTAAGGCATGCTGAGCTTGACACAGGCACACCATTCATCAAAAATTAACTTACATCATCACAATGAGTGCAGTTCTCAGTAGGAAGTGGTGTCTGTTTTGCTGAGTGTCTGTCTATGGAATGCTGAGATTTACTCAGGTGAAGATAATAGAGAAGTTAAAATAGAATTAAAGCAGTGGGAGAGTGGGGTGAAGTTCAAAATCAGGGTGGCCCTACCAGAGAGTTACATGAGAATTGGTTGGGTGTCACATGAGAATTGAGTGGATGTCACATAAGAATTAATCAAGTATCACATAAAAATAATTGGGTGTCACATGAGAAGTATTTGGGTGTCACTTGTAAAATGACTGGATATCACATAAAAGTTGTTAGATTACAGTGACCTGTATGTCCTAACAGTTGAAAGTGACTATATTATCCTTAAAGCTGTTGTAAGAGTTGTTTGACACTGTGACCTCATAACAAAGTTTATGTCATACTGGGACCACTTCTTTTGTGATACAAATCATCCACTGTTTGACAAATGCTTATAAAGGAAGTTATTTGTTAATTAAGGTTTGAGATGCCATGATATTACATGTTGAATATCCAAAACAAACTTGCCCATTGAAATTTGAGTCTTTGATAAGATTTTGCAGTTGAAGAAGACACCGTTTAACATTGATCATGGGATTTACAAAGCAGACTTACAGTTCAATTATTTTGCCCTGTTTCAGAATGCTCTAAGGTACTTAATCCCTCCTTGAAATGTACAGCATGCTGGTGACTGACTGCACAGGGGTTTGAACCCAAAACACACGAGTGTGAACCCCAGTGTGACTTTACGAAACCAAAAAAGGGTGGGACAGAATTGATGCCGCTCATGTGTGTCGGATCTTATTGAATGCAGTAGGTCACTGAGGGGTCTTGGGGTTGGCCGGGTCTATAAACAATCTAATAATAATAGTAGATCACTGAGGGGTTGATGTAGCAAAAATGTAACAAGTTTTAATGTTTGTTTTTACAGCTGTGTTTTGCAAAGGGTGATATCATAACCGTCACACAGGCCATTGATGGTGGTTGGTGGGAAGGAACACTACATGGTAAAACAGGCTGGTTCCCAAGTAACTATGTACGAGAATTTAAACAAGGTAATGTTTCTATAAGCAGTGTATTATAACAGAATGATATTAAATGTATGTTTCATTTAGGATTTTGTGAGTGATAGCAGAAGAATTTAATATTACTGTGTAAATTTGTAGCTTTCTAAAGATATATTAAGACCTGATAAAATCAGTCATTTTAGCCACATTTGATTTAGGTCAAAATAGATGCTGTGCTCTTGCTGTGCAAATGTTCTCTCTAACGACACAACTTTTTCAAGGTCATGCAAAATGTTCAACGTCAGTCGGCCATTTTATTTCTCAGAAATTCTTATTACTATAAATTGAGAAATTTGTCGCGTGACAAAAAATTTAGCTATTTTTGATTGGAAACCCTAAGACTTGTTTGTGAATTTAAGATCCATGAAAGGAAAATTTTCTAACGGTAAATCTATGTGAAACGAACTTTTTGCAAGGTTTTTAAACTAGCAAACTGGGAAATTTCACGGAAATAGCAAAAATTAAATCTTTGCAGATATTAACCAATTTTCACTATTGCACATTGTATGGTTTTATTGCAGAATTTAGAGTTCTTGAGGATTATGTTTTAACCCATCCAGAGTTACTCATTTAAGACAGTTATGGTGGAATAAATTGGTTATATTGCACACTGTAACCATGTTAACTGCAGAACTACTTGATGTTACACAAGAAGTTTCCAAAACATTTGTATATTTATTGTTTCTGCCAGTACGGCTGTTTTTATCTGCACAGCTTGGTGTAATGTGTGTGCACCAAATGCACATCCTCTTTAGTAACAGACAGAGTACATCTGCCCGTGTAATGATCCCTGATTTTCTATGTCTGCATGAGAAATGGAATAAAAACTAGGATATTCATTTCCACAAGTGCTTGTGGACCACCTTGAAAGTGTCACTGTTAGCTTTAAACTCCTATGGTCACACCTCTTATGAAAGGCCACCTTGCTTATAAAGACTGGCAGATAGAATTGATTCAATGTTCATCTTTGGTAGAAGCTATTGTGAGTGAATATAGACCATTTTGTCAACATAGACTGCTTAAGCTTCATTCAACCAATGGGGTTTAGTCACAGGTTTTGATGAATTATGCCTGTAATATCTTTGCTAAATTGTGATGGATTCTGTAAAAAACATTTTACGATGGTAAACATAATGAAACTTTACTTTAAAAAAATCAGTCAAAATTACCTGAACTAAGCTAGCTGCAAAAGAAAATCTCTCAAAATTGGCTTACAGTGGCAAAACTATCTAAACTTGCTGCAGAAAAAGTTAAGTCAAAATTGGCTTATTAAATTAAGCTGACTAAAAAAAAAAAATCAGTCAAATTGGCAAAGATTTGAAAACGTTATTGTAGTTTATATCTTATACATCAAAAGAATTATATAATAAAATGTTTAAAACCAAGGAAAGGTAACAGTTTTTATTGTGCACTTATGATTTAACAGAATTACCAGAATCAGTGAATCAGACGTTTTGTACCTATTATGAAGTGCAGTGTTATGTTTTCAGGGTTTTTTTGGAGGCTGAATCATAGACCTTTTCATGAGGAGGCTTCTGTTTATATGTGCATGAAAGATGCGCATCAGATACCTATTATATCTTTAGTTAACATCTGCGGCTTGTCTATTTCAAAGGAATATTAATTTGAAACATATCATGCTCATTTTGTTTTGTTTTTTTTTAATTTTAATACTTTTTGCCAACAGTAAACTTTCTTGTTAAAACACAGATTTCATTTTTGTAAAGTCTTGCACAAATAATGGATTTTAATTTTTATCCCGATAGTAATTCTGCCTTTACCACGGCTGTATTTAGCAGCTAGCCTGCAAATCCTTGCTATATGAAGGTCTGATCATGATCTCCACAGTACTTTATTCAGTCAGGATTTTTTTAATCGACAATTCGTTGAACAATTAATATTGTAATGGTCAAACGGAAAGGCGTACAGTCATGTCTGTTTTAGAAATTTAGTCAGATAAGTCGAGAAATGGGCGGAAAAATTCAAATTTATTTTATGAAGTATAGGTATTAGGTTTCCCCGCCGCCTTTGAAATTTGTAGTAGCTATGTACACTTGATAGAGATTAAATGATCTGGATCAAGCAGAAGCTCTTGGGTTTATAATACATATTGTGATTTATGTTTCAGAGTTAACAGGAAGCTTGAAGGGTGGGCCAGGAGCCATAGTGACTGTGAACAAAACTCAAGAGGTGCCAAAACACTTCAGGGAAAGCATGCAGTACTATCACAATGTGGTAAGTGTGCATTCATGTTTCCAACTAATTTTAAATTATTACTTTTGTTCTTTGAAAAATCACAGCAAGGGGCTGTCTATGGTATTATCTACAATACAGTAAATCATAAAGTGTTTGCAAGAACTTTATTTTTGTGTTTGTCATTGAGAGCACTCTTTTCTTGAAATTATAATTTTGCTTATTCGAAGTTCTCCAGAAATGATCAATATTGTTACAACAGTGCAGACTAGAAGGATTGCTTGTTCATGAATTCATGGTCTCTTGAATTGACTAGATAAAAAATCACACTTTTTTTTGTCTTGTGAATCAAAGTGATTTACATGAGTCATATAAGAGGCCACAAGGAGCATTAGATTTGACATAGCAGGGGGATATTTTTATTAAGTTACATTTTTCTACAGTACAAAAACATCATTTTTAGGCAATTTTCATTCATGACCTCAATCCTTGCGATTCAAAACATAACAAAAGCAGAAAAAACATAATATATCAAATATGAGTTTCATACGCTCTATTCATTATGTTTCAAATAACAGTTGGTTTGATCAGTTAGTTAGGGGTCTTCTGCTCTGAATATTATGGAATATTATAATACCTTTTGATATTTCCTTAAATGTATTTCAAGCTCAGTGTTGAATGCTGATTTTAAGATGAAAGAAATGGACAATTGGTGAAATTTTTACTTCAAATTTTCAACACCTCATTATGGCAGAAATAGGTGGCAAGCTTCACCTTTTGCATACCTATTTTTCAGCACCTACTCAAGACAGAAATAAGCAATTATTAGTGCCAAGTATCACTCAGGTAGGAGAGAAAGTCTAAACAAAAATAAGAGTTGAATGAAAGATGATGTTGATTCAAAACTACTTTTTTGTTTCACCATTGGGTAATTGGGCATTAATTGTGAAATACATACACATTGAAAGAATCCGTTTAATTCAGAATACCTAAAAAGAAATTGAAAGATGTGAAAATGCATATGTTTTCAGGTTTTACAGAATGTAATAGAAACAGAGAGAGCTCATGTTGCAGAGATGACATCCGTACTTCAGAACTACATACGTCCCATTATCAGCTCTGATATGTAAGTCATTCATGTTACATAATGTCCCATTTTAATATATGATATGTAAGTCATTCATTTTACATATTGTCCCATTTTGAGCACTGATATGTAAGTCATTCATGTTACATATTGTCCCATTTTGAGCTCTGAAATGTAAGTCATTCATGTTACATGTTGTCCCATTTTGAGCTTAGATATGTATCATTCATGTTAGTTATTGTACCATTTTGAAATCTGATATGTTAGTCATTTATGTTACATATAGTCTCATTATCAGCTGTGATATGTAAGTCATTCATGTAAAAGGTTGTCCCATTTTGAGCTCTGATATGTAAGTCATTCATGTGACATATTGTCCAATTTTAAACTCTGAAATGCAAGTCATTTATTTGACATATTGTCCATTTTTAGCTCTAATATGTAAGTCATTCATGTAACATATTGTCCCATTTTGAGCACATGTAACATATTGTCCCATTTTGAGCTCTAATATGTAAGTGAATCATGTTACATATTATCCCATTTTAAGCGCCATTCATGATTCATACTGTCCCATTTTCAGCTCTGACATGTTAGCCATTTGTGTTAAATATTGTCCCATTTTAAGCTCTGATATGTATGTCATTCATGTTACATATTGTCCCATTTTAATCTATGATAGGTTAGATATTCATTTTACGTATTGTCCCAATTCAAGTTCTTAAATGTAAGTAAATCATGTTACAAGTCGTCTGATTTTAAGTTTTAAAAAGCAAGTCATTCATGTTAGTAAACATATTGTTTTATTTTAAGTTCAGAAATGTAAATATTGTCCCATTTTAAGTTCTGAATAAGTATTGTCCAATTTAAAACCCTGCATTTTAAGTATTGTCCAATTTTAAGCTTTGAAATGTAAGTATTGTCCCATTTTAACTCTGCATTGTAAGTATAGTCCCATTTTGAGCTTTGGAATATAAGTATTGTTCCAAATAAGCTCTGCAGTATTAAGTATTGTTTCATTTTAAGCTCTGCAATGTAAGTATAGTCCAATTATAAGATCTGAAATGTAAGTCATTCATGTTACCTATTGTCTCATTTTTAAGCTCTGATAATTATGTAAGTCATTCATGTAATGACCTGTTATTAATTTGAATTATAGGTCATTCCCATTTCATAACTCTGAGGTGTAAGTATTTCATGTTGCATACACACATACATGATAGCTCAGTTATGTTCTTGATTATAAAAGTACAGTAAGAGCTGTATATAGAAATGAGCTGTATTATATGTGTTTATACATGTATATTACAGCATGAGTTCCTCAGAGTTTTCTGACCTGACAGGCAATCTAGAGGATATCATCACATTCCAACAAAACTTCCTTGTCTCATTAGAAGAGTGTTCCAAGTAAGTTCTCTTGCTGTACAGAAGTTAAACAGTTACTTAAGATGACTTCCAAATTGTATTACATCTGGTGACAGTTACTGTTTCACTTTTATTTTGAAGTTATAATTACATTACGTTCATTATAATCATTTTATAGAGCACATAACGACATTACTTCAGATTACTTAAGTAATTTGTAATAATTACAGGTTACTTCAATTGCTGATTACAATTACAATGTACTCTAAACCATACAGTCACTGAACTAACATTACTTTAGTTTACTTGCAAATTATGTAATCTTTACAGGGGGCTACAATCGCTGATTGCAATGACATAAAACCAACCTTCATTATAGTTACTTAAGTTAATATGTAATTTCTTGCAAATTTTATTATCATTACAACTGCTTACTATTACTTTATTACAATTACCCAAAACTTGAAATTCATGCTACTTCAAACATTACTTCCAATTACTTCCAAAATTGTGTATTAATTACAACTGATTACTATTAGTTTGTTACAATTACCGAAAACTTGAAATGCAAGCTACTTCAGACATTACTTCATATTACTTATTGTGTAATTATTACAACTTATTACAATTGCTGATAACAATTACTCTAAAACTGACATTCGTGATGACTTTCAGACATCCAGCCCATCAGCGTAGAGTGGGTGGGGTATTTATGAGGCACGCTCCATCACTGAAGGAATTATACACAAGATACTGTGCTAATCATCCCAGGGCAGTTGCAATATTACAGAAAAATAGGTGAGCTGCATGTTAATCTATTAAAGACCAAAACAACTGTAAATTCTGTGTCACAGAATCAATGACAACTTCATCACAAATACAGAGACAGTCAGCTTGGTCAAGTGGTTAGAGTCGCTGACTTGCAATCACTGTAACGTCTCATTCATTGAGGGCCATGGGTTTGAGTCCTGTTACAGACCATGTCTCTTTATGTGGGAAAGTTGGCAGTTTCTTACGGAGGATAGGAGTTTTATACTTGTTCTTACCAGGAAAGATTGTTAGGTAAACTGCCAGCCTGTTAAAATGACCAAAATTGTGCTTGGAACAGGCGCTACACATCTACATCAACAACAACAACAGCAGAGACTAGGCTTAAGTGTTATACTCCGTCATAACCCTAAGATCTGCAGTCAGTAAGGTATAATTTAAGCTAAAGAGGTGGCTTTTGGATGGTCATACCTAACAGCTAGTTGTTCCAAGAGTTATTGTTTGATTTGTCTGTTATGCAAAATTTCATACTTTCAGACTTACATGTATGTATTAAGTGATGAAAGTATTTGTAAATGTATTGTTTTGCAGAGATGAATTAAGTAAGTTTATGGAGAAGTCAGGGGCTCAGGCACCTGGAGCTATGACCTTGACCACCATGTTGTCCAAACCTTTCACTAGATTGGACAAGTATCCCAGTCTGCTGAAAGAATTAGAAAGACATATAGAGGTAAAACATTTTTGCTTTTTGTCTTGAGAGAGGAAAGCATTATTCCATGTTTAAGTTAGCTGGAAGATAGTCAAATTGAAACATATGGTTGCCCAGTATAAATTGTGTTTGTCAAACTGTATTTAATATATGCCTTTTCTGCTTATCTGTTGCAAATTATGTTCATCCAATTTCCTGGAAAAACGTAGTTTCACAATCAGCTCTTAAATATTCAGTAACAGATGCAGCACTTGCACTGAACACTGGGATGTTTGATGTTTTTTTTGGTTTTTTTTGAAGAGCTCATAATTACGCACCAATGTGCAATATGACTCACCCGCTGTGTAAATAACATAAGGCTCTACTTTCAGACAATTGTTCATTCATAAAATCATCATAAGCATGTGAATATATTTATCACATTTTCCATGAGTCAGGACAGCAGTGAATATGATTGTGTGTGTTAATAAAGATTAGCCAATATATATTATTGAAAAAGAAAAACCTTTTAAAACAGCATGTTGTAACTGCAGGAAAAGGTATATCCTTCACATGTATGTATGATGTAAAAAATACATCCAAAATCAAATGGAATTATGGGTAACTAAGCAGAGCTTCTCTGCTTATAAAATTGAAGGGTATATGTGAAACTGTCCTATCTGTTTCTATTTCTTGTCACTAAGAATAGTTTTGCATTGACCCCTTGAAATATTTCTGTTGGCTAGAGATTCCTGCCTGATGACTTTGTTTTAAATCATTTTGCTCATCTGGCCTGTTGAAACCAAAAAAAAAAATTTATTTAAAAAAACAAAAAAACTAATCTTTTTTTGAAATTAATAAAGCTTTCTGTTGTCCATCAACCAACTTTTACCTTGTTAACACACCATTCGGGGAGGGGGGGTCAGGTCTAATGATATAGGACAAACAGTAAAACAATTTTTGCCCGTTATATAAAGTTGGTATTAGCGTGTTCTGTATTGGAGCAATTTTAGGCCATTATAAACCTCTCTTAATACTTAGTACTAATGGTGTTCAGCAATTGTTATCCATTCAATAACTGTATTGAGCTGTTTTGAATATATATGAATATATATGGTAAAAAATATTTCCCAGGAAAGAGACATGTAAGGATTGTTATGTCATATAATAGTGTTCCATTTATTCCAGGAAAGTCATGTAGATAGAGGTGACACACAGAGAGCAATAGCTGTATATAGGGATATAGCAGTAAGTATACACAGTACATTATTCAGTCCAACCTGTCTTAAGCAGCCAGTCAAGGGACACATTATAGTGAGTGACTGGTTAGTACAGGTGTATCTGTTTTGGCAAGGTGGCTGCTTAACTGAGGTGACCACTAAATGCAGATTCAACATTTAAAATGTTAGAAGTGTTTTATCATTCAAACTTATTAATACAGATTGAAAAAGGATGAGTGCAAAGTAATGCAGCCTCACTTCAGTATGATTGGAGATCACTGATTGCCTTGTTTTTGGTTCTGAAATAATTATTTTTGTAACTGTGAGTTGATGTATTTTGTCAGGTCCTGTGATTTTTTTTAGTTCCTTAAAACTTTGTCAGAAGTGTTTGGGAAATATGGATAGTATTTTCAGACTATATGAACAGTTAAATACATTCAACTTACTGCAGGCATTTCTCAAGGAATAAGATAACCAGTGTTTGAAAGTTCATATATAATGAAGCCAGAAAATAAAGCTTTTACAAAGATCAGTCTTGTATTGTACTGCTAAGTATTTTTAGCTCATTGAATCACTCTCAGAAGGAACAAAAAGTCTTTGACAGCTGAAGCACTTCTTGAAAGTATAAAACACAGTCACTCTGATATTCTTTCACTTCAAACTTTGTAAAAAACAACAACAATGAAATGCAGTCTGTTGTTACGCTGTTGTTGTTTTATTAGAAATGCAGAGCTATTGTTTTGTTCCAATCCATGCACACCTGTGTCAAGGTCACAGTGCCAAGAATCTTGGCAGCACTTTGCTTTGTCTAATTTATGAGCATGTTTATCTGACATATGAAATACTTATTAAATTCCATAACGAATTATATGCATTACATTTGAAAAACATTTGTGTTTGCTATATGAGTGGATATACTAATACGGATTATTTTCATGTCTGTGTCTGTTAGAAGGTGAAATAACTCACGAGAAGTTACGTCGCACAAGTTCTCAAAGCATTCATTATTGTAATAAGCTGCATACTTGAGCATGTTTGGGTTTCGCCATTTTGAATGGTAACTTAATTTTAATCATTTGGAATATGAACCTTATTGATATTTTTTTATGCTGATATTCAATTTTTACAGAATCATTGTATGGAGATAAGAAAGTTAAAGGAAATGGAGCATGAAATAATATCCAGTACAGTGAAAGGCTGGGAAGGGGAGGTAAGTTACTCTTTCAAGTGTCTGTTATAAATTCTCCAGACTACTGTAAAGCAATTAATTTTGGAACCAATTAATTTTGGCATTTATGTTGATGTCGGACTTATTTGTGGATATTTAAATTAGCATTTTCGGATAAGAATGGGTAGATTTTAAAGGAAGGATAAATTATTCACATATTTAATAGTTTGCTGAACTGATCTCAGCAAATATTGCAGAAAATGAATTGCATGCAAAAATAACTTGGTTTTACAGTAAATAATTTTGTGAGAAAAGTTAACATTCTTTCAGGAATAGATAACACTATTAGACCCAAAAGCTTTAATAGTTACAGTAACAAAAAATGTATTCTATCAGTATCGAAGTCGTCCATTATGATTATTTTTATCATTATTCAAGAAATTCATATGTTAGATCTTTTTTTTGTATTATAGAGAACTATTCACCTTATACTATGATATATCATTTCTGCTGATAAGCCCACATTACGTTGTGTGTAGAAGATTGTGCAGGTGGAAAGTATTAATCATTTGTCGATTAAAATACTTGTTCATTTGCACTGTACTTAATTAACTTTGATCTTCTGGGAACACGTGTGCTGTTATTTTTAATAGCCAGCTGTTTCTAAATATAGAATGAAATGTAAAAACTGAGCTTATACTTGGAATGTTCTATGATGAGCTTTAATTAATGATTATTTTGAGCTTATTAATCTCTGGAAATATCTGACTGAAGTCTTGTGCATTCCTATCATCTCTTTTACCAAGTTTAAATAGAAACATGCACATTGAAGCCAAGGAAGAAAGTTTTGTTCGTATTAATGAATTCAATATATCAGCGGTTCAAAAACTGTTTGTTTGTATGACAGTTTGGTTGGTTGATTTGTGGCAAAATGTTTATGGTTATAACTTCTTCTACACTTTATGAAGTACATGTGTTAGTTTATACTAATTTATTTAAGCTCGATTGTGAAAAAAGCTTGAAGCTTATCGAGTCACTCCCAAGTCTGCTTACTGGAGAAACCAGTACTGGTGTCATATAAAGAGGTACAGTGGTGACCGCAGTGGGACTCAAACCCACAACCTCCTGGATGAGTGGCAGACACCCTAACCTCTACACCACCGCTCCCCTATATGTGCATGTACTGTATTACAATGCAGCATGGTACATAATGGTAACCATACAGAGAGCTAAATACTGTACATTGGGTGATATTTTCAATGATTGAATTTTTTGCTATTTTACTTAGCCAATTTAAAAATCTCGTGAAAGATTCATTTTAATTCTCCTTTCGAGTATAAGATACTATAAGTCTGTTCACAGATTGCAAAATTTTCATCATTCAAAAATTACCCAATTTTTAGTATAGGTCACACAAACTTGAGACCTTAGTCAATGTAAAAAGGAAAAAAAGTATTTAACTTACCATATCTTATTTATTTCAGGAAATCTCAGAACTAGGGGATGTGAACCATCTGTCTCAAGTTAAGATAGAAACATCCACGTCGGAGAAACTTGACAGAATATTTATACTGTTTCCTAATGTCTTACTTATGTTGTCTATAAGTCCCAGACTAAGTGGTTATCAGTATGAGGTAGGTATACACATGCTCAGCTCACTAGAGCATTATATGTTTATTTGTTTAGGGTGGGCTATTGTGACCCCTCACCATCTTGCATCCATCTGTCTGTCCATTCACTGCTCTCTTTCAAATGATTGCTTTTTCTGAAAGCATTCTGAAAAAGTTTGATGAAACTGAGTTTAAACAATGTTTTAGTCTCGAAAATACATGGTTTTACATATACACAATGTATAGTACAAACACGTAACAGTACATTTGGAATCTGAAAACAAGCTTTTTCAAGAAAACTTACATTAATTCATTTTCTGAGAAATGGTTAAACATCATAGATATTCCTTTGTTGGTCCCATTTTAAAGCTGTTCAAAGAAATCCATTTCATGTAGATCTCTGGCATCTTGTTTTTTTAAGTACCATAAATAACTAATTTATCACTATAGTACCATTGTTTGTTTGCTAATCTTAAAGCCATTGAAGCGTTAAATGTTATCACGATTTGTGTAAGAAGAACAACACTTTTGGCATCTTGAAATGATGATACATTGACAAGTGGTTTTCTGAAATTTCCAGGGCAAGTTACCTCTGAGTGGTATGAAAGTGAGTTTGTATGAGGCAGAAGAATCTGATGATGTTTATCAATTTGAAATATCAGGTATGTAAAGTATGAAATATCGGGTATGTAAAGTATGAAATATCGGGTATGTAAAGTATGAAATATCGGGTATGTTAAGTATGAAATATCGGGTATGTAAAGTATGAAATATTGGGTATGTAAAGTATGAAATATCGGGTATGTAAAGTAAGAAATATCAGGTATGTAAAGTTTTAAATATTGAGTATGAAAAGTTTGAAATGTCAGATATATAATAACAGTGTAAACTATCAGGTATGTTAAGTGTGAAATATCAGGTATGTAAAATTTGAAATATTTAGTATGAAAAGTTGGAACATCAGGTATAAAAAAATATCAGGTAGTGTAAAGTGTAAAATATCAGGTAGTGTAAGGTTTGAAATATCAGGTGTGTAAGGTTTGAAATATCAGGTAGTGTAAGGTTTGAAATATCAGGTATGTAAGGTTTGAAATATCAGGTACAGTGGTGCTCACGTGTAACTTTGCACAATTTTTGTGTATCGTGCGTGTATCGTGCATTCCGTTTGCATTCATCGTGCGTTTATCATTCGTGCATTCATCGTGCATCATTCAGATCGTGTATCGTGTAACGCATCGTTCGTTCCGTGTGATGAACGTTACACGATAGGAATTATATAAAAGTGGTCTGAGATAGTGCGGACGGCTAATCATGTAGAACGTTTGCACGTTAGCCTAAACCTAAACGCGTATTATTAATATTATTGTTCAAAGATCGGATTAAATTGATGAAATAGAAAACATCATTCTTACAATTATTTAAACTATATTTCTGTTACATTTTATTCTTTTTCTCACGAGATATTTGTGGGAAGAAGAGATGTTGACTTCAGGTAAAACCGAACGAAGACGTTCTGCATATCGTGCAAGATTTACACCAGGTGTTATTCTACCGATGCAAAGGATATGGGAATTCACTTACTTGTAAATTGCTTCTGTGTTGACATTCGGTAAGGTGCTCACTGTAACTGTAAAAATTATGGCAGTGGCCAGGTAGCAGTTTTATGTCGAATCGGACTTTCCGTCCGAAGATTCTTTACAGTATTTAATTTTAGATGTAATTAGTATGTGTGCCGCTATTCAATTACTAATTATTATTACGATCTGTTTGGTTTTACTGTAAATTATAATTGTAATCATAATTTAGGACTTTAAGGGGGTTCGTTTCAGCTCTTACATTGTAATTAGACATCTATTAACAATATTGTTGTTAAGCAAACGAAAAAGTCTGAGTAAATCGAATAATCGTTTTTCGTTTCATTCATCGGGAATCGTGTATCGTGTACCATTCTTATCGCTCATCATTCATGATTCATTCATCAGTTATCGTGCGTTCATTGTGCGTTCCATTTGCGTGTATCGTGCGTGTATCGTTCGTTCCGTGTGCAAAGTTATACGTAAGCACCACTGTAGTGTAAGGTTTGAAATATCAGGTGTGTAAGGTTTGAAATATCAGGTAGTGTAAGGTTTGAAATATCAGGTATGTAAGGTTTGAAATATCAGGTAGTGTAAGGTTTGAAATATCAGGTAGTGTAAGGTTTGAAATATCAGGTAGTGTAAGGTTTGAAATATCAGGTGTGTAAGGTTTGAAATATCAGGTGTGTAAGGTTTGAAATATCAGGTAGTGTAAGGTTTGAAATATCAGGTGTGTAAGGTTTGAAATATCAGGTGTGTAAGGTTTGAAATATCAGGTAGTGTAAGGTTTGAAATATCAGGTGTGTAAGGTTTGAAATATCAGGTATGTAAAAGTTGATATTCAGGTATGTTTGATTATAAAATTAATGTAGATGTCAGGTTTAAAATGTCAGTTATGTAAAGTTCGAAATACGAGGTATGAAAACTTACTATATCATGTATGTAAGGTTGAAAACATAAGAAACCCAATGTATGTGAAGGCTTATATATAAAGTCTGCAAAGGTTGAAATTACAGGTATGAAATGTTTGCGTTATCTAGAGTGTACATGTAGTTTCAAATATGATACATGCATTTTTAGCTCGACTATTCGAAGAATAAGGAGACTATTGCACTCGCCCCAGCGTCGGCGTCGGTGTCGGCGTCGGCGTCTGCGTTGGTTAAAGTTTTTCATAAAGTCAAATATCTTGAATACTATCAAAGGTATTGACTTGAAACTCAAACTATATGTTTACCATCAACATCTTCACCTGAGGAAACAATCCCCATAACTCTGTTTTGATTTTTGACAGATTTATGCCCCTTTTTAACTTAGAAATTTAGGTTAAATTTTTTTATGAATTCAAATATCTTGAATACTATCAAAGGTATTGACTTGAAACTCAAAGTATGTGTCTACCATCAACATCTTCACCTGAGGAAACAATCCCCATAACTCTGTTTTGATTTTTGACAGATTTATGCCCCTTTTTAACTTAGAATTTTTGGTTAAAGTTTTTTATAAATTCAAATATCTTGAATACTATCAAAGGTATTGACTTGAAACTCAAAGTATGTGTCTACCATCAACATCTACACCTGAGGAAACAATCCCCATAACTCTGTTTTGATTTTTGACAGATTGATGCCCCTTTTTAACTTAGAATTTTTGGTTAAAGTTTTTTTTAAATTCAAATATCTTGAATACTATCAAAGGTATTGACTTGAAACTCAAAGTATGTGTCTACCATCAACATATACACCTGAGGAAACAATTCCCATAACTCTGTTTTGATTTTTGACAGATTTATGCCCCTTTTTAACTTAGAAGTTTTGGTATTTTTTTTTTGTAAATTCAAATATCTTGAATACTATATAAGGTATTGACTTGAAACTCAAAATATATGTTTACCATCAACATCTACATCTAAGGAAACAATCCCCATAACTTTGTTTTGATTTTTGATAGATTTGTGTCCCTTTTTAACTTTGAATGTTTTGTTAAAGATAGAATACTATCGAACGTATTTACTGTCAACATCTTCACCAATGTTTTTGATTTTTGACATATTTATGCCCTTTTTAACTTAGAATTTTGTCACAGTTTTTCCAGACTAAAATGGAAATACTCAAAATGGCTTTCTTTTGAAATGTCATAGAATAATTATGCAGCATGAAGCGGTCATGCTTTTTTAATTCTATACATATCAATTTTGAAAAGTTACAAAATTATTCATGATCAAATATACAAGGTCATGTATTTCTTTGAAATTATCCCCCCATCCTCCCTCCAGTTGGCTTGCAGAATCCAGAGTAAGGCCTTGAATGCAATGTACATTTACAAAGGTCTTTTGAACAAGTTTCATATCTTTGACCTTAATTCTTATAGACAATTACACAATACTCCTGTTCTTAGACAAAAACCCCATTTTACCAACAAGCTTTCGAATAGTCGAGCGTGCTGTCATGTGACAGCTCTTGTTGATTAGCTATTTGCTGAGTCAATGGTAACAAAATTGTTATTTTTCAGGTCCAATGATAGAGAAAATGTTAGTCAAATGTGGAACAAAAGCAGAGGTGACTTCTTGGATGGAAGCTTTGAAAAACCATGTTGTTCCAAACCAGTCCACGCAATCTAAACCAGTCAGTATACAGGTAAAAATTTGAGTATTGCTTCTGTGTAGTGTGTACCAGTCCAAGGAGAATTTTACCAAAACTGTTATATTTTGGCTAAAGGACTTTGAAATTCACTACAGTTTCCTCTATGTATATAGGGCCCTTTCGTAAAATTTCTTCAAAAGAATTGAATATGAAACAAAAATCTGTTCTTTGTTATATTTTCTGATTTGCAAAGGCAGAAAAGTCAAGATCAAGGCCGGTGACCTATGATTTTTATAACAGATTTCTGTTTCAAACTTGATTCTCAGTCAACATGTCAAGCTTGAAGACATTTCTATCAACAGGAAATTTTGTGATCTATTTGCATAAAGGAAACTGTAGCAAAAGTCCTTAACTTGCTATAGAAATCAATATTAACCCTGACCCCTCGAAATTTTTGCTATGGCCTGGTCCATCTTTTAAATTGGACTGTACCATAAGTTGTTCAAGGGGGTGCCTATGGGAAAATTTGCTGACTGAACACTGCAGATCATGATCTTCACTGGTTGCCCCCAGCAAGGAAGAGTTAACTGAATTTTTAAGGGTTCTGTATATTGAAGTCTTTACACTGATTGAAAGTATTCAAGAAAACCATTCTCTCCCATGTGAAAAATAGATACAAATTAACGTAGATTTATCTCCCCTTATACACTTAAATTTATCATGCAGTTAGTTAACTTTTAAAGGTACATTGTTGCAAGTAAGAATCACAATCAGTGATACTTTTGATTGAAATTGAGAATTATGTATGGTGTAATGTTTTCAGGTCTCCACATCACAGCCGAGTATCAGCACCTTAACTCCCGCCAAAACTGCCAAAGTGAGTGTAACTCACGCTATAACCAGTCTAACGATGAGCAAAACCTGGTCTATGTCATGTCTACGTCCTTCCCCACCGCTCCGACCACCGCTGTTATATAGAGAAGATGGGATGAGAAGTCCGAGAGCTGGTAGAAAATTGGGACGAAGAAAACCAGGTGAGTGGAGATATTTCGAACTGTTCTAGAAAAATGTGACTATGCTATAAATCATGTTGAAAATAATCTGTAACACTTTAATCAATTTCTTAAGTTTCTCAAACCAGTTGGTGGTGTTAACTTGAAAACTTAAGTCCTTGGATCTGTTTGAAATATGTATTATTTCAAATTTCTCATATTTTCTAATGAGTTGTAAAAGAAATTAACCATATCTGCTGTAATAGGATAGACCAGTTAAAAATAATACATCCTTCATTAATGTCTCAACACTAGTTCTATCATCAAGAAGTTGCATTCAGTAAAAAACTACTGTAAATGTAAAATCTTTAGATCTAAGATTAGTCCCAACCAGAGTTGATGTTCTCAGATTTTCTTCTTCAAACATTTTAATTGATGGATACATTTTGTACATAAAAGCTTTGTTGATTTGAAAGACTTGGTGTTATTGTCTACCGTAACAAGATTGTGTATTTGAATCTAAGCAGAGGCTTTTGCAGTAAGTAACAAATGATGTCAGTGAGTGAATTTTATGTTCAATAAGTAATGATAGATGTACAGTAAACCATACAATAAGTGATCTTTGATAATCAATGTTTATACTTTGCTGCTACAGAGAGGACTCACTCCCAGGATGAATATGATAAGAGATATAAAAAGTGTAAGAGTGTATATTGTATTCTCGAATGACCCTTCACCTTATTGTTGTATTCTGTTGTACCTTTATTTGCTGAGAACATAATTTTAGATGGAATGCCAGTTTCGTTTGTGTTAGGGAATGCATTGACTTTCATTTATATTTAATTGCTTATGTGAAAAGGTTTTAACACACTGTAAATTTTCTGTTGTTTTTTTTTTTCTGTTAACCTGGACTGCCATGTACATGTACCATTAATTTGGACTGTCATTTACTATCTATCTGGACTGCCAATTACCATTAATATGGACTGTCATTAACTATTTCTCTGGATTACCATTTATATGGACTGCCATTTACCATTAATATGGACTGTCATTATCTATTTCTCTGGATTACCATTTATATGGACTGCCATGTACCATTAATATGGACTGTCATTTAATATTAATCTAGACTGTCAATTACTATTACTCTAGACTGTCATTTACCATTTATATGGACTACCATTTACCATTAATCTGGACTGCCATTTTCAGTCTTGAAATGCCTGCTCTTATATAAGTTAATCACAGAATGTAGGAAAAGCACAGTATGTAAATGCCCCTGAACTTCAGTCAGACTCACCACATCTGAAGGATACATAATATTTCAACTTTGCAGACGGATCTTGAACGCAGCTTTAAGAGCAATTCAATCCTTCTGTGCAACAAGGTTGTAACTTCTTTTAGAATAAGGAGATATGACAGTGTTGCACTGAAGGGGTACAAGTCATTTACTATTACTCTGGACTGCCATTTACTATTACTCTGGACTGCCATACACCATTAATCAGGACCTGGCATTTAATCTTGACAAAAACTGCAATAATTTAATTAAATATTTGGTCCAAAGTGGACTTGACCACTTGATCATGATAGCGGTTTTACAAATGGCATTACGGTTCAGAAGTTTGGGGTGTTTACAAACTGTGCAGAGGAATGCTTATTGTTTTGTGTTTAACCAAATTGACTCCCCCTCAACCTTTAGCATCTGAAAAATCTTACACTATCATATAATAGGTAAATTGGTGTGATGTATATGAAATTAATTAGATTGCCATTACCATTAAATCTTGACTGCCATTTACCTGTTACTATTTATTTATCCAAAGCATCACTGATACCATGTTGAATTATTGTAATCTCATAATCTTTGTAAGGAATTTTTGAGGAATGTTTTTAAAATTTAGGTAGTTGTCAAATATCATTTTATATAAAGACTTGTGTGTTGCATAATGTAAATTCTCTGGATAAATTTGATACAGTTAAGGCCTTTGCAGAGAAAAGTGTTTGATATACCAAGGGGAAGAATTCAGATGGAAAGTAATTTTCCATTGCAGCTATGGAGGTAGGGGATAATCCTGAAAAAGCCCTTGAGTGTTTTCAATATTACATGCTTCATGGTGGGGAATCACATGATCAAAATAATCTCTAAACGAAAGTAAATATATGAAAAATGTTAGAAAATGATAAAATCCGTTTAGTTGTGAATATAAAAAGTAGCCTATCTTATGACAACATTAACGTATTCTAGAACTACTCATGTCTCAACAACAATCACCTTCTGATTGTGCTGAACACTTCAGAAATAAAATAATCCAGTGTCCTGAAGTGTTTATCACAATCGGACGGAGACTATGATTTAGACCTGTGTAGGTCTAGAATACGCTAATGTTGCCATATGATAGGCTACATTTCATATTAAATGCTAAACAGCTTTCAGTATTTTTATCATTTTTTCATAGATTTACTTTTGTTTAGAGATGATTTTGATCACGTGATTCCCCACCGTAATGCTTTATTATGTGATCCTTATAGAAGCTTTCCTTTAGGTTATAAGGTTATAAAAATGAGCTGAAATTAAAAATATAACTGGATTAGTATTGTACTTGAACATACTGTGAAAGATCAGTGAAATAATTGCACGTGCTACTTGTGACACATATTTGTCCATTTATAGATACTTCTCTGTGTTTGACAATATAGTCATGCTGGAATAAGTCGAATGTTAATGTACTCTAGAAAAGACAATTAAGTGGTTCAAAAGGAATGACTAGATTGTTACATGTAATGTTCTCTAGGAAAGACAGTTAGTGAGGCTTAGTGGTTTAATTTTAAGTTTTTGTGTACTTTTACTGTCAATAGGAATTGTTTTTATTGTTATTTTCAAAAATGAATTTCATCAAAAAGCTGTAGCATAATGAAACAAACTATTTTCCTGAGGGTGTGGAAAAGTCTTCTGCATACAGGAGGCAGATTGTTTATAGTCTTGAGTCAAAGCTGTCCAGTAAGTAAGTGATATTAGTGGGAAAGTCAAGCGGCAAGTTTCCACATGTGTATTGTACATGTAGACAAGATTTAACCTATGTGCATTTTAACTTGCATGTTTATTATGACTTTTCACACCCATTCTAATTCCTTCCAGAAAAATACAATACAATGACTGTCCTTCCTGAGGAATCCTTTGTCATAATTATTCACACACTTTTGCACTGCTGTGTGAAAACCAACTGTTATAGTAGAAGGAACAATTACAAGTGTTATAATTGTGGAGTACAACAATAATTGCAAGCTTTTTAGAGTTTCTGGAATTGAGTAACCAAACTGTACTGTACAGTTACAAAGGCATGATGTTGGTTTTCACACTGCAGGACTCATTATTAGGATTTCAAAACTTGTAGTAAAACAGTATAATTTATTGATAATACATACCAAATATATACATCTGACAAAAACATTTATAGTATATCAGATACAAAGAAGTCTTTTCTATGATATATTTAGTGAAATATTCTTTTCAGATATGCTAGTTTTTGTTGACACATTAATTTATACTAACTCATTTAGTCCCGGTTGTGAAACAAGTTCTGACAGGTTACATCAATCACTCTCGAGACTCACTCCAGATGGAATCAACCTTGAAGAGAGAGAGAGAGGCAATATGGATTTATCTGTGTCTTGCCTAAAGACACTACCGCTCCTTAGGCACTGGTGGTGATTGTACCAGGGACCCTGCGATCCTGAGGTGAACGCTCCACCACTGCACCAAAACATTAGCGATTACACTTGCCCTGCTGGTGACCACAGGTTTTGCAGTGTGATCATGATCTGCACTGCCTATTCATTATTCTGTCATTAACTTTCCACTTAGCATCCCGGTTTGCAGTTATTACTGTCAAAATTTAAGACAGGCTTAGTGGGGTAGGGGTTAATTGTTTAACTGTTAACTACAAATATGATAATATTTTTCATTTATATTTCAACAGATGATCCTAGAACAAATTCTGAAGATGCTCTGATACTGAAAGTAATCGAGGCATATTGTACCAGCGCTAAAACACGACACACAGTTAACTCATGTAAGTATGTTAATAAACTACATAAAAATTGTTGTGCTAGTCAAAAGTATAAAACTAGCAAGATACCCCTTCTTGAATAGACTGTAAAAAGTAACATTGGGGATAAAATCTGAAAGCAAAATTTATAAATGCCTAACTTTATAAATTTGCTTAACTCTAAAATGTATTCAGGTAAGTAAAACCTCTTGTGTTCTTGTGATTGTGTTGTATCTATCTGTTGTTTAAGTGTTGTAGCTTGCTATTTATGTGAAAGTTTAAAACATTATTTCTAGCAGTTCAAATTTGACTGCTTGCTAGAGTTGAGTTATCTCAACTGTATAAAGTGAGTCTGTCGAACAAGCTAATAATGACTCCTCTTGTTGGGTCAAACTTTTGTTATTTTGCTTAAATGTTAATATGGCATTCATTTATCTCCACCCATTTCGGGGGTTCTTTTGTGCCTATCATGAACTTTTTTTATTTTGCTAATATATTATTCTCAACTGCAAAACAAGTCCTTGCAACATAGTATAAGCCCTCTCGAGACTCATTCTAGATGGAATCATTCTTGAAGAGAGAGAGGCAATGTGAAATTAATATGTCTTGCCTTAGGGCATTGCTGCTACGGCACATGTGGGTATCAGACCCTTAGGCCAACTTGCTACCACAGCATGATGTAGGTTTTCTATTCTTGAATGTGATGTGTTGTTAATTTATAAAATTTATATTGTTGAATCAAAATAAACAAAAAAATGCTGCACAAGGGTGTCACACAAAACAGTCATACAAGTAAGTCCTTTATTTCTTATAGCTTACGACTGTTTTGTGTTGAACCCTCGTACTGTTCAAAAAGTAAAATGTATACAGTCATTACAGTTACATAAGAAATACTAGTAGCTGTATGCATCTGTGAATATGTTAAATAAAATAATCTTGGTATTTGGTGTACAGGAATGCTTGTTAAAGTGCCCACCTGTGAACTGACTGAAATATAATTAGAAAATGTATTAAACCCTGACAAACAACAAGTTTTTATCTTGAATATTTATTTATGTAGATAAGTCCCCAGAAATAATAGTGGAAAACACAGAAAACCAAACTGACCAAGGTATAGACTTTGAAGTGCATCGTATAAAACACATAGCGTGTATGAAATACAGCATAAAATATGTCACACATATAAGTATCAATGAGCATTCTGTGCATATGAAATGAATTTTACCTTTGACCTCACTGAATGTTTTGCCCATCACATATCCCATCATGCATTGTGACACAAGCGGTAAACAAGGGTATTCTGTAAAAAAAAAAAAACAGAAACAGAATCAATGTATATCTCAAATAAATGTATATTTTACATTGTATGATGTATGTAGGCTATTGGGAAATGGAATTGTGATAGAAATCTAGAGCATAAACAGTAAACAGCAACAAATTCCTTATTTGCAAATGAAATTTAGATGCAGATAGAGAATTTTTGCTCTATTTTGTAACCATGGTATCATGCAATGTGTATAGTTTGTAGTGATAGAATCGCTTTGTCACATTTTAAGATTAACAATGCATAATCAGTTGGTCACATTTTGAGATAAATAATGCATTTTCATGTCAAAATTAAGTTTTACCAAAATTTGAAATTGTTCTGTCAAAAAATTTGCTTTAAAACAGGGTTTCTGCAAACATATAATATATGGTGTTTGATCAAAACTGACAGAGAAATTGTAAATGGATACTGCTTAGGTGTAAAAAAAATGTTACCAACTTATTTTTTTCACACAGTTTATGTTCACAGTATAACTACATAAGCAAGGTGATATTTGTTTCTGTCAAAATGTGACCATGCTATCATTGGTATAGGTTGTTATTGTGTAGAAATTCACAAAGTGTGATATGTTTTAAGAGCACATTTTATTGTTTTACTGAACATGGTATCTTGTACTGTATAATTGTACCCTGATGTTTTAGTACTTTAAGCATGAAATTAATTGTTTTGTTGCTTTGTTTTATTGTACTGCAAGTAAACTATCCCGGCATCACTGACATACTGCAGCTTTCATTAGTTTTATTATCAATAACCCTGTTTTCAAAGAAAGAAAACTTCATTAGTTTTATATCAATAACCCTGTATTCAAGGATAGAAAACTTCTAGATCTTTTAGCATAGAATTCAAATTGTTATGTTTAACATCAGCAGAGATTTATATAAATAGACTGCCTTACAGAAAGAGTTAAGCTGTGTACTGTAAAGGAATATGCTTTGGTTTGAAGAAGCTGGTTTTTCAATTGTATCCACTCATCAGTCGAGGAAACGTTTACAGAGATATTTGTTTTTCGTTTCAAAATGATAAACACTGAAATGAAAAATCTCATCAATCATTATTTGTGTAAAGATTTTTTCTACCAATCTTTTATGATTAAGCTAATTATATAGTTGGCCCCTGTAAATCGTATTGTTTTTTTTCCAAACTGATCTTTTTTTATGTGTAGATTTTTTCATCGAAAAATCAATAGATTATACACATTTTAGGACTGGGATGTCTGTGTTATTGTAGATTTAACTGTATGCAAAATGGCATGAAAGGTGTTTGTATAAGTGTTGTCTTGCTTCATAGTACTGTAGTAAGAAATAAATCCATTAATTCGCCTAGTTGTGTCATATGGAAGGGCAACTGAAGTTTAAGTTCATATTGCATGCATTTGTTGCATAGTCATTGATGTTAGTTGTCTCCCTTTAGATAATTTTGTTGTCTCAAATTTTGTCAATCAGTGCACTAACTCATATATTATCATAAAAACATCATTAGCCCTGGCTATGTTAAAGCTATGAAATGGATTTTTTACACTTTCGATTTTGGACAATGATTATGCCAACTATTGTTTGCACATGTGACACATTAAAAAATTACCGCCTGAAAATCAAGCAGTGTATACCATGATTTTGTTAGTTTTGTTAGACTGTATAAGCTTATAGTCTGCACAAGTCAGAAAAGCAAAGACAGAAAACATGTAATACATGATCTCAGCATGGTAGGGGCTAATTTGTTTTAAACTCAATCTGGCATTACATTACATCAGAAGCATTTACTTTCTGTGTTTCTTTCTTTTCTGCTGCATTTTGGATTTTTTCAAATAAAACTATCTGATTGGTCGACTAAAATTCTATACCAACCAATGAAAAAACAGTGGATTTAAAGAAGCTCCGCCTCTGCTCAGCTGACAGTGGAGTTGGCCAATCACAAGAGCCATTGAGTTCACCAGAGTGGGATGAGTTTCCATTTACAGACCCAGGAGGAGGAATGATTCATGGATTCTGCTGTGCTACTTTCCCCCTTGCAAAAGGACTAACAAGGACTTTAAAGAGACTCTAACAGTGTTTTAATGAGTTATGTGGAATTCTGTATCCTAAAGTTTTTCTTCAACTTTTTTACTAAAAAGTAAAACAACTCCTATGGTGACGTTTAAAGGCCTTTTGAAGTATAGAAGGTTCATTTTAATTTCTGCCCTTCATTTCTGTCTTGAAGTGTATTTTCATGTATACATGGTAATTTTTATATAACAAAGTTGTAAGGGGTCTAAGGTGTGAATTTTTCAAGTTGGATTTATCTTACCATTTGTCTTTTGTTTTTTCCCTTGATAAATATGCTGCATAGATTGTGTATTGTTTTTCAAGAATAAAGTTTTCTTGAAGGAAATCTTAATTTAAATTGTTTCCATAGTGATTGGCATTCCACATTTTGACAGTTTAATCAGATTTAATATACATCTAACATGTACATATTTGTTGTAAAAATTGTTGTCCTATTGTGCATAGCTCACTTGAGCCATAGGCTATCATTAAAGGTTTTTTCTTGTTGTCCCTGTATCAGTGTGATATGGCCACAGAGCTTAAAATTGCAAGCCCTCTAGAGCTGCCTGTACATGCTGGATACCAATAAGCATTGGAGAGTTTTAATTCCTCACAATAAAGTACTCTGATCAGGAATTTAAAGCTAACAGGAATTTAAAACCAACATAACCCTCTTGTCAGTTACATGAATTTGTATGATTAATAAGTTTTGCTGCTAGTAATTTTGTGATAATTATGCCCTGTCCATGTGCACTGTCAAAATTATGCCCTGTCAAGGTGGTGTGTTGAAGAGTTTCCTGGTATTTGTGTGGCATATATATATATTTAAAAGAGCAGTTTTCCCCCAAAGCAAAAACGAGAAGCAACATAAAATTTTGTGTATTAGGATGAGCCATCTCTCTTTGCTGTTGGTGGGTAGAAATTGACACAATCATAGTAGTTGAAAGAAACCTTGAATTTATATGTGTGAACACAAAGTATTTTGAAAGAAACCCTGAAATAAATGTGTAAGTGGAATGCAGACATTATCCCAGAAATTGCAGGTACATGTTTCAACTCTGCCGAGGTCATAGCTGCACACAATTATTTTTGCCTAAAAGAAGATGTATTAATAAAAGCATTTTTGCAATCTTTCAAACATTTAGTCATGAGCTCCAATTCAACTGGGCTATTCAAAGCCAGTCACTTGAACACAAAGCTATTATAAGAACTTGTAGTTACTAAGGTTTTGATAAACAGAGCCCCTCCCATAGCTTATCTGTTTAAACAGAACAAGAAACAGTGTATTTTATTATGTTCTTATTCCAAAATGGTAGCTTTTAAAAAGTAAACTATACCGCTTTGCAATAACTTTATGTGGCCTTACTTTTGTTGAAAAAAACAGAGCTTTATTAAAGTCATCTCATTGATATTAATTTTGTGGCCTAACATTCATGGCACTAAGTAGTGCTTTATGTTACTGTGCTCTCTCTTGCTTAGAATAAATGGAACATTTTGCCTGTTAGCAGACTGTTTGTATAGTGTGCTATAAATGTTGTTTATCATGTCAGCAAAATGGGCAACCCATGTCTCAAGTTTTCCATAATGGCATCCATGAAACAATTAACACACAAACTTTTTGATGAAGTGAATACAATTTCAAATGGAAATATTTCAAATAAAAGATCAAGTTAGTGACATACTCAGTATGGGTGACATTTTCACAGGCTGAGAAATGGCTACTTTGTGATTGACTCATCTGGATGAGTTATGATCGCCTCTGACTCTTTCTGATGAGTTATGATCCTTCTGACCCATTGGGGTAGGTTATGGGCCATTTGCGAAGTAATATCATACAGTAGAGCATCATTGCCTTACTGGTGTAATAATGTTCTTTCATATTATAAATTATGTTAATTTATATACTTTTGTAATTTCTCGCCATTTAATATGTTATGTATGATGTAATTGAATTAAGACACATTATATAAGACAAACTATAAGTGTGGAAGCTTATTCACATTCCAATACGTAGAAAAGGAAAAATGGTGTAGATATTTGTACTGACTGTTGTTTTATCAATGTGTATTGTTCAGGTACTGACTGCTGATTGCGCAAACTATCCAAATCTTTGCATTGGGTGCATGTGATATTGACCATAGCCTTTTGTCTCAATGAATATCACATAAGATTCATAGATTTAGGTAATGTTTCGATCTCAGCAGTCAGTATGTGTTTTATTGTATGACCATGATAAACATGGATATTCTGTGACTACATCATAAACCATTTAACAGTTTTATTAACAGATAAAGGTACCAATACATACAACTTTTTTTTTGCAAAATTAGCAATAAACTTAAGTTTAAAGCAAGTGTATATACTATTTAATAAGGAAGTTCATTGTAGAGTTGTGGTATTATTATGTACTCACCCCTGAACTACTTAGAAACTATCTACGTATTGTGGATGTGTACACATTGACAAATTGTACACATGTTCACTCTTTGTTAAAGAGAGACTGATTTGTGGGTGATTACTCATTGACAAGATGCTTACCTTTTTTGTAAAAAACAACAAAGTACAGTTATTACTGTACTGAATATTGATTTATGTGTGAGTACTCATTGACAAATGTACCCTCATTTAAAGGCAAAAGAAGTATTGATTTTTTTGTGAGTCCTCACTGACAAAATGCTCACTTTATTTAGGTGAGCACTCACTGACAAAATGTACATTCATGTTCATGCAAGAACAGCATATAAATACAAATGAGTTCTCATTGACAATGGGATAATCTAGCATTTAAATTCACAAGTTGTGACAGTTTTTATTGTCACATCATTTCTATTTTACTTACCTTTCTACACCTTTATTTAAATTATAAGGAAGTCACATAGGGATATTCCTTAGCTCTGCAAGTGTTAACTCAGATATTCAACTTGCCTTAGAAGTAGTATAAAATATGTTTGTACATTTTATGTTGGAACTTTTAACACACTATTAAACCACAGAATGCCACAGTCAATCTTGAGGAGGTGATACTAAGATTAAAAACAAATGTAGCATAATGTTTTATTATCATCATTTTTATCATCTTGTTACATGTATTATTGTGAACAATGCTTACATGTATGTTTGAAACAAAAATATACTCTGAGTCTATATAAAATAAAAATTTTGCATCTGTTAGTCTGTTTAACCTTAGTCTTCATTGTACATCTACCCATACTAACCTGTTTGGAATAATCAACAAAGGAAACCAAAATGCACAAGGTAAATTTGATGTTGTATTGTGCTACTTTTATTTATATATTTTTACTGTCATGTCACTGAGACTTAGAATAGACAGCATGATGAACAAAATTAGCTAGATTTTTGCAATGTGATCTTCTATCTTCCAATATGGGCATGTTTGTTCAATTTGGAGCATTTGCAGAATCATGAGGTTAAGTTTAGGTTTCTTCTTATGTGGATGATTGAAGTACAAGAGAGTAAGATCAATATTAATTTTTGGCGGGAGACATGGATTAATTGTTGTATGACCTCCTTTTGCTTTATTTTTCTTTTTTTGGAAAATTAGATTGCAATGTTTGTAAAACTATTGAATCTGCATATAAACAAAGAAGCATTGTGTGATACTGGATTTATGATACAATATTTATTTCATTGGAAGAGAGTGTATGAGTAAATAGTGTGCATGTGTCATAGAAATTGTAAAAAGAATTTAGAATTAAGTGACATACTTCATGTAACTTGCAACAACGGATAAACATTGTGTGGCTATTGTGCAAAACTTTAAATCCCTGAAGGATTGTATCTATTCATACCAGAAATTGATTGGATAACACTTAATTGAAAGTTTTTTTTATTGTTTATGGAATCATAACAGTGGCCTGGGCTTATATTTGCCAATTCAGGTAACGTCTAGGTTTTAATTTCCTGTCTTTCCACTATCACAATTTTTTCCAGATTTATATGAAATATGGTATAGAAAAGAAATAAAATCTTAAACTTGTTACTTAAATTTTAATGTATATTTCAGCAATATTATACAGTCCCAGTGTGCTGATACCTCAGGAGGAAAAGATCATTGTTGATGATGGTGGAGGACCAGATATGCTGCAGGAAAAGTAAGTATACCTTACCTGGGCACCTTAATATACTCATCATAGACTCATCATGTCATATGAAAGGATATACCGTTTTGACTACGGGGTATGTAGGTATTCTAATAGTGGTTATTATCACATGAAGAACATTGCTTGTCCTAGTTGTGGTAACGTGTTGTCTCATTAGCGAAAGGGAAACAACTCATACAGTCATGGGTATGGAGCTAGTGTGAAAAAAACTTTGTGTCCCTTTAGATGATAGGATATTATATTATCAAAAGACAAACACATAATATTTTAATGCTTAGTGTTTACATTTTCAATTGATATTTGGGAATACCGTGTTTAAAAAGTATCTCGGCATCATTGAAATATCTTATTTTTCACTGATATCTCTTTGGTATTAACCAAGTAGCATGAAAATAACTTGTTGCTGTAGAAATTGCTTTAGGGCAAGGTAGTTTCGGAAAGAATTATTAAATCAAGTTTTCTTGCAGTTGAGGGGGCCAACTCAAAATAATTTTTGTCACTGTTATAAAAGTTGCTTTTACAGGCTTCGATTGTATCATAGATTTATGAGGGATGATAAAAATCAGATGGTTTTTCTTAAAGTTAAAGAAAAGAATAGCATTAATGTTGATAGAGAAAATTGCCAATATAAAATTGCAAAATTCCTGAAATCATTTAACAAACACACTCTTTTATCAGTAGTGTATGCTCATTTGATGAACATGATATTTGCACATTTCTGTAACATTAAAAAGCAAATTTCCATTATTCCTGAATTTTACTTCACACATTCTGAAGATTTTATCACCCCTTGTATCTAGATTAACATTGACGATCATAAAACATCATGTACAAAATCATTCATTTCTCTTCTATTTTGCTTGATATCAGGAAATGTTTAGGTAACCACCTGATTCCGTTCATTTCACTTTCAAGGATTGATCATGCTGTTGCATATGCTTCTGTGTTTATATGCAGATATAGTATTAATGAGTTAATGACCAGCCATCGTTATATGCTATATTTTAATGAGAGATATAGTAAAGTCTGATACTGTACACCACAGAAAAACTCACCTAAAGAAAATAGATGAGAGGTTACGGAGTAATGAGGCTGAAAGTAAACAGTCTAGACCGTGGACTGGGTGAGTGGGAATGAGATCTGTATGTTGTAAACATTGATGCATGGTTCCTTTGTTCGTTTTTCTGAGTTTCCATCAGGATGACCTTACAGACTCATACAGGGAAAGTGGGTAGGGTAGTCTTGCGCTTTTCTAAGGTCATTACATTGAATATGATTTGACAGTAAATTATTATGGTGGAGAAGTGTTGTTTGTATCTCATTGAATCAAAGTTGAAATAAAAGTCACTTTACTTTCTGTTATATAATCATGATAGTTGCAGAACACACCCTTTTCTTTGAGGTTAATAGCACATAAATTTCAATTCTGTGAAGGGTTTTGTGAAATGTGGAAGATGCCGTTCGTCTTGAGTTTAACTCCTTGTTAATGTATGGGCTATAAAAATGCAGAAAAACTTTCACTCCTACATGGAGTTTCTTAAATCAGGGGACAGCTCTTAAATTGTTATGGCTGGAAGTTGTTTTTTTACTGAATGTTATTTTGGTGTTGCATGACGTTTCAGTTCAGTGTTGGAATGTATGTAGTAGAAACAGCTTTGAAATTGATAATAGCTATTCTGTACTTTTATTTTCACTTTTTGTTGTTGTTTTGTAAGGTAGGACAGTTTGATTAGTAGCATGAAATCATTGACTGTTTTGATTTTCATTTTGCAATGATTGGCGGTGTGACTTTTTCCCCAAATAAAAAAATCCTTGCCTGCATTTTCAACGTAATCAAATGAGAATGATAAAAACAGAAAGTATTCTAGGAACATTATAGTTGTAGCTAACTTATTCTGGTTATTATTGCATCATTTCATACATTCTTCATTTGGTACGTATAAAAAAAAGGTTTTATATGAAAATGTATTATCCTAAAATTATGCCCGTTTCATAGAATTGGTTACACTAAAATATAGTTAATTAAACAAAATGAAGGATACATGCATACAAATGAAGAACTGAGAATCATTAAGGTAGTTTTTTGATAAAGAAAGCTACAACAGCGCATTTTAATTTTCGGAATTAAGTAGTAAAAATAGCAGACAAGTCATGCTTAATACAAAGGATCTTGTTGATGACCTTGTAAGTAATGAAGATGTAAAAGAGAACTTGTGAATTGGTTGGTGTATGTACCATTTCATTTTCAGGAAGTGTATTTCTTAGTTTAAAAATTGTTACTTTCTGACATTTCAGATCATTGGTTGATACAGTGTATTCATTAAGGGACCAAGTCAAGGCACTGGAAATGGTAATACTTAAGTTCCACTATTAAGACCACCCAATTATAATAGAACGGCCTCTATATTAAGCCCAAACATTTTGGAACCAAATGGCTCATTTAATAGTAAAAAGGTCTTGATAAAAAGACCATTTCAATATTAAGACCACTTTATGCCTGGTGCGAAGGGTGTTCTAAGTACAGGAACTTCACTGTACATGCATTTTTATGAATTCCTTTAAACTGAAAGGTTTAGGGATGGTCCAATTTAGTTAAGAGGGACAGGTAGTTAGAAACTGCATGATATTCTCTTTAGAGGGCTCTTCCCCTGCTGTTGGCAAATGTTTCTATATGTGCAACCAGTGCATCAGCCTGTACCTTTGTGCCATCAGACCATTATTTGCACTGTTCGGTACTCAGTTGAAAGTTCACCTCTTATCCCTTAACAGTTGATAATACAATCCAAATTGAAAGATGGACTACACAAATTTAGAAATAAAACAGGGAAGGGTTAGAGCAGACTATGTTGCAACATATTCTGTATGTATCATATCAGTGAAAGAAGATAAATTATAATTTATAGGTACTTAATATTTCAGGATCAGAAAAAGATGAAAAAAGACTTAGAAGATGAATCAAAGGCCCGGAAATCACTAGAAAATCTGATCAAAAAGTTCATGAAGAACCAACAAGCGATGAATATAGTAAATAAAGACAAGGAACTTGAAGAGAATCATACCTGATAGTCAAATGTAGTGATAAAATGTTGCAGATGAAATATTATTTTTATTATTTATGTTAAATACGATTCAGGAAATCCTTTAAAAGTCATGCATTTTAAAAGGGGAGAACAGATGTGATGGTGGATATTTTTCATAGCTATTCAGAAATATATACCACTGTCAGCCATAGAAAGATTTTCAAATTGCAGTAAAGGATCATATGTCATTAGATATTATCAAATCAAAGCAAGGACTGATTATGCCATTGAATACAAAGAACAGTTCCAGTAACCCAGCAGCATTTGTTAGTTAACCCTTCTTGTGAATTTGGTTTCACTCCTGCTTGTAAGGATGCCATGAGTTAAAGCTTAAGCAAGACAGTCATATCCCTTTAATCACGTAGCACTGACCTCTCAATGGATGTCTGACAGGAGATGTTAAATGAGCAATGTCTTTTTGTGTGTCTGAAAGCAGATGTATAAATGCATTGAAGAAAGAAAGAAGAAGTAGAATGGCCTGAAAGAAGATAGGGATATATAGAGACAGAAGCAGTCATTCGTGCTAAGGATCTTAATTGGCTGGTTCATTACAAGTTGGAAGGCTGCCAAATTCATAGATGGTGATCAGGCAAAGAAACTACCTCAAAATGTGCTGGTCAGTAGACACAGTTTATGTTTAAAGTTGGTACACATGTTGATGAATTTAAAAGTTAAAAGTTCCAGCACTTTCTTGTAAATTTTAAAACTTAAACTTGTTCGTTAAGAGAATCCAATATTTGCTTTAGTCTGTATTGAACATAAATTGCAACAAAATCTGCATTTTTATCATTTTGTTCCAACTTAAAATTGGTGGGTAACTGCTTTGTAGTTCGTTCTAAAGATATTAACTATACAAAATGAATTGATGTTATTTGACTACCGTGATGCTTACTGCCTAAGGTTGACTTTCTGCTTGACATAAGGTATACTTAGATACTTTATACTGTAGAGGAAAAGTTGCTAAATACATTTTCTTCTCTGTGTGAATAAAATATGAGTGCTGAATTGGAATTCGTAGAAGGAAACTGACAACCATTTTATAATCAAAATACTACTAGAATGATGTTAAGCTACTGTCGTAACAGGATTCTCTGTTACTGAACTGCATTGAGTATTTAATACACTAATTTATGTAAAATTCATAGTTACGCTAACAGTTATTGTTTCTACTTACGATTCGTACTGTTTTTGAGTTTAATGTTGTTTATTTTAAGATACTAACAGTTGGTGTTTGTTTAGAACATTTTGTACTTTTTATTGTTAAACCTTGTCAGGAACGGATATTGATTTTGTGTAGAAGATAGTACCTGCATCAGTCTAGAAAACGTCAGTCTGAATCGTCGTAGTACCCAAGAGTTATAATTTTGTACGGAAATATATCTTGGGGAGGGGAATCTCAAAACCAATTGATAAAAGTCAGTTATATTAAGCACAAAAATGTTGTGTTTTTTTCATCCTAGTTTATGTGATAAGATATTTTCCTATGTCTCTTTGACCTTGCCTTCAGATGGTTTGCTATTGAATTACTGGAAAAATATTCTACAGGACCAGTATGCTGAATTGTTATAGATGTAATTTAATCCAATTGCTAAATATGCGAATCAATACTGCATTGCTTCCTCTTGAATATTGATTATTCTAAACTCATCTGTATTTTCATTTTGTTACCAGAAATATTTTTTTAATTTTACTTGACACAAACATGTATCCAAAGAAACACTGACTTTTATAATAGGGTACTGGAAGTCATTTCCAAAAGTCCAGCAGTGGCATTTGAATTAGTGCTACATCATCATTGTATTCATTATTAATACGGGCACAGACCTGTGTGAGTAATTATGTTACTTAGAACCCACCTGATATCACCGGATTGTCATTAATGTCTAGACATTAGAGTCTTAACACTACCTGAGGTCTGTGACACTTCTCTGATAGAACAATTGCTTGATTGTACAATTGTTTTAATGAAAGGAATAAAAGAAGTAAATTCTAAATAGATGTAGATTCTCAGTTAACGGCCGGATATAGTCGTGAATACCCATTAGTTTGGTATATTTTTAAAGCATGTGTGTATCTCTAGTCAGATGAATTGTTAACCGTAAGAAACATTTATAATCAGTTTTTTTTGTAGGAACTGCTTTCAAAGTACCAAAGTACACAATATTTCTAATTGACTGCAATTTATGATGCAATGACAGAGAAAGTCGAAATACTAATGTTTAATGATTCAATGACTGTTTTCAAGTTGTTTTTTTACATATCCCCACCGCTGCATGCATTTATAAAGAACTTTTTAGAAATAATTGTGATTAACATTTCCGCTAGATGCGAATTGTTTTCCATATTTACCCTTAGACATATATACATGTATGTAAAAGTGGCATATTTCAGGGAAATAATGGTCCATGCTGTATTGCAGAATACATTCATGCGCATTTTAAGAGTACAAATTGGAAGACGAACACTGATTAATGTTTTGAAACTTTTTTATTATGTGATCTATGTAAATAATATAAAAAGTTAAGCATAATATATGTTAACTTTTGCTTCAGAGCAAAAGATGTAATAAATTTTTAGCAGTGAGACATTGACTTTGTTGTATTTTCGAGTGGTATTTTAGCAATTGGAAGTCGCTACTAAAATGTTTGAGGAATGCACTTTTTGTAAGGTCACAAGCTGAACTTACATGTAACTGTTTCAGCATTTATTGCAAACAAAACTATTATACCAGATTGAATAACTAGCTTCTTTTTGTGCAGCATCTCAATGCATTCGATATATCAAGAACACAATTGTAATCAGGGATTGTTACGTTGTTGTTGACGTTTTTTAAAAATCTTTCCTTCAATTTCAAACATTCATTACATAAGGGCTAGTGTTTACATTTCCGAGGTGAAGTTCGTATGTTAGAGCCTTCTTAATATAAAACTACAAACACTACATGTATTATGAAAATGTCATTTTATCTTAAATGACGAAAATTGAACATTAAAAAGGAAACAACTATGTTATGACGTTTTATTAGCAAAGGGGATTTTTCACATGAGTAGACTTCATTTTATATAGCACATCTATTATACTTCTGTTTCTTGCTATATGTCCAAAAGACTGCGCAGAAATATTCAGCCTTCCTCATTCGTGAGTAGACATTTTCCCTCCATAATTGATTTATGGCTCCGCCAAATGTAGACTTTTCTTGTACGTTTACTTGATTACTTGGAGTTGACCGTATATATTTTTCTAAGACACTTTAAACCTCAACTTTCATACAAAATTATATTCACCAAGGTCATTCAGTTGCAAACTGTCTTGTTTGATATTATGCAGGTCTAACAACTCTGGTTTCTTTCATGGAGCGGTTGTGTTGGTAGATTTCTTCCATACTCAAGAGATTCTAGCTGTCGCTCTTTGTCTTGGATTTCTAACATCTCTGTATCTTCCAACACGCAGAGCGCATATCCAAGTAATTAGATTGTTGGTGATATCTGAAACAAAAATAATTGTAGATTAATTATTATTGTGTGTTTTTGCTTTTAGTTTGCTTCTGCTAGCAGAAAGAATGACACGGATAAGAACAAAATGGTTAACGTAGCTCTTAACTAAGCTTAGTTTCCACTTCGCTAACTTGGAATTTTATAACAACCACATTCTGATATAATACTGAATTTTGAAAAATATCTTCAAACACTATCGGGCAATAACCACCAAACACTAACAAGAAAAGTGCCAACTAGGAACTAAACCCACAATCTTGCTAAGATTATACCTTTCTCCCAGTGTTGCTATTGTCTTCCTCCATAGTCTGCCTTAATGTATGATCCACTTGTCTTCGCTTCCTGTTGCGATAAACATACTTTTAATAAATCACTGACTTTACAAAAAGAAGAGGATGGTTTACTCAATTTAATTTATTCCGTATATTCTGCAATCCTATAAGCATAGTTTAGTTGCAGAGCTGAGAACTCTTCCAGAGAGTCATTGTTTTATACAAGTCAAATCAACTGCAGAATATGGTTAGCTTATTTTTGTTTGCCAAAGAATTGTTCAAGGCTTCCATTTTGGCTCTTTTTACATGGATTGTTCATGCTTCCCTTCTTGTTTCGTTTGCAAATGAATTGTCCAAACTTTCCATTTTGTTTAGCAGAATTTTTACTGCAATTTCTTCGTTTGAGATAGCCGAGAAAGATAATCATTTATATTTGCTCTTTCCACAATGTCAAATGTTCCGTTTTCCGCTAATGATAGAGCTTTCTTAATGTATTTCACCGCAATATCTTTGTCACAAACTAGGTCATGAAGCCTACCAAGACACAAATATAGAACTAAGGTTTGTCTGTTTTGAAGTGGTAAGTGAGACTGGCGTAGCTTTGTTAAAATGTTTCGAGCTTGCTCAATAGTTTCAACTGTCCGGGCTTTCTTTGTTGTTCAGTTTGGAGAAAAGATCAAAACCAAGAAGTGACGATGCCCGGCGTATAATGATTATGTTTACCCAAACACTGCGTTCCTCTTCTGTTAAACTGTTTGCCAGTTGTAAAGCGAATATATAATCCTGTTCTCCCTGACAGTCCGGATCTTGTGAATAACGGTGTAAATTTTCTTCATTCCGCATAATGAGAGTACCGGTATTAGCAACTACACTTGGTAGGGGAGATAAACATGTAGCACATGCGTGTCGCGCGATTTGTATATGTTTCGCAGCCGTTTGACAATTGCCTTTAGTTGCCCAGTTTATTGCCTTAAATGCATGAAATATGGCCTCATAAATGGTTCTGTCGACATCACTGCCATGTGGAATAGAATCGTGTAAACGTTTCAGCATCCCATTTCTTTCAGAGCAATTGGCATACTGTTGTGTGAGTAGCAAGAATGTAACTGCAAGCTTGTCAATTAGATACTGCTTTCTGCTCAAACCTTTACACTGTCCTATGCATAAAGTTAGCCTTTCTATCTTCTGATTCAGTTCTACACGAGTACCAAGCTCAAAACCATTATTATCTGCAAGGAATTTCAGTTTTATATAGTATTTGCGAACGCTCTCAGCATGATGCAACTGGCGTTTCGGAACAGCTCTTGGGACTGTTCTGACAACAAAGTATTGATCTTCACTTGATTTATCGATCTCTACTGCAACCCTTTTGCACACACAACCAACTGTGTGTGTTCGTTCCTCTTGAAATGTACGAAATACAATTCCTTTACTCTTGCAAAGAAGTTCACAAACATTTATAAAGCCAGCTTCTTCAAAGACTGATACAAGCTGTGTGAACGACAAAAAGGAAACGATATGCCATAAAAATGTGTTGAAACGGATAAGTTTCCCTGTTGGTGATTCTTCCGGTTTCACGACATACTGTAAGATCAAAGCAGTTCTGTCGTCGTCATTTATATATTTTATTCTTTTTAAACTTTCAGTCAATTCAGCTGTGTTTATTGTCAGCTTATAATCTAAATCCAAATTAGCGAACACGGTTTCTATGGCACATACATCATCTAGATTCATCTGCAGTTTCAATTAAAACTGTTTGTTTACATTAAGTAAGTACTGACGCCACTTTTCTGACTGTTTTTGCACTGGCGTCAATTTCTGCTTTTTAGAAATATCTTTTATACTTACCCTTAAAATTTCGCAACCGTTTTGTTTGTATCTTAAAAATAGAACATAATGTAGAAATGGGCTATGTTCGTGAAGTATGTCAAATGATTCCCATAGCTGATATGTAAATACCCCTTTTAGATCATTTATATACATGTTTATGGTTCGGTAAACACCAGGTAAATATTTAAGATATCGTATTCTAAAAAGTTAAACAAGGCAAATGTCGATGTGTTACGCATATGGAACAGTAAATATTTTAACCTTGATGAATGTGTACATATCGTATAAAATATATGAAGTTTGGATATATTAAGATTCTGATGTTTTAAAGAAAAATGTCTGTAATGTATCAACCGCATAAGGACGAGCACATCGACATGTATGTAGGACGACATACGGAAGCCCATCCGCTACCCCCGGGAACTATCAAAAAGTCTACGATGTACATTATCATAGCATTAAGCGTTTTGGTGACATCGATGATGTTTGCAAGCACTGCAACTGTAGTCTACCTGGTCGCCAGTGCAACTGATAAGTCCAGCGCCGACGGGTCGGATCACGCAAGCGGAAATGCGGATGTAGTCACTACTACTTCCGGTGTTAAAAGACAGTCAGGTGGTCAGACACAGACCCAAGTTCCGGTAACGGCAAAGACGACCCCACAGCCAGCAGTCGTTCAGTCTACACAAGTCCCAGTTGAAAAGTCAAGTAAGTAATAGATTAAGCAAACAACTTTATAATATATAACAATAACAATCATCAATATCATCATCAACTTAAACAGAAATATTCAGTAGATCTAACTATATATAGACCGTTTCTGACATGATAATGATATTTATCATGAATAAAATTAATAACAATAATCATACAAATGTAGTACATGTACACTGTAGTAGTAATAAAATCTTTATTTCAAAATGGTAGCACAAATAGATATTTATACGAAATTGTTTAATATAGATAACAATCTCATTTTGGACTTCCACAAATACATAATTTTATTCTTTTCATAATATTTAAACCGTGTCTGTTCACGCGATGCATTATCAAATTCGTTCCACATTTTGAACATTTGATAGCGAATTCTAAACAAGGAACATTTTTAAATAAATTCTTACAGAATAAATTGCATATCGAGAACTATGTTAATTATTTTACTGTATCTTGGTACCCTTATCACCATTTTGAAAACTCGGAGTGCAAAAAGTAAATTATTCTATTTGACGAATTTTCAGTAGCCATTTTCAGTTTTTTGGGAGAAGAAGACTTAAGATATCCAACCAGCTGTATTTTTGAAACCTCGTCATCCGGACCTCCGTGGTACCCAGTCGGGCGGGCCGACTGTTCATAACTTTAGCCAGATCTGCTTTTTCAAACAAATTCCAAAGAATATTAAAACCCGACCATGCTCTCCGGCATCTGAGCATTACAAAATGACCGGAAGTGAGTTATGTTCAAAGCACCACGAGAATCTTGTTGCGTAATAATGTCTATATAAGAGTTACAGGACTACAAGAAATAGTCCTTCAATTTTTTCTTTTTACTTCAGTTGCTGTTACATATTTTACAAGGTGGGGTAAGACAGAATGTACAAGCAAGTCGGAAGTTCTGTACACAGGTATGTTCAATACAACTATTTATCTTTATTAAATTACTTCTTTCATCGGAATGATGAGTGTGTATAAATTTCATTGAAAATGTTTGGGTTTTTATCTTTTTCACTGTTTTTCGTTTTCTTGAGACAGGCGTGAAACAAATTTGAAAAAAAAAACCCACACTATTTGGTACTACATTAAACTCCGTATATAACGACCTCAATGGGACCTTTTAAATTTGTTCCTAATATCCGGAGTATGTTATATCTATATAGCATTTTCCTTTTAAATAAAGAAGACGGAAAACTCCGACCCAGAAAATGTGTTCCTTATATCCGGAGTATGTTATATCTATATAGCATTTTCCTTTTAAATAAAGAAGACGGAAAACTCCGACCCAGAAAATGTGTACCTTTTATCCGGAATTTCGTTATATCCGGGTTCGTTATATATGGAGTTTACTGTATTCGGACTAGTATGTACATGTAGTAATAAAAAAGAAACATTGGATTTTGAATGAGATTTTAAACTGAATAATGTTTGTTTTATTTCCGTTAGGATTCACTGTCGGGAGTCGTTACAACTATTATGGAGGAACATCAAACGTTCTTTGTCTACCAAAAGACCCTCAGTACAAGTCTCTCTACGCCGGAGCTTCCGGTAACTATTTGTACGGTTCAGAATACAATGCTAGAAATACTAACTTACAGGCCTTATTTGGAAAAGACTTAAACGAACACGATGTTCCGTGTGCAGTTTGCGAAACGACCGGAAGTTCCACCATGATGATACCGGCCCGCACTGAATGCTATGGTAACTGGATTAAACAATATTCCGGTTACCTGATGACTAGCCACGAATCACACAACAAGTCCATGGATATTGTTTGCATTGACGAAGCTCCGGGAGTGGTTCCGGACCAAGATGCTAACAACAATGGCGCATTGTTCTACTTTGTTGAGGCCAATGGTCAGCTACCAGCCTCCACATACACAAGAGGAGCTGAACTTACTTGCGTCGTTTGTTCAAAATGACTTACATAACATTATGCGCTTAGCATCTGACTAAGTTAAAGTGTGAAGACCTCTTCATATTTTAGCTCAGCTGAGCACGAAGTTTTTGTAAACGAATGTGTATTCGTCGTGCGACGTGTGTCGTGAACAATTTGAGTGTTTACACTGTAGAGTTTAGGTCCAGAAAGATTGTCTTCGAGTTGTTCGAATATGGGTCATCACAGGTCAAAAAATAGGTTACTAGGTCAAATATGAGAAAAACTATGTTTACGCAGTAGAGGCTGCATTTTCTATCGGATCTACGCGAAACTTGATCAAAATGATTGTCTTTAATGGTGATTTTTTGACTAGTTTGAATATGGGTCATCTCGTATAAAAAAAGTCACTAGGGCAAATATGAGAAAAACAATGTTTAAGCAATTCATTCTGCACTTTCAATAGGATCTTTGCGAAATTTCAGCAGAATAACTATGTTAGAGATAAGATTCATTCGATCTTTAAGAAAGTTGGTCGGAATGATTGTTTTACTGATTTGTTTGGACGAGTTCGAATATGGGTCATCTCGGCTGAAAAATTAGGTCACTAGGTTGAATATAAGAAAACCCATATTAACGCATAACATGAAATCTACCAGATCAAGTTCGAATATGGTTCATGGAACAATCAATCGTTAGTCTAATTCAGCCAAAATGGCAGTGTACTCAGGTAAGCGATATAGGGCCATGATGACCCTCTTGTTCAAATGTACAGTCAATTTCAACAGAAGACATATCAAAGTACCATGATCACTTTTGATTGTTAAATTACTTGTGGTACTTATTTAACCAAGAATTGTATTGACCGTTGTGTGTACGAAAAACAGTGTCCTGATTTGGTTTTTGAAAGTACATCATTTACTATAGACACAACAGAGTATAATGTCAATGATTTTGCTAAAGAAACAGTTTCTCTCAGCGCTTTTTGTGAGGAAACTACTTAAGCATGAAAGAAAGGTATACATCAATATTGGTGTGGAGTAAATAGAATGCAGTTCAGCTATATATTAGTTGCGTTTATATGACATAGGTATGAAATAAGCTGATATTTTTCCAAACTTTTAGCTACTTTATTTCTTAATATTCTAAGAAAACATGGAAAGCGCACACTTTCCAAATAGTCTTCTTTTAAGAACAATATCATGGAACAACATGTATATCTGTACCGATATCTATTGTTTTAAGTTAATGCCTTTATCTATTGAACCTTAGGAGGCTCTAAATAATGTTGAAATAATTTTGGGTCAGTTGTATATATTTGTTTGCTTCCACTTACTTTATGTGTACATATACAATAAAATGTAAAGTAAATTATTTAAAGCACACTGAAGTTAAGTTTTACAGAGAAAGAGATATTACGAAAAGAAAAGTTAAACATTCTGCAGAAAATCTTCGTGGATAAGGCTAATATATGACTCATCTTGATGTTACAAATTTCAGATATCTGAAATAGTCAGCAGATCTTCTGAAAAAGTAAAGTTAAAGGTAAGTATTTCCTCAACCGTACATGCTTGCTGTTAGAAATCTTGATGAAATGTCAGTCTATGGTAAACGTTTCCTTTCGTTTGATATATAATACATATAAAATATGGATAGTTATCTCTAAATATACACCAAGCTAAGAATCCGCTAATAACCAAACCTACAAACGCAGAATAAAACCTCCAACAATGAGAAAATGCAGCAGGCAAGGTATAAATTGCAATTCAAGGTCTACATACAATTAACACTTTTACTAAGCGCAAAAGTAAAGGATATCACGCACGCCGCAAAGTACCAATAAAAGCATTTAATAAGAGATATCACTAATTAAATACAGAGCTCTCTATTTAAATTAGATACGTCTGTAATTACCTTACTTATTTATTGTTCTGCATTTAAGAGATATCTCCTCTGCTTTAAGAGATATTTCTATGAAATCAGAGATAGATCTATCTCTTTTTTATCAAATAGTAAATTGGTTTGAGATACATCACCCCTAAGGACGTCTTAAAAGATGGGGCATCACTCTAACAGACTTCTTTCAAGATTGCAAGATTTTAAGATGGCAAACTTTACCTCCCTTGTTTCAGGGGACATCACTCTTACCGACTTATTTTAAGCTGGTAGAATTTACTTTGCCTGTTTCAGGAGACATCACACTTACCGACTTCTTTAAATATATGAAGATGTACCTCCCCTGTGTAAGGGGACATCACTCTTGCAAACTTCTTTTAAGATGGCAAGATTTACTTCCCCTGTTTGAGGAGACATCGCTCTTACCAACTCATTTTAAGATAGCAAGATTTACTTCACCTGTTATGGGGAAATCACTGTTACAGACTTCTTTTAAGATAGCAAGATCTAGCTCCCTTTTTCAAGGTACATAACTCGTATCTACTTATATTAAGCTGGTAAGATGTATCTTCCTTGTCACGTGGCAAAACACCCTTATAGACATCAATCAAGCCATCAACGTTTACCTCCCCTGTGTCAGGCGACAACACTCTCGCCATCTTCTTTGAAAATAGCATGATTTACTTTTCCTGTTTCAGGGGAGATCATTCTTACCAATTTATTTCTATGTTGTAATATTTACCTCTCCTGTGTCAGGTAACATTACTCTTAAACATATCTTTCGAAATGGCAAGATTTACCCTCCTCTTTAAAAGGACATCATTCTTACGGACTTCTTTTTAAGATGGCAAAATTTACTTCCCCTGTTTCAAGGGACATAAGTAGGCTCGACTTATTATAATCTGGTAAGATTTATCTCCCTTGATTCATGGAACATCACTCTTATCTTCTTCTTTCAAGATGGCAAGATTTACCTCCCCTGTTTCAGGGGATATAACTCTTACCCTTTAATTTTTATTTTGTAATATTAACCTCCCTTGTTTCAGGAGACATCAATCTTACCAACTTATTTTGGGATCGCAAGATTTGCTTCCCCTTGTTTCAAGGGACATCAATCGTACGTACTCTTTTTAAGGTGGCAAGATTTGCTTCCCTTTTTTCAAGGGCCGTTCTAAAGCTGGTCAATTTACCTCCCCTGATTTTAGGATGTCATGTTTTACATCCCCTGTTTCATTAACTTTACGGACTTATTTTAAGATGAGAACATTTACATCCCCTTAAAGTTGTCATAATTAAGCTCCTCTGTTTTAGAATGCCTCAGTATCAACAAATTCTTTGAAACCACAAAAGTTATTTCCCTTTTTATTACAAAATATTTTATGAACTGTGGGTCAGATTAAGAGAAAATGTGTGTGACCGTGCGAGCTCATACACGCATCACAACAGGAGTCCTGATTTCAAACGAAAACAGGAAAAAATGCAAATTCTGAAAATAATCAGATGTGTGTCCCCGAAGGAGATTTGCAAGTGGTATGAAATTTCAGTACTTTATGGTATTGTATATATATAATATTTTTTTTAAATTTCCACTAGAAAGAAAGAATCGATAAATCAAGAGATAAAAGTGTGACCACGATTGCGACTTAGAATTATTTAACGATATTGACAACTTCAATTTTCAAAATATAAAACAAAGAATTTACTTCGTCATTTTCATAGTTTTTCTATATTAGTGAAGCGTATTGCAAACGTATAAACGAAAAAAATCACACCTTTTTAAATGAACATGTACTGTTATCATTGTTTCCCTGTATTATGTGAATTGTTATATCTGTTGTTGTTATATAGTCGGTCAATAGCTATAGCTAATGTTTATTGTATTTGACTAACCGACAATAAATGTTATGTGTGTTGTGTTGTAGTGTAGTGTAGTGTAGTGTAGTGTAGTGCAGTGCAGTGCAGTGCAGTGCAGTGCAGTGCAGTGCAGTGCTGTGCTGTGCTGTGCTGTGCTGTGCTGTGCTGTGCTGTGCTGTGCTGTGCTGTGCTGTGCTGTGTTGTGCTGTATTGTATTGTATAGCGTAACTCGGTGACATAGCATCTCACCAGTACATGTCTAACGAAAGAATTGTCAAGACCACACTTAGAGTTTCAAGGTGATGGGATTCTGTATAAATGCACACATTCATGTCCGGACTGAAACTTTGTCATGCATTGGTGGATTTGAAAATAACATGGCTCATATGTTTATCACATCAAGACGACGTGTGGCGTGTAAGACAAACAACCCTACATCAAAGGTCAAGGTCACACTTAGAGTTTATAGGTAATGGAACCCCGTATGTATGCACACATTCGTGTCCGGACTGTTACTTTGTCATGCATTGGTGTATTTGAAAAATACTTGGCACAAATGTTCACCACATCAAGGCGACGTGCCGTGTGCAAAACCCACGACCCTACCTCAAGGTCACCCAGTTAAAGGTACAGTGGTACTTACGTATAACTTTGCACACGGAACGAACATAGGAGCTCGAGGTCGGGATTATGCTTTTCCGGCTTTGTTTAGTCTTTTTACATTTATTTAAGAACCAAGCAAATAAAATATGATCTTATTTTCCCCGGATCTTAACTTTCATATTTTACCGCTGAAGTACTCGGTAGACTGAAAAAAAGAAAAGGAGTGACACACGCCATGTTATCCAACACAAACTGCTAAGAGTTACGTCCCTCAAAAACTGGTTCTCCGTCTACCAATGTGACGCAACATGGAACCGGAACCTATGCATGTAAACATAGTGTGGTGGCAATTTCAAAAACTGACGGAACAGTTTATTTTTGTTTAATGTAGTAGTAATGGACTATTATCTTGCCAATACCATTTGAACAAATTGAGCACACTGTCCATGAGTGTTGCAGAAAAAATAAAATGAAATAATTTTTAAAAAAAGGGACGCCACTCTTAGCAGTTTGTGTTGGATAACATGGCGGATGTCACTCCTTTTACTTTATTCAGTATTCTGGGTACTTCAGTGGTAAAATATGAAAGTTAAAATCCGGGGAAAATAAGATAATATTTTGTTAGCTTGGTTCTTAAATAAATGTAAAATAACAAAACATAGCCGGAAAAAGCATAATCCCGACCTCGAGCTCCTATGGGAACGAACGATACACGCACGATACACGCAAACGGAACGCACGATGAACGCACGATAACCGATGAATGAATCATGAATGATGAGCGATAAGAACGATACGCGATACACGATTCCCGATGAACGAAACGAAACGAAAAACGATTATTCGATTTACTCGGACATTTTCGTTTGCTTAACAACAATATTATTAATAGATGTATAATTACAGTGTAATGTCTGAATCGAACCCCCTTAAAGTCTTAAATTATCGATAATTTACAGTAGAACCAAACAGATTATAAGAATAATTAATTAGTAGTTGAATAGCGGCACACATACTAATTATATCTATAATTAAATGTTGTAAAGAATCATCGGACGGAAAGTCCGATTCGACGTACAACCGCTACCTAGCCACTGCCATAATTTTTACAGTTACAGTGAGCACTTTACCGAATGTCTACACAGAAGCAATTTACAAATAAGTAAATTCCCATATCCTTTGCGTCGGTAGAATAACACCTCGTGTAAATTTTGCACGATATGCAGAAGGTCTACGTTCGGTTTTACCGGAAGTCAACATCTCTTCTTCCAACAAATATCTCGTGAGAAAAAGAAAAAAAAATGTAACAAATGAAGATAGTAAACATAATTGAAAGAATAAATTTTTTCTATTTCATCAATTTAATCCGATCTGTGAACAATTATATGAATGATTCGCGTTTAGGTACAGGCTAACGTGCAAACGTTCTACACGATTAGCCGTTCGCACTATCTCGGACCACTTTTATATAATTCATATCGTGCAACGTTCATCACACGGAACGAACGAAGGAAATCTCTTGTTTCTTCCACCGATTGGGCCTTATGTTGAAGTGCAATTTGAATTTGCAGGGACACAAAATAAACATTTGTGAAATTATGTCTAAAAAATACCGCACTTAACATGAATTCGCGGACAGTCAGACACGGAGAATATTGCCAAAATTAGAATGCCTGGAATATTTTTTACGAATTAAGAATATATACCAGTACTGTGGCTATTTGTCGTTGGTCTGAATGATCTTTTCTGTACTGAAATAAGGGAGAATAGTTTCAGATAAGCACAAGTCTTTTTATAGTGTGAAGGCCAACTTTTAGAATTTAACAGCTGATTATTTACGGTATATCCTGGTTAGAAGTGGTGCGCGCGAAATAATACATGTTCAAGATTTTGAGTTTGCAATTCATATCTGCTTTTGTCGTTGATATGATTAACGACATTATGAATAGAAAAACTTTTTTTCTCTCAAATTATTTAACTCTGATCCTGTTGGCGGCAGTAGATTCCACCCTGCGACCACTACAGATCACCACGTGTGTTTGGCGTCTTCCGGCAGATCAGCACGTGTGTTTGGCGTCTTCCGGCAGATCAGCACGTGTGTTTCGTGTCTTCCGACAGATCACCACGTGTGTTTCGTGTCTTCCGACCGACTTTAACCTTTTACTGCTGATCTCAAACTTCTTTATAAAAAAGAGCAATTTTCAAGTGTTTAGAGCAAAAAAAGGGGCAAAATAGATAAATAAAAACCTGCCGACTGACCAACTTTAATTTTCTGACAAGGAGATCCGTAACACATGTACAGTAAACTCCGTACATAACGACTCCGGATATAGCAAAATCAGGATATAAAAAAAAAACAATTTTTCTCGGCCCGATTTTTTTTACTTTATTTATTTTATATGAAAATGTTATACGGATATAACAAACTTCGGATATAAGGAACACATTTAAATGGTCCTAAGGAGTTCGTTATAAACGGAGTTTACTGTATTGTTTTCTTTGGCTAAAGTCTGCGTCGTCATGGTCTGTGCCGTTCATTGTTCCGTCAGTAAGCTTTCATTGAGCACCGATTTGAAGAATACATAGCACTGTCCAAATGGAAAGATGGACACATTCATTTTAAAAGCATAGCAGGGTCTGTGTTTAATAAAAGAAATATAGCTTTGGTTATTTGCAACAATAGAGTACGGGTAAATGAAAAATATAAAATAGTAAATACAACTGACTGTATGTCAGGTATTATGATAGTCATGCAATATAATAATAATAATAATAATAATAATAATAATAATAATAATAATAATAATAACAACAATAATAATAATAATAATAATAATAATAATAATAATAACAACAATAATAATAATAACAATAATAATAATAATAATAATAATAATAATAACAACAATAATAATAATAATAATAATAATAATAATAATAATAACAACAATAATAATAATAATAATAATAATAATAATAACAATAACAATAATAATAACAACAATAATAATAATAATAATAATAATAATAATAATAATAATAATAATAATAACAACAATAATAATAACAATAACAATAATAATAATAATAATAATAATAATAATAATAATAATAATAATAATAATAATAATAAATGCTGATGATGAAAAATAAATATTATAGTTTTTATTTTCAATGCGGTCATCTTTTAACAATCAGTTTAAGAAATGTGCATTTCATAAATAATATAAATGACCGGTTGTCATTTTCATAAGAAAGTAGAAAGCTTACATAATGATGCGTGTACGAGGTCACATGGTCACATACCGTTTCCAGCAAGGAGTAAAGACATTACTCAAGGAAAAGTAGTGTTTGGTGACAACTATTCTATGAACATTCCTCACTGGGGTATTGTTCACTGTGCTTTAATCAGTAATTGTCAATATTATTGAGTAATGTTCGCTAAACACAGTTCCCTATACGGTGAATACTTTTGACTGAACTGCACAGTGAGTATTATCCATTACCTCAAGTGAATTAAGGTCAATGAATTAAGTAAATTAACCCTGCTCATTGGTTTAAGTGCAGTGAGTTTTATTAAATGAGTAGTGTGCAGTGGTCAAAGTTCACTACTTTATGCAAATTCGTCTGACTGAACATTCAGTGCATCATTCAATATAGGCACTAAAAGCTGCTCATTAATAAAATGTATAATGAGTAATGGTTCGTATTGTATCTAGGACCAGAGGTATCGATGTTAAATGGAGCTTTAATCAAATAATTTAGAGGTAGAATGAAATACTGGTACTGCTTTACTTACTCTTTAAATTTCGCAATCGTTTCATTCTAGTCTTAACAAGAAAAGCATTGATGCAAAGAATCAAAGACGCGGCAAAATGGCTTTCAATGAGCAAAATGATAACACCAGGAACTACGTAAATAGCATGACGTGAGAATGCTCCTCTTAACTATTCCTTCATAAAAAACATGTCCTTTCCCCACTGTACATATCTCGACATATCTGGCGGCAGTAGACCTACAGTACATCTTTATATAGGAAACAATCGACACACTGTGACCCCTATATTATTTGTTCGGAAAAACAACTATCATTTCATTAATATGTTAAAGTATTCGGTATACACTGTAAAGGTACAGTAAGAACACATTTAGTCTTTAAATCCCCAAATTATCGTGATGTGTATGATTAAAAAGCTCAGAAACGTTTGACCAACAAAAGGTTAAGGTGATAAAAATCAAAGCAAAATGCGAATTTTATGAATGGGGAACCAATTCCACTTTTTAACTGTTGTCTGTGTCTGTATAGTATTCTTAATATAATAGCAAAGAATGGTGAACTTTTACAGTTTAGATTCTCAAATAACCAGATCTGTAATCAGCTTTTTTTATATTTAAACTTAATTTACATTGTTTTTATCGTTATTAGTCTGATATGAATGACGATTTTTATGAATATTTGCATTAAAACATTAAAAGGGGGTTTTAAAGCTGAAAAAGATAAGAAGAAAAAAAAACAGAAGAAAATATAAAAAGTGGGTTTGAATTGGATTTGAACTCTACTTGTAAAATAAGACGGACATCGACATATCTACTATACCACAGATACAGACTAGAATTAAGCTTATATCATATGTATATAAGGGATAAGTCGTTTTCGTAAAAAAATGATTTAAATTAGGGTGCATTTTCTCTCTTCAAATTGAATTATACTTTACGAAAGTGTTCATATAGGTTTTATAAAAGCATAACATTTTGTAGGTAAACGTTCAACTTCAAAGACATCTTTTTAGAAACAGACAAACAATGATTGTTCCTTCCGCATCAAATCAGCTATGAACATTCCGTGTATATAGGCACGGCACTACGTGTCAATGATAGAGCATGGGTCGAGAAGATTTATGTGCGCGTAAAGTATGCCAAATGATCCCCATAACTCATAGGTAAATATCTCTTTTAGATAATTTATAAAATACATAATGGATTTTGTGCTGGCCTATATTCATTGCATCTTTTTCGTGTTCAGCTATGTTTCTGTTCAGTTTCCTTTGACTGTTTAAAGTCCTGGCCGACTCTGGGACTTCTCCCTGGGTGAACTTGCCAAGACTCCTGACAGGCGCAGGTTGAAGAGAGAAAGATGCAGATACATGGGAATCCGGGTACAAGACACTAGCTCTCACTAGCCACCCTTCAGCTGTGTTTCATGGTCAGACCTTTGATCTCTAGCATATCGTAAAATTGTATCACTTCGGTGGAAATAAAGAGAATATATACGAGTATACACCTTAATAATTGATGTAATTGTCCAGGCAATAGAGTAGGTAGATGTGCTCAAATTATGCCAGTTCATAATTGAAAGTTATGGCATAGAGTTTTATCTCATATTCGCTAACAAATTCAGGTGGTCTTATTTGATCTGTGTAATGATGGCAGTGACCGCAATTCGGAAAACGTTTCACTTATTTATTTTCTTAAACTTCTGCATAATATTTTAAAAGATATCAGGTTATTATGGTGACATATTACTGCCACACGTTAGTTAACTGACTTTCGTGTTAATTATGTCGATTACTACTTAATATGTGATATTTATTTAAATATCTAGTTATATACTCAGTCAAAACCAGTGTGCATGACTCTTTCTCGTGTAAGAAAGTGAGCATATGGTTAAGACAACCATAAACGAAAATCTATAGTTTACACGTACGCATATTTGGTTAATGAATGGATAACACGAACATGAAATAGTTTCGTTATCCACTAAAATGATTACGCGAAAATATTTAAACATGTTTGTATTTGTTTTATTACTAAAAATGCAAGCACATAAAGGTCAAATGAAATTTAACAGGTACTTACTGACGTATTTATCGATCGATACCTGGCTACTTAGTTACTGTACACACCTATTTGTAGCGGTTATTAATAATAGGATCTGCCACCTGTCGGATTTTTCATAGCGTATTAACGTCTCTGTATGACAGTATACTAAATCGAAAACAACAGCTGTACTTAGCTTGCACTTGTTACAACTTGGAAGACATATTTTATCAATTGACCAGGATCGTTATATTTTGACCCTGATCTTATACCTTAAACTTGCACATGTTATCTGTATATTGTAGTCGTGTATCAACTTAAGTGTGTCAATTTAAGTACGATAACGAAACTTCCTCATACGTTTCGTCAAAAGTGGAATAAGAGCCAAATTCATACTTTGACAAAATGAGTGAAAAGGAATATGGGAGTTTTGGTCCTGCTGTTGGTGAGTAGATTAAATACGAATAACACTAAACAGCAACACATATGCTTAATAGATTTATTCTACTTTCGTTTTAAACAAAAACGGGAAATCCAAATATATTATTGTTTTAACAGATTTAATTATTCCTAAAATTGAAAATACGGTTAGTTTGTAACACCATCCATCATACAATATCCAAACCTAATACTCATTAACAGTGATCCGGAAGACTTCTTTAAGATTTAAGTTAATCTGTTCTACTTTCGTTTTAAAAGAAAACACATCTAACTAAATCTACTTTTTTTTTAAACAAATTGCGTTATTCCTTAGATTCAATCATCGTTTAGTACCAATCTGCATGCAATCCGGGCGTAAATGGGTCTGAAAATTAACTACCATCAACATCATAATACCACCTCGTTCCTATTTACTGTAAGCCATAAAATATCTAAATTGAAATGAATGTATCTGTTTCATGCAAAAACATATTGTATTTTTCTTTATAGATGCTGCAACTTTCTTCGAAAATCCTGTTTATTATGAGGATGGTATAGATACGGTACCTTCGAAGGAATATTCCCGCTATGTTTCTGAGTTAATGGATGGACTTGGTTATAGTTATGAAATGATCAAATATAGACAACAGATGTGGACAGAGCACGACAATCTAGCTAATCGTCATGAAACCTTTGCTGAAACAAGGGTCACGACAGGTGGTACAGGTGAAGGAACAACATTGTTGCTAGAGAGTGACATAGACTATATGTTTATAATAAAGGACATTGTTTGTACTGATAATCCACAAGATTTCATCAACCAAGAGAATATCACACTGTTCCAGACTGAGACACTATCTGCATCACCAGGATATACCAGACTTAAACTTTTGAGATTTGATGGGAAATTTTATCAAGAAGAAATAAGTTCATCTCTTTTTAAGTCTGAGTCAGGTTCAGATTGTCTTTCCAGTGAGTTCTTCATTGATGCAGTGAAGGAGATACACAGACAGACACATTTAAACATGCAAGTGACAATACAACCTAAAAGTGGACCATCTACACCAATATCTGACAAATACTCAAGCTTTGATACTGTATATTGTTTCAGGTGTTTCTGTTCGGATATTTTAGAACGTTGGAGATCTCGACCTCGATCTAAAGGGTGGCCATCGTCTGAAACCCTACACGAAGTTTCTCTTCTGGATGGACATGTAGTACCAGTCGGATTTAAGGATTCTCAAAATATGTACAGAGAATGGAGAATTTGTTATTCACTTGCAGAATTGCACTTGATGCAAAACTTAAATGAAGCGCAATTAAAAGTATACATTCTTTTGAAGAAAATATCTAAATCAACCCTAAATAAAGTTTGTAAAGACATGACCTCTTACATAATGAAAAACATTATTCTTTGGATGTGTGAAGCAAATGGATTTGGAGGGTTTACCCAGGATCTAATAATGGACAGATTATGTAATTGTCTTCAATATCTTAAGAAATGTGTTTGTGAGTCAAATCTTCCAAGTTACATGATACCGGAGAGAAATTTGTTTGCCGGGAGACTAGACATTCAGCAGAAACAGCGACTGATTAGTGAGCTTAGTGACCTTCTCAAAAAAAGGGGTAGGATGTTCTTGAGATGTGACAAATTACGTGACGCCATGATTGTGATGTACAAGACACCGAACATGTTTAGAGAATTTAGTGATAAAAGAGATAAAGTAGAGAGTCTGGTGCTGATTATGATGAACATAAGAGCAGAGACAGACAGACCGAGAATGTCCTTGGAGGAGTTGGATCATCTTTTATGGCAGAATGAAATGTATAGTGATATGCAAACCCAAATCGATCATTTGATACAATTCAATGGGCAAGAACTAAGACAAATGGGGAAAACAAATGAAGAAATCAATGATTTGCGGAGATCGAAACTAACTCTATTCCTGTCTTGAATAAACATACAAAAATTAATATATTATATTCAAAACCGATGCGTCAAAATTCTGTTTTCAAACACTGTACATAATACAACAACTTCTGAGGCATTTCAGTCTACACACACGAATGTTTACCTGAAAACATATTTAGTTTCTTTGTGATAAAGCATGTTGCAATTTGTCAATTTATCTTTACAATTCAGAATGATAACCTATTTTAAAATTACTGATATGTTATCAAAACAGAAAGTTATATTGCGAGATATCGTCTATGGAACGCCGCAGCTGTCTTATGTTAATAAATTACAAGTTGTCTTGTTAACAGAGTGTCTTGTCTTGTCAAAGTGGTTTTCTATCTTCTCAAATAGTTTTTATATCTTGTTAATGGTCCGTTATATCTTCTTAAGCGTAATGTGATCTTGTCAACGTGCCATGTTATTATTTCAAACAGTAATGCTATCTTCTTAAAGTATTGTGTTATCTTGTCTAAGTAACGTCTTATTGTATCAAACATACTTGAAGAATAGCATGTTTGACAAATTAAGTTACTTGACAAGATAACATACCTTTAAGAAGATAAAGATGTTTGACAAAATATAACGTTACTTTGACAAGAAACAACCCTTAAAAAATGGAAAAATGTGCCCTTAAAAAGCAATGCTATCTTGCATAAAGTTAGTGTTATCTTGTAGACACACCACTTCAAGAAGATAGCAGACTGTAAAACGTCTTTGAAGATAACCCCTCTTGACTTTGCACACCCTTTAGAAGAGCGACTGTTTGACAAATTTAGAAGATAGCATGCGTGTTTAATTACGATATTTGAAAAGATAACACCTTCAGAAGAAGCATGACTGTTTGACAAAATATAACGACTTTGACAAGATAAGTTGTTTGTAGAAGATTAAGTGCTAATGTTTTTCCACGTTTTGACTGGTGTTCTTTTTTTGATTTTTCAATATCACGTTACTTTGACAAGATAACACACCGCATTAAGAAGATAGGATGAGTGTTTGACATAATACCACGTTACTTTGACAAGATAACACACCGCGTTAAGAAGATAGGATGAGTGTTTGATATAATATCACGTTACTTTGACAAGATAACACACCGCGTTAAGAAGATAGAATAATATCACGTTACTTTGACAAGATAACACACCGCGTTAAAGTAGGTGAGCGTTTGACATAATACCACGTTACTTTGACAAGATAACACACCGCGTTAAGAAGATAGGATGAGTGTTTGACATAATACCACGTTACTTTGACAAGATAACACACCACTTCAAGATTATAATACGCTCATTGGACATAATAGTACACTTTTTAACAACATGTATTTTGAACAAGTTAAGACGGTATTTTGACAAGATAACACGACAGTTTGACATAATAACAGCGCATGTAGACAAGTTAACGTGGTATTTAGACAAGATAGCATGTATGTTTCACATAATATAACAACATAATAAAAAGATATTATATGAAATAGACATAATAACACGACACTTTGACAAGATACCAGCACACTTAAGAAGATATAACAGTTTATTAACAAGGCATCACAACTATTTGGGAAGAAAGAAAACCATTTTAACTGGACAGTACACTCAGTTAACAAGACAACTTGTAATGTTTTAACGTAAGACAGCTACGGCGTTCCATAATCGTCCATAAATGAATTTGTATATAGTGTCGATAACAAAAATTTTGCAATGATGTATGTATATGTTCTGTTATCCGTAAAAAGGTTACTGCACTATTGAACGTTTCGGGGCGGGGAAGTAAAAATATATCACATTGTATGATTCTGTTATACCTGTAGACATCCGAATCTCTTATCTGAACGAAAATAAAAGCTTATATCGTAAATTAACCTGAGGTTGTTTCCTCTTAGACATAAACATTTGTCGCTCCCAAGTAAATGTCCACTTCTGACATGGGAAATCCTTATGCCGTTTATCAACGTGAAATGTTTTCAGAAAGGCGACGAGATGTAAGACGGGTGCGATTTGCTGCTTCTAGAATCAGAGTGTCATGTGACAGATATCAGACATGACAATATCAATAGACATCAGACCGGTGTTATCGGGTCGTCGTCATGGCAGTTGCATAATAATAAGGCAAATTAGATGTGTGCAATTTAGTATTGCCTTCGGTAGACCAAACGATTGAAAAAAGTACAGCATGCTTTAAAGATTTGATTCTTATAGTGAATGTAAATTTGTATAAAACAACACATAGTGGTTGTGCTTGTCTGTTGTTCTTGTCAAAGACCTATAAACTAAAAGACCTATAAACTACAAGGTGTTTCTTGTTCTTCATTTTTCTTGTGATATGACATTGACTCGTACGTCATGATTGGAGGTTAATAAAGTATATATGTTCAAACTCGTCTGAGCATGAAAACAAGATTGATAATCACGGGACCAGGACTTCGCCTGAGGTTATAATGGCCATTTGGATAAAGGTCAGGGTCGCTGTAACTTGCTGAAAAGACTACTTCTGTTGTCGTCCGCCTCGCTGACTTGAAATCACTGTAACGCCATGCTACCGACCATGACCGATTATGTGAGAAAGTTTGCTATTTCTTACGGAGGAGAATAATAATAATAATAATAAATAATAATAATAACAACAATATGGCCTTCTAAAGAAATTAGATAGGGTTCTAGTACCGGTCTTTACTAGTAACGATGTTTAGGTAAACTGTTGGCCTGGGCGGGCTTAGGCAATTGTGGCATCAGTGTCTTTTTCGAAGAACACACCCCGTGCTCTGGCTTTGAGACCTCCTGTGCCGGAGGCGTACACTTAAATAAATTAGCTATCGAGACCCACTATTACATAAAATCTCACTACGAAATTACAACATGAAGACACCGTCACATGAGATTCACACATGCGGCAAACACTTTGGTGTCGAAACCTTGGTGCGCGGACAATATGACGAGGATCAAGTAAAAGTCATTCCAGGCAAAAGAAAAACAGCTACAATATTTCATCGTGTCCTGAAACAACAAAACTATTTAATTACAGTTCTTTCGTCTTTTATACTAATACTGCCATTGACATCATCTGAAACATCATAATACAGTTAAACCTCGTTTACTCGAGCATCAATTACTCGAATTCGGGATAACCGATATCCCCCCTCTCTCTCTCTGTCTCTCTCTCTGTCTCTTTCTCTCTTTCTCTCTCTCTCTCTCTCTCTCTCTCTCTCTTGGTGTGAACCTTAAGCGGTCTTTAGCTATACTTTATAACAAATCAAAGAGGGACACGCTTCGCGATTCTGTCTGTCTGTCTGTCTCTCTCTCTGTCTCTCTGTCTCTGTCTCTCTGTCTCTCTGTCTGTCTGTCTGTCTCTCTCTCTCTCTCTCTCTCTCTCTCTCTCGATGTAAACCTTAAGCGGTCTTTAGCTATACTTTTCGAGAGGAAGCGGACAATCCCTCCTGATACATGTATGTTACCACTTCCCCGAAGTGCAATGCGTTATAGTTATACGTAATTCTGTGCATATTAGATGGTGATATATATAGATCAATCGGTACATTGAAGTGTACATATGTATATATCTGGTAACCCAAATTTTTCTCACGTTTCAACTTATTCTGGTTGGATCTAGATACGATTGTTATTTGTAATCAGATTTGCACAAACTTTGCTTAGTTCAATATTTCATAATTAAATAGTGTTATATGTATATCTGTAAGATTGCTACTCACCAACAGGAAAGATACTTCAAAAGCTGTTTCAACTTACTTCTCAATCCTGTATATTTATTTTATACATTTGTATGATATCGGTATGACAAGTTTTTCATATTTATATTTTTCAATTTAACAATATTTACGTTTCCAAAATTATTGCAAAGAACTAATATACCTTTGGAGTCGTTCAAATCATCTTTATTTGTTACTAACATGGCCGTATGGGGTTGGCTTTAGGGGTTGGCTTTAGTACGGAAACCTTTGAAACTCCCTGGCCAGATTTCAAAATAATTTCACAGATATGTTTCTTGAGTGACCATCTACCAAATTTCTTCGGGCGTGTTTATCATGTGTTGCCCAAAATATAGAGAATGACGAGTAAAATTTAGTCCGAAAGTATGTTATGGCTGACCCAACTCAAGTAAATTTGTGTCACCTCTGAAATCAGAAAACAACTGTATAATGATAAAGTTAGGTAATTGTCTTAAACAGGCATTCAAAATTAAAATTAAGTGAAAATGAAATATGCTTTGTACGAAGAAATTACGACAGATAATGTTTGTGAATTCCAAATGGACTGTATCAATCCAATTGGATTCAATCCAATGGCAATTCCAATTGGATTATGCAATTCCAATTGGAATTCCAACTGGCAAAAATCGATCAAATTTTTCCAATTAAATTATTTGGTTTGAATCTGTCTACAAGTTTCAAACATAGACGTATCTTTCTGAAATTTAAAACATTTATTCCGTTCATAAAGACCTTTCCATAGACATATAACTCATAGTTATAAACCAAAAACTCTTCGATTTCAATTTGGAAAATTTTGGAATTCCAAAAATTCGCTGGAACGTGAAATTAGAAAACAACTGTATAATGATAAAGCTAGGTAAATGTCTTAAACAGGCTTTCAAAATTAGAATGCAGTAAAAATGAAATACTAGTATTCTTTTGTAATCTGTCAATGCTTTGTACGAAGAAATTATGACAGATAATGTTTGTAAATTTATTTATTGTAAAATCAACATTTGATGAGTATATACATCTTAGAAAATGTCCGTATTTCTATATTCCAATTTTGTTGTTAAAATACACTCCGCATGTAGCATATTTAGGATGTATTGTATTTATTTGCTCGTTGCCAAACTCATGTAAATGATGAGTTGCAATGAATGTATTGTTGTTGTTGTTATTATTGTTAGTGATTTGTTAAAAAGTATACGTATTTTACCACTGTGACAGCAAGTTAACGGATAATGTTTACACAAAATTGACAAAACGTGGTTTTGCACTACTAAGTTTTTAGCACAACCGTTGGCGCTTAAGACGAGCTTCACCGACGTTTTGGGACAGCAATTATCTTGTTAAGAACGTTTAAATCCCGCAATTTCTAAATAATATGACCAGGCAAACTATAAGCAATCCGTCGATTGTTCTAATTCCGTCAATAAGTTCATGCTTTTTCCAGGAGCATATCATTCGGGCAATTCGAGCAATCTTTAATTTGACGTGACATATCTTTTAAATGTTTTCATTTTCTTGACAAAAAACAAAAGCAAACAAATCTTCATTGATACCGCTTTACGGTGATTTTTTTACCGTCATCAAAAGTTAGCAGGTTTTCTCACTTCACCAGCGGTGAAGTTTTCGTGCGTTTACGGACCACGACAAATACAGCAATAATATACATATCTTTTATGATTCCATTTTGTGAATATAATTCGCCTCTTTTTGTCATGTCTGCTATGTTGACATTTTGTTTTTTATCATTTAAGTAATACAAAAAAATGTAACTTGAAGCCTGTATTACTAATCTCCCTTCTTCAAACCCGTCCGGCAGATGGAACAATTGAAAAAATATAATATTACAGTAAATTTGACAATCCACCAAGTAATGCGTATTTTGCAATACTGGTATGGAATAGGCACGATGTCGATTTCAAAATTACTGATTTACTTGTCTCAATGAAGCCGTTAAGCGTTTTATATACTGATTAAAACGTCCTTTAATGTTTTGTGGAAAAGGTACCTATTACAGTTACAGGTGGTCAATTACTTTTAAGCAACATTTTATGATAATTTTTACTTTTTGTATATTTTGTTTCAGATTTATTTAATGAACAAAAAGACCCACTACAAAGAGTTAGATCCCTATCAGAAATTTACATTTTATTAACTTTTAAAAATTACCCCTTATATGGATGATTACAACGTTGGTTTTTCTTTTTTTTTTAATATAATTTCGCTTTCATTTGAATTGAATAGATATACAAATATTTTACATTCCGAACCAAAATGCAAGTGTAAAACTACGTGTAGCTCCGAATTCATTTATTTCCAATCTATCTTGGGTGCGCACCCAAGATAGGTAAAGGGAGGTAATAAAATTTTTTCAAACTTGAATTTCTAATGAATTCCATCTAAATATATAATTTGTGATGCAAATATTTCACAAATATAACACAATAGGTTTTATAGTTATATCTTTCCTTTGGCAAAGTATGTGTATCAGATATTTACTTATGATAAAATAACTCTATCTTAGTTGGGCAACAAGGATAGGGGAATCAAATTTTAAAAATGTCTCCAGTGAAAATCGTACTTGAATTAAGCGCTAAGTTAACATAAATGAGTGTAAATGATCAGATGTTAAAGTTTCAAACAAATCTGTTACATGGCCAAAATCTGATTATATACCTTTAAATTAATAAACGAGTTACACCTATTTCAAACATCTGTGAATGTCAATATTGCTTATCTGGTTAGGCTTACTTACTGTTCGATAGGAAAATGTCAAGTGCGGAATTATATCATAAAACAAGAGGCGAGGAGATCGTTGTTGATTTCAGATTTTGAAAGTGTTATGGTGTAAAGTTAGAGCTTGGGGTTATGGAATATGACTGACTTTTACAATTCTGTGTTCCGTGGTGTGGACGGACTGATAGGGACTTACATTAAGCAAGCCGCCAGCTTTAGTCAACAAATACCAGTAAAAACTAATAAAAGTCAGTTGTTCTTAATCCAAAACAGCCTTATTACTATTTGTTGTTTATTCTTTATATCAACGTTATGTATATTTGTAGCTGTTGTCTTTTCGTTTGCATTTCGCTCCAACTATATTTTCAAATAAGCGTACAAATATTTCAAATTTCAGCAAAAGTTAGTGTGCTAAATGTAATTTCATAAGAGTATAAATTAGTGCTATCTGTTTTAAATGTGGAACTGTTTTTAAAAGCAGTGGTGACTTCAATATATTAAAATATACATATGTACTTAACATTGTGTTCTTTAAGTATAATTAAGCATTCTATTAGAATGAATTACAAACACATTTTGTATCATATTTACTATAACTTATCAAAAAGAAGGCGTGATTCAAAATCTGAGACAGTTTCTAAGACCCTAAGTCTTTCAGACAAATTACATCTTAACCTGCATGTTCACCATAGAGTACTTCTGATACTAGTATATTACATCGCTGACTTGCAATCAATATAACCTCTAATAGATTTACACAGTTAAAAGCCCTGCTACCGACCATGTCTCTCTTTATTGGAGAAAGTTGACAGTTTCATTCGGATGATTGTAGCCGAGTCACGGTTCTTTTCCAAGAATGATAGTTACTAGATAAACTGCCCGCCTGTAAAAGTTTGAACGGGCGTGTCATTCGTTCAACAAAAACATCCGACAACATTTGCGTTGTACCATTATAATGATTTCAAATAGATATACAGTAAACTCCAAAAGCGAAATCCTTGGGACTAAAACCTTATATCCGGAATTCTGCTATATCCAATCTAGAATAAAGAAGGAAAATTTTGGACCCAAGAAAACTTTATCCGGAATCTGCTACAGTCGTTAGATACGGATTTTACTGTATTAGCTAAGATTTCAGTCAATTCCTTTGACGTACGGTGTTCAGTGTGTATTAAGTACGCCGACTACCTCCTGTGACCTAGACAGTCAATATAGTTGTTAATATTCACATTTTCTATATATTTTGTAGCTAATGCTAACGCTTTCTTCAGAAAAACAGTGGCTGCGTTTATATCAGACAACTCACATATTCTTCCTCTGCACAAGAAGTACTTCATTTTCCGTCGGTCTGGTAATTGTTCTTCCTCAACATTATTCAAAATATCCTGCGCTTGATTGATTCGTTCGGTCCTAATTGCTCGGATATCAGTCATCAGACAGTCCTTGCGTATACCAAGCAAGGAACACACATATTCTAAGCTAGCTAAATTTCTATTAATTCTGCTTTCTTCTTGTTCTAAATCATCAGTACTACTAAGAATTCTGTGAAAATCATCGTATGCCTTTGAATAATAATCTTCAGATCGAGAATCTGAACAGAGGGCGTCATTTTTATACAGACATCCCACCCTCACAAATGTTTCTAAGAACCTTGAGGTACACATGTCATTTTCGAGTATGGAACGCCTTTCGTGCTCTTCAGCTGTGGTTTTTTTCCCTTCAGTTGCCAGGTTCATTGACATAGAAGAATGGAATACTATATTGAAGAGTCGTTGATCAACATTTTCTGGCACGCTATCATGCATGTCTTGTAGTATTTTGTATCTCTCTTTAATGTCTGAATACTGTTGGGCTAACAGAAACTGTGCTAAAATCCGTTTATTTACTAAAAATTCTAACCTACTTGGGTTTCTTTGGTTTCTGACAAGTTTACCTATTTCAACAGTTAATTGTTGTGTCACAATACGGAAGTGGGTTTCACTCCCATGTACAAATGCATTGTCATCCGCACTCGACTTATTCAACGTAAAATATTTCCTTAACTTCTCTTCATGTGGCAGTACCACTGTCATTCTTTCTCTAATTGGTTCGAAGCTTTCCGCAAATAATTGAAGACAATTGAGTAAATATCCATGTCCAGAATCATTTAAAGCCACTACCAAATTACTGAAAGTAGTAACACGGAGTACCTCTGCTATAAACTCAACAGTATTCCTTCTGACCCGACCTCTCGCATACCTCTAGAGTAACTGCTCGTATATTCCCAACGTTATAAATTGGAACCTTCGTAGACTTCCTAATATAGAAGGGTGGTCTACATTATATAAATGTTGAGGATCAAATGATATTCTATCCATATCGATATCACTACTTTGAGATCATTGTGACTGAAAGGAAATTATTAAAAATAGGAAAACAATTACATGTACATGTACTACAATAGCGACAAGTCAAGTAAAAGGAAGTATATTCAAGAAATACAATTTAAACATAAATAGACCGTGTAACGGATGAGGCTTAATATAAAATCGAATGACATAAGTAGTTTTAAATTTAGTCGTATAAACAAGTTATCAGAAATGATCGAGTGGTTACGTTTACAGTTTGCAGTCCACGCGGACAGGATTCCAGGCTCACACTACGCTTAAATATTACTATAATACTATAAATGTAAGTAATGCAAGTTAACTGATGTGTATCTTGAATGGAATATACTTATATTTTTTGTTTTTATAACAGTTAAACAAGCACCTAACATTTTTGTTGAGAATAGTGCTTTGCACAAAGTTGAGTGCCCGATAATTGGTTTCCCGATATAGCTGTAAAGAGAAAAATTGTACCCCTTTTCTGGTCTCATTATAAACAAGCTATGGACGCAGTCGATAAACTGACAAGATTTTAATGTCATCGAAGATTTTATTGGTTGCTATACTAAATACAATAGTGTTCATTTTCCGTCCGAGAACTAGTAGGAATCCAGTAAATTATAGATATTAAGTGAATTTCATCATTCATTTTTATCAAAACTTTTCCCAGCATTTTAAAGAAATGTATGTGAGAATAAACGAATCCATAAAATAAAACGAAACCCATCGAAATTTTCACAATAACTGCAAAATCATTTGTTTTGGAAAAAGAAGTTGTAGTTTTGTACCATAAGCAGAAAACACCTGGCAAATGCGTTAGAACATCCGGTTCCTGTGATGACTGATTTTACCACTTCGTTTTTTATGAAGAAGCAAGCATTTGCTTACAATTTGTCTGACATATGACACACAAAAGTATTTACTTAATCTGAAGTCATTCCTATTATTAGTTGAAACTGTTTTTTTACTAGGAAATTTGATTTACAATAGCGATTTATTGTATGATATTAATAAACGTCAAGTATCGAGAAAAGTGCCTTAAACAGTGTAAGCTTCTCTGATTTTTGGGAGAAAATGACGGCTTATTGTCGTTGGTTAAGTTTTGCGTTTAGGTCACTTACATGGAAACTTTCAAAGCTATCACTTTGAAACTTGGAAAACTTGTTTATCTAATACCCTTCGTCACATTATATGACAAAAATACTGAGTGCCAACTTTTTTGGGGGGTAAAAATAGATATTGATAGATTTTGGTCGATTTTGAAAATTGGACATAGCTTCTTCATTTTTTGTTAGTTTGATTTCAGATTTTGCACAAACAATTAATGGACAATGTACTTTAACATATCAAATGGGTTGAGTCTTTTTTACATGAAATCTATCAAGGCTATAACGTTGAAACTTGGAATACTCGTTCACTATCAAATGTACAATAGAATGAAGGAATTCAGTTTTACAAGTTACATAGCCCTGTCATTTTGACTGGATTATTGCCCCTTCTTAACTTAGTTTCACACACACAAATCATTTTGTAACATTTGAACACAATGCACTATTACTATAAATAGGAAAACCGTAATATACTTAATACCGTTGTTGCAATAATGTTTTCGTCGTTTGTAGTAATTATTTAAGAAGATCTTTTATTAATGGGGTTGTGGTTTGGGGCTCCTGTGGTCAAGGTCAATGTCACTGTAACTAAAAATAGAAAAAAAAACGGTAATATATTCAATATCTTTAGTATTTATTGACATAACGTAACTAAATTATTAAAAGTGTAATAAATAATGACTTTTATTGAGATTGTGTTCGGGGCTCATTGTGTCAATGATTGTTTTTCTAAAACTAGAAAAATGGGTTAAAACATATTTTGTTGCAGTTGAATTAATTTGACCAAACTTGAGGTCAGGTAATTATTTACGAAAACCTTTTGTGAGATTGTGTTTCGGGGTCAAGGTCAAGGACACTGATACATAAAAATTGTAATAAATGAACCGTAAAAGGACAAAATCAGACGAGCATCAAGCACCCGCAGGCGGTGCTCTCATTAAAAACGCTCTTTAATGTAATTAATGAAACAAAAAATTGCACATTGAAGGTTTGAAAAAAAACAACATAACATTTACTCACGGTAATGTGCTCAAAGGATTGCCCGATATCCGGCGTCTGTATCTTCTCTATCACCTGTCCACGCTTACCTTGTAAAGACTCTAGAGGCCACATTGATGGCGCAATCTTCATGAAACTTGGACAGAATGTACGGCTGCTTCAAATTTGGGGAGAGTTCGAAACTGGTTTATATGGGGTCAAAACCCTTAAAAACTAGGTCATCAGATTAAATAATAGAACAACCATGTGAACTATCCAGAGACCAAATTTGACCCCCTATCATCGTGAAAGTTGATTAGAATGTTTGTATTTACAATTTCTGACCATATTGGAAACTTACTCTAAACTCGGTGACTTCGGTTAAAAACTAGATCATTAGGTCAGATTATAGAAAGACCTTGTGAACAGTTTGCACATGTGCCCAGTTATCTTGGAAATTAGTAAGAATGTTTATATTTATGAACTCTAGGTTAAGTTCATAACTGGGTCACGTGGGGTCAGAAACTAGATCACCAGGTAAAGGGTTCTCAGGTGAGTGACATAGGGCCATCTTGGCCTTCTTGTTATATTATTACAGGTATTGATTTCTTTTGGACACATTTTGCTAATATGTTAAGTATTTTGTTAGTGATATTGTTTACAAAAGTGACCTGTTGTGAAAGCCTTATGTCCGTATTTTGTCAACATTTACCTTGTAAAATATACAGAATGTATTTGTGTATCATTTAATCAAAAAATGCCTTGGCTATCTCATGTGTGCCTCATGAGATAAAAACTTAGCTCGTCACTAGTTTAAATAAAAGGAATCCGTTATGACAACTCTTAAAGGCTGCATTTGCACGAAATCAACATAGGAATTGGTCTTTAAAAGCCAGAGGTCACCATGTTAATGCAGAGCAAAATACTGTTATTACTATTCGGTTTTATCCAATCATGAGTTAAAGTTAATCACACTGTTTGTCTTTGTGGTCTTTTTGTCAAGTTTGAATCGGGGCTACGTTGGATCAAATAGGTCATCATGCCTTATCAGAAAACATCCTTCCTTTTGAACACATTAGAAGCACTATTAAGTGCTCAATAATCCTGGAGATGACCAGAATAGCAATTAAGATTATCTCTGCGTCAGTTTGCAATTTGATCAAGAGATTCAGAAACAAGGCCAAAAGTCAAATGAAATTTAACTCTGAATAATCAAATTGAGACCAAAGAATTTTTCATTCATTTATTTTATGAATGTTTTTTTTATACATTCAGATTTCTGTATCGTTACCAATGTATTGTGAGATAAATAAATTATGCACTACATTTTTAAAACAAAGGATATTTTCTAATCCTTGACAGGAGCATGACAATCAATTGGAATTTCAAATAAAAAAGATCAAATAATAAAAACACTATGAGAGCTCTAGAGACCACATTCGACCCCTTATCATCCTGAAAGTTGATTAGAATGTTTGTCTTGACAGTTTCTGACCATGTTCTAAACTTAGGTCACCCGATTAATCCATTGAAAAATCTTGTGAACACTTTAGAAGCCACGTTTTGTACTCAATTGTCTTGAAAGTAAGTGGGAATGTATGTGTCGATAAACTCAAGGTCAAGTTTTAAAGTGGGTCACTTGGGCTAAAAACTAGATCATTAGATCAGCTCGTAGAAATACCTTGTGAACACTTTGTACATTTGCCAAATAATCTTGGAAATAAGTCAGAATGTATGTATTTATGAACTCTAGGTTAAGTTCGAAACGGGGTCAAGTTTGGTCAAAGCTAGAGCACCAGGTGAAAGGCGAGCGATATAGGACTATGTTGGCCTTCTTGTTATATTATCAGTTATTACAGGTATCTATTTCTTTTGGACACATTTTGCAGATATGTTAAGTATTTTGTTTGTAGCATTGCATACAAATGTGACCTGTTGTGATAGCCTCATATCCGTAATTGTCCATACTTACCTTGTACAATCTACAGAAGGTAATGGTGTATCATTTCATTAAGAAAATTGGTCGGGATATCTGTCTTGGCTATTTCAAGGTCATGTAGGAATGTGTGCCTCATGGAATAAAGACTTAGGTCACTAGTTTAAATCAAAGGAATCCGTAATGAAAACTCTTAAAGGCTGCTTTTGTACCAAATCAGCATGGGAATAGGTATTGAAAAGCAAGAGGTTAGATATTATTACACAAAAATAATGCAGAGGAAAATACTGTTACACTTCTGTTTTAGGCAATCACTAATAAAAATTGATCAGAATGTTTGTCTTACTGGTCTTTTTGTCAAGTTTAAATCAGTGCTACGTTGGGTCTAATAGGTCATCATGTCTTCAGACAAAATCCGTTTGAACACATATGAAGCGCTATTAAGTGCTCAATACTCCTGAAGATGATCAGAATAGCAATTAAGATGATCTCTGCGTTAGTTTGCAATTTGATCAAGACATTCAAAAACAAGGCCAAAGGTCAAATTTGCATATGAGGCCACATTTCACTCAGAATATGTAATCAGACTGAGAATGAAGAATTTGACATTCCTTTATTTTATTAATGTTTTATGATACATTCAGATTTCTGTATCATTACCAATGTATTGTAAGATAAATAAATCATGCACGACGTTTTCAAAACAAAGGATATTTTCTAAGATTTATAATTCTTGACAGTAGCATGACAATCATTTGAAATCTCATGTTAAAAAACCCACTGATTTCTTCTATATTCAATGGGAAGAAAATTGTATTACCGATTTAAATATTTTAGATAGGGTTATAGTATAGAACAAGTTACACACAAGTAACAGCACTACAATGAATAATAGAAGCCACACTTAAATCAATGCTGCTATCTAATGTCCATGGTTTCAAGAATTGAAACAGCCTTAGTATTAATTAGTAATTCGCTATAAGATGTCCTTTTAGGGCGTTTAAGAATATTTAATAAGAACATGTATCAACAAGTAACATCATACATACACCAATTCAGTAGCCTGCAACTTTAAGTAAAAACAATGAAACAAATAACTTAATTGCTAAATTTATATACAAATCATGAAAGATAGAGAAAGTCTCCCGGGAAATAGTCATCGGTAACACTATATCGGTAGATTGTAAATAAAATATGAACAGTTTTTCTTTCACATACCCCTATAGACAGAACAAAAATATACGCTTCTGAAACCTTTCAATGTTTGACGAGAAACAATGATCTTACAAGAACGAAAGTTCAGAAGACCACAACTGGCGCACAAAATGTTTCCCTCCCGTGCCCATTACAAGACATCACTCTCAATCACAAGTCAACTTTGGAAGCTCAAGATTTTTTAAATTAAGGGTCACCATGTTTTCCCCAAACTATTCATTATACTAAGCACTAGTGATTTTCTTTTCCAAAATTCGGGGGTATCTATAGAATTCTACGGTACTTGACCTTTGAAAGAATATTGAAACAATGCGCATTCTTGTCAAGCGTTGATGTTAGAAGTAATATGATCTCCGTTTTACCAATGTTATCCTTTAAGAGATTTTGATGAAACTTTCGCCGAATATATATCAGCTGTCGTATTTTCTTTTGAGTTACCAGTGTTTTCAGACACAGCTAGCCGGACAGTAACCCTCTCTAAATCGATTGTTTTATTATAGAAAAAGTCCATTTATAAATGAAAGAAAAATAACAATGAAACTCCACTTACCATCAAATGCAGCACCCAATTTAACTAGACCCACAGATAAAAACACCATTTTAACTATGACGAAATCAGCACACTAGTTCTTATATCAAACAGTATTATGTTAAAGTACACACGCTACAATGTAAAGACAACTAACTATGCAGTAATGTGCTAAATCGATTTAGAATATGAGTTTGTTATTCACTAAACCAACAACAGGAATTATATACATGTGTTATTTTATTTATATGGTCATTTGCTTAAATGTTACACTTTAAGCTACATCCAAGTTTACTGCTGTCAGTTCCATGGATTAGAGGCAATCATATTAAGAGTAAAAACATACTTCTAAACAGACCAACTAAACAACTGTCCTCTGTGCTAATATGTTTTACGATTATGAAATAAATTTTCAGTTATCTGCATATCCGACAAGTTAATAGAACCTGAATTCATTGCAAATGTGAATAATTATTATACAGCTGTATACAAAAACACGAATCCCATTTACATGTAAAAACAGTTCTATGAATAAATGTACTCCGCTTATTTGCTTACAATCCAACATCTATTCAACTACCTAGCGGTACCAAGCTAAAATCTGCTGCACAAATCAAATGGCTTCAAACTGCTTCTTACCAACAAATACGCTCTAAATTTGAGGCCGATTCTGCTTCTGAAGATATTCCATATATCTTTTCATATTCTTTGCTTCACATTTATCTTCAGCCAGTCCTATCGCCTGTCTAACGTATTCAGCAGCTTTGCTAACATCACATAGCTCATAGAGCCGCCCTTTATTCAGGAAAACTTTCATGTTCCTTCGTTTCGCTAGATGAACGTCTTCAAGCATATGCATGATATCTCTAGCCCGTTTGATACATGCAGTGTCTATATCTGAAATGTCACATACTGTGCAGTCAAGGTTAATTCCAAGCAGGGTGCGGGCATGCTCGACCATTGCAACATTTCTCTGAATTACACCTTCCTCAAAACTCATGCCAACGTCCATACCTCTGTAAAATTCATTTTTCGCTACTGTAAGATATTTGAGAGAGCGTATTCGAAAAAACAGTTCATCGTTTATATATAGTAATCCCATGCATGTTATGATTTCACAGAGCCTAAAATTATTCGAGGAGCGTATATGCATGACAATTTGCTCGTGTTTGTCAGAACATACAATGTTACCTTCGATTGCACAATTTACTGACATTAACGAATGGTATGTTATGTCTAACACTGTTTTGTCAACACCTTCGGGCATGGCATCACGCATGCGCTTCATTACTTCTTTCCGTTTAGGGATATCTGGATACTGTTGGGCTAAAATAGTATATGCAATTGTTCTTTTTTTGTTAACATTTGTAATTTCCCAGACCGATTTGAACAGTTGGCTATTTCTCTGTCAATTGCCCATATACAATTTTCTACCTGGTACTTTTTGTCGACGTTGTAACGATGCTCATCAGCCATTTTTCTGAGGCTTGAATAATAGTTGACTAATCTTCTGTCATTTAACAATGCCTGTTTTGTTGGTTCGCCAATCGAAGCTTTTCTTTGTAGCTTGAGAGATTTTCATAATTCGGAGTAATTCGAATCATGTAAAGCCCTTATTAAGTCCCTAAACTTTGCAATTTTGCACACATCGTTAAGAAATGAGGTAATCCGTTGCCAAGCATTACCGCTAAAACTTCTCGACGAATATTCTTCTGTTAATTGAGAGTATTTTTCATCGGTTATAATTTGACGTCTCTGATGATGATACAAAATCAACAAGAGGTCTATGTTTGTTAACTGATCCGCAGTAGAATCTTTAAGAAGGAAAAACACTTTCAATATTGCAACTTTTCCGTCAGGCTACATTTTTTTTTTTTTTTTTTTTTTTTTTTTTTTTTTTTACAAAATTTTTTTTTAAAATTTTTTTTTTGGTTTTTTTTATATATTTTTTTTTTGAAAAAAATTTTTTTTTTAAAAGGGGTTCTTTTTTTCACAACAAAAAAACTTTGTTACCTGTTATTTCAATTTCAAATGTCTTAATAGTATTTTTCGACTTTGCTGTTAGTAGAATAGACGTGTATTCCAGGTATTTTTCCCCGCAAATATGACACATGCTACCTATTATAGCTATAAACATATTGCGCAGTTATTTCGTTGTTCAAGGACAAACAAATAAACTTTATTAGTATATTATACAAATTGCATTTTTTATCTACATGTACCAGTCATTTTAGCACTTTATCTACACTATTAGTAGTTTAAGATAATAGCCAAAGATTCAAACATGAAAACTAAGAGAAGTTTCTGCAATAAGCTTAATAACAAAACAAAGAGGGAAATGCTTTGCGATTCTATCTCTGTCTATCCGTGGGGGGGGGGGGGGGGGGGGGGGGGGGGGGGGGGGGGGGGGGGGGGGGGGGGGGGGGGGGGGGGGGGGACAACGATTTTAAATTTCATCAAAGGTGACTATACATTTACTGCCACTGTTTACAGCTTCTGTATGATATTTAACTAAGGTCATTTCATTTTGGTGCTGCTTCTAGATCTTACCTTAGAATAGGACTGAAGGCCGTCGACCTAGTGCTCGCAGCTTTGATACACTTCAAAGTGATAAACGCCAAACTGTTCTAATGTCTGAACTTTTTGGTACCCATTCGATAGTTACAAAAGTCCTTTGGATGTGATACATAACATCGAGACATTACACCTTAACCAATAAATCCCCTATATAGTCAAATTAACACAATGCATGCTTTCAAAACATGAAGAAATAACTGAGATAGCTGAGATGGAAGTGAAAGATGTTAATAAGAAAATACCGGTTTACATTTTCTTCTTCAAAAATGAAACTGATATACTGAGAAGTGTTAGTGTGCTAAATTTAATTTCATAAGGGTATAAATTAGTGCTAAATATATGTTTTAAATGTGCAACTGTTTTTGAGAGCATTGGTGACTTCAATGTATTGTCATATACATGTACTTAACATTTTGTTATGTAAGTATACTTAAGCATTCTATTAGAATCATATTCAAACGCATTAACGCATTTTGTATTATATTTACAATAACTTGTCAAAAAGAAGGCGTGATTCAAAATCTGACACAATTTCTATGACCCTAAATCTTTCAGACACATTATATCTTAACCTGCATGTTCACCATAGAGTACTTCCGATGCTAGTATATTACATCTTAGAACGTTATTCACCTCTGTGGTTAGAGTAGCTGACTTACAATCAATATAACCTCTAATAGATTAAGGGTCACAGGTTCAGGCCCTGCTACCGACCATTTCTCTCTTTATGGGAGAAAGTTGGCAGTTTCATACGGATGATAGGAGTCGAGTCACGGTTCTTTCCAAGAATGATAGTTACTAGATAAACTGTCCGCCTGTAAAAGTTTGAACGGGCGTGTAGCTCGTTCAACAAAAGCATCTAACTACACTTGAGTTGTACCATTATTAGGATTTCAAAATAGATATACAATAAACTCGAAATATAGCGAACTCCTTGGGACTATTAAAATGTGTTCCTTTTATCCGGAGTATGCTTAATCCATATATCATTTTCATTTTAAATAAAGAAGGAAAATACTTGGCAAGAACACTTATATCCGGAATTCTGCTATATCTACAGTCGTTAGATACGGAGTTTACTGTATTAGCTAAGATTTCAGTCAATTCCTTTGACGTATGGTGTTCAGTGTGTATTAAATACGCCGACTACCTCCTGTGACCTAGACAGTCAATATAGTGGTTAATATTCACATTTACTATATATTTTGTAGCTAATGCTAACGCTTTCTTCAGAAATAAAGTGGCTGCGTTTATATCAGACAACTCACGTATTATTCCTCTGCACAAGAAGTACTTTATTTTCCGTCGGTCTGGTAATTGTTCTTCATTAATATTATTCAAAATATCCCGCGCATGATTGATTCGGAATTAAATCATTTACTATAAAATCAATTTGTTTTGAAAAGGAAAGTTGTTGTTCGGTGAATTAAGCAAAGAACAACTGGAAAATTCGTTAGAACACCTGGTTCATGTGATGACTGATCTTGCGACTTCGTCTTTTTGCGAACAAAAATAAAGGAAGAAGCAAATATTTGCCTGACACGTGACAAACATGAATATTTACTTAAGAGAAAGTGTTAATATTCTGAAGTCATTCTTTCTATTGGTTGAAACGGGTTGTTTTTATCAGAAAATTCGATGTACAATTAATAGCGATTGATTGTATCTTATTAATGAACGTCATGTATCGAGGAGAGTACCCTAAACGTTTTTCAAAACACCCTTTATTTTTAACAAATGAAACAGAAAATTGCACTTTGAAATATTGTTTGCAGTTGATAACACATCATTTACTCAAAGTTATGTGCTCAAATGTGATCTATTATGATCGCCCAATAGCCAGCGTCACTCTGTCTGCTGTCTGTCCACACTTACTTTGTGAAGACTCTAAAGGCCACATTGATGACCCAATCTTCATGAAACATTTTCAGAATGTAGGGCTGCTTGATATCTTCAGACAGTTCGAAACTAGCTTTCATGGAGTCAAAAACTAGGTCACCAGATCAAATAATTGAAAACATTTGACCCTTTATTATCCTGAAATGTGAAAAAATTGTTTGTCTTGACATATTCTGACCATGTTCTAAGCTTAGGTCAACCGTTCAATTCAAAGAAAAACCTTGTGAACACTTTAAAAGCCACGTGTTTTACTCAGTTGTCTTGAAAGTTAGTGAGAATGTATGTGTTGATGAACTCAAGGTCAATTTCTAAACTCGGTCTCTTGGGTTAAAAACAAGATAATTAGATCCGCACACTTTGAACATTTGCCCATTAATCTTGGAAATTAGTCAGAATGTATGTATTTATGAACTATGTTTAGTTCGAAACTGGGTCAAGTTGGGTCACCAGGTGAAAGGTGGGCGAGATTGGACCATGTTGGCCTTCTTCTTATATTATAAGTAATTACAGTTATCGATTTCTTTTGGACACATTTGCTGATATGTCAGTGACATTGCTTACAAAGGTGACCTTCTGTGATAGCCTTATATCTGTAGTTTGTCCACATTTACCTGGTACAAATCTACAGAAGGTAATTGTGTATCATTTCATCAAGCAAATTGGTCGGGATATCTATCTTGGCTATCTCAAGGTCATGTAGGAATTTGTGTCTCATGGAATAAAAACTAAGGTTACTAGTTTAAATTTAAATGGTCTTTTTGTCAAGTTTGAATCAGGGCTACGTTATGAGTTTAACTCTTAAGGCTGCATTTGTACGAAATCAGCATTGGAATTGGTATTGAAAAGCCAGATGTCAGATATTAGGTCACCATGTTAATGCAGAGGAAAGTATAAATGAATAAAAAATCAAAATGCAATTAAGATGATCTCTGTGTCAGTTTGCAATTTGATCAGGAGATTCAGAAACAAGGCCAAAGGTCAAATTATATCTGTAGAGGTCACATTTAACTCAGAATATGTAATCAAACTGAGAACGAAGATTCCTTTATCTTATGAATGTTTTATGATACATTCAGAGTTATGTATCATTACCAATGTATTGTAAGATAAATAAATCACGCATGACATTTTTAAAACAAAGGCTATTTTCTAGATTGTTAAAGATAATCCTTGACTGTAGTATGACAACCAATTTAAATCTCAAATAAAACCCTACTGATTTCCCCTATATTCAATGGGAAGAAAATTATATTACCGATTAGATCTATAATATATGGGTGATAAATATGGCAATGATACTTTAAGAAGTAAATTTCAGCGATAAATGTCTTTTATAACATTATGACTTACACTTTGAAGGGTTATACAAATATATATAGTATAATATAATATAAGTATAATAAGTATTACAAGTTACACAAAAGTAACAGGTCAAAAATGAATAATTGAAGCCACACTGAAACCAATGCTGCTATCTTATTTCCATGGTTTCAAGAATGAAACTATGAAGGTCGTCATGTATCAAGAAAGAAGAACAGCTGAAACAACATTAGTATTAATTATAAATGTGTCTATAAGGTGTCCTGATAAGGCGTTTAAGAGTATGTAATAAGAAAATGTATTAACAAGTAACATTATACACGTACAAATTCAGAAGACTGCAACTAAAAGTAAAAACAAAGAAACATGCTGTAATTTAACAATAACATAATTGCTAAATATATATATATACAAATCATAATGAAAGTCTCCGGGTAGAGAAATAGTCATCGGTAACACTATATCTTTTTATTCACATACCCCTATTGACAGAACAAAAAGTACGCTTCTGAAACCTAACTATATTTGACCAGAAACAATGATCTTACAACGAAAGTCCAGAAGACTACGACTTGCACACAACGTGTTCGAATGTAACTTTAATTGTACTAGGCATGGGGTTTGTTAAGTAAACTTGCATGTCAAATTCAATATGTAAAATTAGTAATTAAATTCTTCAAATGTTAATGACCAGAAACCATTATATATTTTGCCAAAGATTAAGGTGAATAACGGCAGCAGCTCACAAAAAAACTTCGTGCATTTTGACTTGAGTCGAATCATGTCTTCCCTCTGTTATTCATCATACTTAGCACTTGTGATTTTCTTTTCCAAAATTCCGGGGTATTTTAAGAATTCTACGATACAAACAATGACTTGACCTGTTCTGTTAATTGATACCCGTCGTAGTATAGACAAATTCACAATAAATGTAATCAAGGTCAGACGCTTTCAAAGAAATACATGTAATTATGGAACTAAGCCTATTTGTTTTAAAAGTGTTGAAGGTAAGATAAAACTATATTTACCGGAGAAGTCGATAAAAAGAAAACAATTACTTGTATTTATAGCGACACGTCATGGATTTTAGGACTTGGGCCAAGCTTGAGAAATAACTTTTTCTAATGTCATTTTAATGATTTTACTGCAGTTAAATATGTTCATTGATAGTCAACTTTTAGGATTTAGAATATAATTTTGTTTATGTTAAATGTAAAGTTATATTTTGAAATACCAATACAATTTTTGCAGTAAACTCTTAACCCGCTTCGGACAGGTTCATATCTGCAGCTTTTGTCTATACTTATAACTTAGTATTTTATTATGACTTAGGAGTTCTGTAGAACTGTATTTAAATGAATCATTAAATTATCAAGTGATTTTAGTAATTTACATGGGGTCAAAAACTAGTCACCAGATCAAATAATAGAAAAAGAACATGTGAGCTCTAGAGACCACATTTGACCCCCTATCACCCTGAAAGTTGATTAGAATGTTTGTATTGACAGTTTTTGATCATTTTCGAAACTTAGGTTACCCGTTTCATTCATAGAAAAAAAATTGTGAACATTTTAGAAACCACATTTCGTACTCAGTTGTCTTGAAAGTTAGTGAGAATGTATGTGTTGATGAACTCACGGTCAAGTTCGAAACTCGGTCACTTGGGTTAAAATCTAGATCATTAGATCAGCTCATAGAAATACCTTGTGAACACATTGTCTTGAAAATTAGTGACAATGTATGTCTTGATGAACTCAATGTCAAGTTCTAAACTCGGTCACTTGGGTTAAAATCTAGATCATTAGATCAGCTCATAGAAATACCTTGTGAACACATTGTCTTGAAAATTAGTGACAATGTATGTCTTGATGAACTCAATGTCAAGTTCTAAACTCGGTCACTTGGGTTAAAATCTACATCATTAGATCAGCTCATAGAAATACCTTGTGAACACATTGTCTTGAAAATTAGTGACAATGTTGTGTTGATGAACTCAAGGTAAAATTCTAGACTCGGTCACTTGAGTTAAAATCTAGATCATCAGATCAGGTCATAGAAATACCTTGTGAACACTTTGTACATTTGCCCAATAATCTTGGAAATGAGTAAGCATGTATATATTTTTTATGAACTCTAGATTAAGTTCGAAACTGGGTCACGTGGGTGAAAAACTAGATCACCAGGTGACAGGCGAGCGATACAGGACCATGTTGACTTTCTTGTTATATTATTAGTTAGTACAGGTATCGATTTCTTTTGGACACATTTTGCTGATATGTTAGTGACATTGCTTACAAAGGTGACCTGTTGTGATAGCCACATATCCGAAATGTGTCCACATTTACCTGGTACAATCTACAGAAGGTAATTGTATATCAATTCATAAAAAAAAATGGTCGGGATATCTGTCTTGGCTATCTCAAGGTCATGTATGAATTTATGCCTCATGGAATAAAAACTTAGGAAGGTAAGATAAAACTATATTTGCCGGAAAAATCGATAAAAAGGTAAACAATTACTTCTATTTATAGCGACAAGTCATGGATTTTTAGGACTTGGGCCAAGCTTGAGAAATAACTTTTTATAATGTCATGTTAAAGATTTTCTGCAGTTTAAAATTGATCATTCAGAGTCAACTTTTAGGATTTAGAATATAATTTTGTTTATGTTAAATGTTAAGATATATTTTGAAATACCAATACCATATACCATTTTTGCAGTGAACTCTTACCCGCTTCGGACAGGTTCATATCTGCAGCTTTTGTCTATACTTGTTTCTTAGTATTTCACTTTGACTTAGGAGTTCTGTAGAACGCTGTATTTAAATTAGTCATTAAACTATAGATATAATGTGATTGTAGTAATTCATTTTTATTAATATTTCCAGATTTTTTAAAGAAATGTATTAGAGAATAAACGAACCTATATACGAACTCGCATATTGTCATTTTTTGAACGGAAATCACTCAGTTACTGTAAAATTAATTTGTTTTTAAAAAGGAAGTTGTAGTTCGGTACTTTGAACAGAGAACAACTTGCAAATTCGTTAGAACATCAGTATGCTGTGATGACTGGTTTTGCCACTTCGTTTTTGCGAACAAAATTACGAAGAATCAAATATATGCCATCATTATTTTGGTCAAATATTTAGGTGGATAACGGCAGCAGCTCACAAAAAAACTTCGTGCATTTTGACTAGAATCTAAATTGACCTGTATTTCATTATGTAAGTACAAACTTACTTGTGCAAAATGAATAATTCGGCAAAACAATAAACTAAACGGATAAAGATTTTCAAGTTTTACTCGCCTTGGCCAGCACGTCCTAATTACTCGGTTTTCCACCTGTGTCCATTACAATACATTTATCTATCTATAGCAATAATTAGGCACAGCCAAGTAATGTTTCTATCAGTTACGTGGATTACAGACAATCATATCAAGAGAAAAACATACTTCTAAAAAGACTAAACAACTGTCCTCTGTGCTAGATATGTTTCACGATTACAAAATAAATTTTGAGTTTTATCTGACAAGTTCATACAACCTGAATTCATTGCAAATGTGAATAATTATAATACAGCTGTATACAAATACAAATCAAATTTGCATCTAATAACAGTTCTATGAATAAATGTACTCTGCTTATTTGCTTACAATCCAACTTCTATTCAACTACCTACAGGTACCAAGCTAAAATCTGCTGCACAAATCAAATGGCTTCAATCTGCTTCTTACCAACAAATACGCTCTAAATTTGAGGCCGATTCTGCTTCTGAAGATATTCCATATATTTTTTCATATTCTTTGCTTCACCTTTATCTTCAGCCAGTCCTATCGCCTGTCTAACGTATTCAGCAGCTTTGCTAACATCAATTAGCTCATATAGCCGCCCTTTATTCAACAAAAATTTCATGTTCCTTCGTTTCGCTAGATGAACGTCTTCAAGTATATGCATGATATCTCTAGCCCGTTGGATACATGCAGTGTCTATATCTGCAATGTCACATACTGTGCAGTCAAGGTTAATTCCAAGCAGGGTGCGGGCATGCTCGACCATTGCAACATTTCTCTGAATTACACCTTCCTCAAAACTCATGCCAACTGTACTGTCCATACCTCTGTAAAATTCATTTTTCGCTACTGTAAGATATTTGAGAGAGCGTGTTCGAAAAAACAGTTCATCGTTTTTGTATAGTAATCCCATGCTTGTTATGATTTCACAGAGCCTAGAATTATTCGAGGAGCGAATATGCATGACAATTTGCTCGTGTTTGTCAGAAGATACAATGTTTCCTTCAATGGCACAATTTACTGACATTAACGAATGATATGTTATGTCTAACACTGTTCTGTCAACACCTTCGGGCATGACATCGCGCATGCGCTTCATTACCTTTTTCCGTTTAGGGATATCTGGATACTGTTGGGCTAAAATAGTATATGCAATTGTTCTTTTATTTGTTAACATTTGTAATTTCCCAAACCGATTTGAACAGTTGGCTATTTCTCTGTCAATTGCCCATATATCACTTTCTACCTGGTACTTTTTGTCGACGTTGTAACGATGGTCATCAGCCATTTTTCTGAGGCTTGTATAATAGTTGACTAATCTTCTGTCATTTACCAATGCCTGTTTTGTTGGTTCGCCAATCGAAGCTTGTCTTTGTAGCTGGAGAGATGTGCATAATTCGGAGTAATTCGAATCATGTAAAGCCCTTATTAAGTCCCTAAACTTTGCAATTTTGCACACATCGTTAAGAAACGAGACAATCCGTTGCCAAGCATTACCGCTAAAACTTCTCGACGAATATTCTTCTGTTAATTGAGAGTATTTTTCATCGGTTATAATTTGACGACTCTGAAGATGATACAAAATCAACAAGAGGTCTATGTTTGTTATCTGATCCGCAGTAGAATTTTTAAGAAGGAAAAACACTTTCAATATTGCAACTTTTCCGTCAGGTTCCATTTCTACTATGGAATATATAACAAACTTTTAAGTTGCACCGACATATCCTTAATATCACTTATGCAGTTTTAAGTACATAAATTTTATCGTGAAGCATGATTACATCTATAAAGGCGTCCCTTCTATCACAACAAGAAAACTTTGTGACCTGCTATTTCAATTTCAAATGTCTTAGTATTTTTCGACTTTGCTGTTAGTAGAATAGACGTGTATTCCAGGTATTTTTCCACGCAAATATGACACAAGTTACCTATTATAGCTATAAACATATTGCGCAGTTTATTTCGTTGTTCAAGGACAAACAAATAAACTTTATTAGTATATTATACAAATTGCATTTTTTATCTTCATGTACCAGTCATTTTAGCACTTTATCTACACTATTAGTAGTTTAAGATAATAGCCAAAGATGCAAACATGAAAACTACGAAAAGTTTCTGCAATAAACTTAATAACAAAACAAAGAGGGAAAATCTTTGCGATTCTATCTCTGTCTATCCGTCCGTCCGTCTGTCCCCCCCCCCCTCTCTCTCTCTCTCTCTCTCTCTCTCTCTCTCTCTCTCTCTGTCTCTCTGTCTCTCTCTCAACCTGTAGCGGTCTTTTGTTAAATCTTTCGAAAAGAAGCGGACAATCCCTCCAGACATGTTACCACTACACGGAAGTGCAATGCATTATACTTGTACGTAAATCTGCCCATGTTGAATGGTGATATATATAGATCAATCGGTTCATTGAAATGTATATTATATCTGGTAACGTGTTTCAACTTACTCTGGTTAAATCTAGATACGATTTTGATTTGCAATCAGATTTGCACCAACTTTGCAAAGTTTCGTAAATATTTCGTAATAGTGTTATATCCTCCGAATATTGCTATTCACCAACAGGAGAGAGACTACAAAAGTTGTTCCAACTTACTTCTTAATCCTGTATATTTACTTAATACATTAAAATTTGTATGATAACGGTATGACAAGTTTTCAAATATATATTTTTTTAAATTAACTCAGAAATATTTACGTTTCCAAAATTATTGGAAATAACAAATATGTCTTTGGAGTCGTTCAAATCATCTTTATTTGTTACTAACATGGCCGTATGGGGTTGGCTTTATTACAGAAACATTTGAAATTTCCTGGTCAGGTTTCAAAATAAATTCACAGATATGTCTCTTGAGTGACCATCTACCAAATTTCTTCGGGTGTGTTTATCATGTGTTGCCCAAAATATGGAGAATGACGAATTTAGTCCGAAAGTATGTAATAGATGGCCCAACTCGAGTAAATTTTTGTCACTTCTGAAATCAGAAAACAACTGTATAACAATAAAGCTAGGTAAATGTCTTAAACAGGCATTCAAAATTAGAATTCAGTAAAAATGAAATACTAGTATTCTTTTGTAACCTTTCAATGCTTTGTACGAAGAAATTATGACAGATAATGTTTGTAAATTTATTTATTTTAATATCAACATTTGATGAGTATATACATGTACATCTTAGAAAATGTCCGTAGTTCTATATTCCAATTTTGTTGTTAAAATACTCTCCGCATGTAGCATATCTGGAATGTATTGTATTTATCTGCTCGTTGCCAAACTCATGTACATAATGAGTTGCAATAAATGTGTTGTTGTTGTTGTTGTTGTCAGTGATTTGTTAAAACGTATACATATTTGACCACTGTGACAGCTAGTTAACGGATAAGGTTTACACAAAATTGACAAGACGTGGTTTTGCACTACTAAGTTTTTAGCACAACCGTTGGCGCTTAAGACAAACTTCACCGACGTTTTGGGACAGCAATTATCTTGTAATGAACATTAAATCCAGCTATATCTAAATAATACGTTTAAAAATCCAAAACCAGGCAAACTATAAGCCATCCGTCGAGTTTTGTTCTAATTTCGTAAATAAGTTCATGTTTTTTTCCCGGAGCATATCATTCGGGTTTTTCGAGCAAGCTTTGATTTTTGACGTGACATATCTTTTAAATGGTTTCATTTTCTTAAAAAAAGGCAAACAAATCTTCATTGACCTGCTTTACGGTGATTCCTTTACCGTCATCAAAAGTTAGCAGCTATTCTCACTTCACTAGCGGTGAAGTTTTCATGCTTTTACGGACCACGACAAATACAGTACATACTTTTTATGATTCCATTTTGTGAATATTAAAAGCCCCTAAAATGTGCTTTTTGCCATGTCTGCTTTGTTGACATTTTGTTTTATATCATTTAGGTAATACAAAAAATGGAAATTGAAGCCTGTATTACTAATCCCCCTTCTACAAACCCGTCCGGCAGATGGAACAGTTGATAAAATATAATATAACGGTGAATTTGACAATCCTCCAAGTAATGCGTATTTTGCAATACTGGTATGGAATATACACGATGTCGATGTTCTTTAATGTTTTGTGGAAATTGTACTTATTACAATTAAATCAATAAACGAGTTACACCTATTCTAAATATCTGTGAATGTCAATATTGCTTATTTGGTTAGGCTTACTTGCTGTTCGATGGGACAATGTCAATTGCGGAATTATAACATAAAGCAAGAGGCGGGGAGTTGATTTCAGATTTTGAAAGTGTTATGGTGTAAAGGTAGAGCTAAGGGTTGTGGAATATGACTGTGACTTTCACAATTATGTGTTCCGTGGTGTGGACGGACTGGTAGGGACTTACATTAAGCAAGCCGCCACCTTTAGTCAATAAATACCAGTAAAAGTTAATAACAAGTCAGTTGTTTTAAATCCAAAACGGCCTTACTACTATTTGTTGTTCATTCTTTGTATCAAGGTTATATATATTTGTAGCTATTGTCTTTTTCTTTATTGCATCTCGCTTCAACTATATTCTCAAATAAGCGTACAAAGATTTTAAATTTCATCAAAAGTGACTACACATTTGTATAATATTAAACTAAGGTCATATCACTTTGGTACTGCTTTTAGATCTAACCTTCGAATAGGACTAACGGCCGTCGACCTAGTGCTCCCAGCTCAAACGTATTTGATACACTTCAAAGGGATAAACGCCAAACTGTTCTTATGTCTGAGCGTGGTATCGTAGAAGCATAACAAGAGATGGTCAACGAACCTTAACAGAAGAAACAAAAACGTCTTTCTGAGTGATTTTAATGATCATTTTGTAGTAATTTCGACCAGACTGTCACTGTTGAAAGCGGTTTCAGTGTGTCAAATAATATCAAAGTTTAATGTCTATTGTCGAATGCACTTATGAAAAATTCTCTTTGTGGACAAAGTTGACTTTTGAGATGCAGTGACAAAATGGAAAGCATCCAAAGAGAAACACCTGTTGTTTTGCTAACCCTTTGACCATTTTGTGATGTATCACATGCAGTTTTACAGAAGTAAACTGAATAAAACTTCTTTAACATATAGTCATGCCTTTTATTTTTTCATCATAAATAGTATGACCCTCGGAATTTCTAAATGACCCCCAAATTCTGATACAGGGGGTCACAAATGACCCCTTAAAATTCTGATATTCACACATGTATGTTTAGATAAGTGTTAGTGTGCTAAATTTAGTTTCATAAGGGTATAAATTAGTGCTAAATATCTGTTTTAATTGTGCAACTGTTTTTTGAAAGCCGTGGTGACTTCAATATATTGTAATATACAATCATGTACTTAACATTTGTTCTGTAAGTATAGTTAAGCATTCTATAAGAATGAATTTCGAACACATTTTGTATTTTATTTACAATAACTTAATAAGGCGTGATTCAAAATCTGAGACAGTTTCTATGACCCTAAATCTTTCAAACAAATTGCATCTTAACCTACATGTTCACCATAGAGTACTTCTGATACTAATATATAACATCTTAGAACGTTATTCACCTCTGTGGTAGAGTGGTTAGAATCGCTGACTTGCAATCAATATAACCTCTTATAGATTTAGGGTTACAGTTTCAAGCCCTGCTACCGACCATGTCTCTCTTTATGGGAGAAAGTTGGCAGTTTCATACGCATGATAATAGTCGAGTCACGGTTCTTACCAAAAATGATAGTTACATGTACTTGATAAACTGCCCGCCTGTAAACGTTTGAACAGACGTGTAACTCGTTTACAACACTTGCGTTGTACCATTATAAGGATTTCAAAATAGATACACAGTAAACTCCAAATATAGCTCCTTGGGACTATTCCTTTTATCCGGAGTATGCTATATCCATATATCATTTTCATTTAAAATAAAGAAGGAAAATAATTGACCCAAGAAAACTTATATCCGGAATTCTGCTATATCTGCAGTCGTTAGATACGGAGTTTACTGTATTAGCTAAGATTTCAGTCAATTTTGACGTATGGTGTTAAGTGTGTATGTAATACGCCGACTACCTCCTGTGACCTAGACAGTCAAAATAGTTGTTAATATTCACAATTTCTATATGTTTTGTAGCTAATGCTAACGCTTTCTTCAGAAATACAGTGGCTGCGTTAATATCAGACAACTCACATATTATTCCTATGCACAAGAAGTACTTCATTTTTGTCGGTCTGGTAATTGTTCTTCATTAATATTATTCAAAATATCCTGCGCATGATTGATTCGTTCGGTCCTAATTGCTCTGATATCAGTCATCAGACAGTCCTGCCGTTTATCAGTACATGTACTACGAAGAATTCTGTGAAAATCATCGTATGCCTTTGAATAATAATCTTCAGATTGAGAATCTATTTATATCACTACTTTGAGATCATTGTGACTGAATAGAAATTATAAAAGTTTCATTAAAAAGAACGAATATGTGATCAATATCAAATATATCTATGAATACGCTTGAAATCATAGAAGCGAAAGGTTATATTCTCTAATTGTTATTTTGACAGTACGGTCGTCGTTTTGGAATACACTTTGTTTTGGAAGGTTTAAAGTTCGGGTTATGAAGTACTTTAAACACGACCGATTGTATACAGCATAACAGGAATGACATACATTCGAACAGAAAACATATTCAGTTATAAATAGTTGATATATAGGTTACCTTGATATATTTTTTAAATTCTACCCGAGTCGGGATCTCTGCTATCTTTCATATAAATAAATGATCCATATTATTTTACAACAGATCCTTTCTTTATAAACCTTATCTAATACTTTGCTACAGTAATTGTTACATTGTTATATCTATCTATCGAAATGATAATAATAACATGATAATAATAACAGTATTACAATTATTATTGGTCATCATCATCATTACCAGCAGCATCATCATCATTACAATCATCAATTTTGTTCTTTCGTAGGAATTAAACTTAAACGTGTGATACGTGCGATAGGGTAGACAAACTAATATGGTTATAAGAATAGTAACATGATCCAGAATCATGCCGGAATTGCTCGAGTCGATTCAGACGGAACACGTACATGACGGCGGGGCATTCGTAAGGTATAATGTTGTATTTGAAAATATGTTACCGGTCAAGAAACCATTTTAAGTAAACACACATAAATGGTATAACCTTTTTTGTATTTATTTTGGTATCACCTTATCAAAATTACACTGCTTTTGTCATTCTTTGATCATATCGTGATACACACAATGTCACGCATAAAGTATTTTATAACTTACAACCAAATAACTGGATTCATTGGACAATGAATTAAAAGCCGATGAAGACGAAAGTGGCTGCGAGATACCTTAAAGTAGTATCTTGGAAAAACTGAGTATTAAAACATTTGTAAATAAAATATTCAATCCGTTTCACAGTGTTTTTTTTTCTGTGCACTATTCGGATAGATTGTTTTTAATAGCTTATTCAAAACCGATACTCGTTCATATGTTATAAGATTTATTTTCATTCCATTTGTATATAAGGACCTTACTTACTCAGTAAATGTTTGTTTACTTATTTTTAAACTTCAGAACTTTGCTTGAACATAATGCGGCATGGCCATTTTTAAATCACGTTTAAACATTACAATTAACGTCGAGTTTTCGTAACGGAAATTACTTTTAAGACTTTAAATCGATTAAAAACTTCTGACTGATAAAATAAGTGGACATAAGTATAGAGCTGACGGTTCCATTCGATTGGCAATCGTGATTCTTTGAAAGACATTTATAACTAATTCATTATCAAAGAATAAGATGCATGTATACATCTAACAACAGTAAAATGGTCATTTTAAAAGCTTTAACTGCAGTTAAGAGTTCATTCAGAGTCAAAGGTCTTAGAATATAATTTTGTTTATATTAAAATATTATGAGTTCTGTAGACATTTGTATATAAATAAGTCATTAAATTATGAGTATCACGTGATTTTAGTAATTCATATTTATTGAAACTTTTCCCAGTATTTTAAAGAAATTTGTCAGAGAATAAACGAATACATATACGAACTAGAATATCGTCATTTTTCGGACGGAATTCACTACTATAAAATCAAATTGTTTTGAAAAGGGAAGTTGTAGTTCGGTGCATTAAGCAGAGAACAACTGGCAAATTCGTTAAAACATCCGGTTCCTGTGATAATTGATTTTACCACCTCTTCTTTTTGCGAACAAAAGTAAAGGAAGAAGCAAATATGTGCCACCATATGGCCTGACACGTGACAAACATAAATATTTACTTAAGAGAAATTGTTAATGTGAAGACTCTAAAGGCCACATTGATGAACCAATCTTCATGAAACTTGGTCAGAATGTACGGCTGCTTGATATCTTCAGAGAGTTCGAAACTAGCTTACATGGGGTCAAAAACTAGGTCATCAGCTCTAGAGACCACATTTGACCCCCTATCAACCTGAAAGTGTTGTATATCTAGGTAGAGAGTGGGTAGATTCTGTTGAACATCTCAAGCGTTAGTGCTGATTCGATTAAATTTTAGAACTATACTGATCAAATTTTGTTGGTGTAATTTGTTGCTCGGGCGTGCCAGAAATAAAAGTAAAACGAGAACAAAATTACTCCAATTTTTTAGTATTTCTCCTCTCATTCCCGACCAACAGCCAAAAATACATCATGGTGGAAAATCTAACTTTTATTTCCTATTGATTGAACACGAATTTCGAATAATTCACACGATGAACTTTTAAATACTCAACCAAATCCAAACCACACGTGGCTAGGGTTATCTCCCTTGATCAGCAATAGTGCATAACTTTGAGTAATTGGACAATGTATTCTCCTTCTGATCCAGACCTTCATGCGACAGGACTAATACCATCTGCTACGGATCCATGCGGAATGCCTCCTTTCACCCAAGGCTCGGGACCACAACCACCACCTATAACTGTTGCATCAACTGTGATCAGCACTGTACCTGGTCCAACTTACCTGTTGCCAAATTATTCTGTGAACTTCTCGAATAAGATAGTTTCCAAATGCTCTGGATATATGCATGAGAATTCGCTGTAATTCATTCCTGAATTTGACAGTTGTCTTACTCTGTCCAATTGCAACGCTGAAGCAGAACCACAGCGTGTTATCGCGGCACTTCATCTTCATTTATAGGGTTCCGCCCTCACGTGGTTTCTAAACCTTTCTCTGACAAATCGTCATTGGAGACGGTAAGACCTCAATTTACCAAGGAATTTTGTGATAGTAGTGACCAGCGGTACCTTATGGAAAGCGCTATATTTGACAAGTTAACTTTGAGCCCACAGCAACCAATAGAAAACCTATTTTCCTTGTGCCAGTGTAAGTCAGTCTCAGATTTCCAGTACCGGTGATACTAGTGGTGCTCGACAACCGCGAAGGCAGCCTCCTACGTGCTACAACTGTGGTGGCCGTAGTCATTTCAAGAGATTATGTAACTGGACGGGATCTGGTTCTAAAACTCTTTAAGTTGAATGTCAATTGTGTGATCAATTTGGCCATGCTGCCAAATTTTGTTGAAAAAATCCCAGTAATCAGAAATTAGTTCAGCCAAACAAGTGTCAGCTCTGTGGAGATGAAAGCCATATCGCCAAAAACTGTGAACAATTACAGCGATCACAACAGGGTTACCCAAACTAGATTGGCCTGGATCTGGGAGAGTGCAACAGCGTCCGGGTCATGAACAACCAGATGTGAAATGTGCACACACTTTCATGTATTTAAATGTGTTTATAAAACAGAATCAACTAATTGCTTTACTGGATTCTGGCAGTAGCATAAATGTGCTTTCGAGTGTTTATTTTGAGTCAATTCCACAGTCGGAGAAGACAGATTATTTTCCATGCTAAATAGTATTCTTCTGGCAAATAATCAGTCCGTAGACATCTATTACACTGCCAGAATTCATTCGTATTCGTAAGTCGATGCATGATCCTGGTGAATTTATATTTGTGTATTTGTTACAGGACACTTCTCATTCTTTGATCTTGGGAACAAATTATATGTTTCAGAACCAACTATCTCTAGATTTTCCTATCTCTAGTTTTTCTTTTATTCTTAAGAGAACTACTAAGGTAAAATGTGTAAAGACTGTGGCTATTGAACCTAAATCTGAATGTGTTTTAGCAGGTGTGCTGGAAAGCCGAGTTGGTGTTGGTAGCAAGGTCTCTGCTATGGGCACTTTGAGGTGACAAACAAAGGAGTTTTGGTATCGAGAGCTCTTGTCACTTGTTTTCCAGACTATGTTATTAAACATGTTAAGCTGTTGAACACTGGTAATGATGTTGTTCACATACATAAAGGGTGTGTATTAGCCAAATTTGAACTTTGTGACAATTCATATGATATTATACCTTTAAAATCATGTGCACGTATGACTGTAGAGAAAAGCAGTTCTTGTATTGCTGCTACCTGTAATGAAACTGTTAACAAGAAATGTGTTGACTTGGACCTCTCAGACCGTCCGTCATCCATTACAACCCCAAATACTGATGTTGATAGGACAGATCTTGAGAAATTTAAGTCTAAGTTTCAAAGTAATAGCGAGTTATCACAGTCCGATAGTTACCGTTTGTATCAGGAATTGTGTAAGCATAAGAAAGTTTTCATCACATCTGACAACCCAGATATTGGTTACACAAGTCTTGTTGAACATAGAATTGCACTCAAAACGGATGCTGTTTCAAAACATCAACGTCCGTACATATTGCTCCCCTGATCATCAGTTAGACGAGTTGTTACAACAGGATATTATTGCTCCTGTAGATGAGCATGAGGATGTTCCTATAAAGAGTCCGATAGTTCTTGTTGCCAAACGGAATAAACCAAAACTTGATCCCAATAACATCACACGTGAAATAGTCTGTCGTCTTATAGATTTTGTGTAGATTTTCGTTTTCTGAATTCTCAGACACAGGATTTAAGATACACGATACCTGACCTACAGGAACTCGCGGAATCATTAGCAGCGTTTAACACATTTTTTGGTACATACAAATTTTTACGTGTACCAATTGGATTGCGTCAAAGTCCAAATGCGTTTCAGTTGCTTATGGACAAAATATCGAAAAAATTAAAGTTTGTTTCAGTACTAGCTACCTAGATGATTGTTGTATATGCTCTCCCTCTTTTAAGAAACATTTGAAAGATATTGATGATCCCTTAGGTAGATTTGAAGAAGGAGCCCTGAAACTTGGTCCATCTAAATGTAAATTTGGGGTCACCAAAGGGGTCTATATTGAACTGATTTCGAAAGTATATTCGCAACTTTAGTGTTTTGGCAAATCCTTTATACAAACTTTTTAGGAAAGGTACACCATATGTAAAGAGTTTACAATGTAGTGAAGAATTTTCAGCACTTAAACATAGTCTGTTACAGTCTGAAGCTCTTGCATTTCCACGCTTTGACTTACAATTCAGATAGCTCCAACGGCATTGGTTACATGTTATACCAAATACATGAAAATGGACAAAACCGCGTTGTTCGATTCGGATCGAAGGGACTGTTGATATGGCAGTATTAAGTCAGTATTAGATTTTCAGTATAAATGTTGTACATGTACTATTTCATGAGCCTTAAAATAGTATGGCATCTCCATGTTATTGCGTCACTTGAAATTGATTAGAATGTTTGTCTTGACAGTTTCTGACCATGTTCAGAACTTATGTCACCTGTTCAATTCATAGAAAAAAACTTTGTGAACACTTTAGAAGCCACATGTTGTACTCAATTGTCTTGGAAATTAGTGAGAATGTATGTTTTAAAGAATTCAAAGTCTAGTTCTAAACTCGGTCACTTGGGTTAAAAACTAGACCATTAGATCAGCTCATAGATTTTCCATGTGAACACTTTGTACATTTGCCAAATAATCTTGGAAATTAGTCAGAATGTATGTATTTGTGAACTCTAGGTTAAGTTCACGTTAGGTCAAAAACTAGATCACCAGGTGAAAGGCGAGCGATATAGGAACATGTTGGCCTTCTTGATATATTATTAGTTATTACAGGTATCGATTTCTTTTGGACACATTTTGCTGATATGTTAGTGACATTGTTTACATAGGTGACCTGTTGTGATAGCCTAAAATCCGAAGTTTGTCCACATTTAACTGGTACAATATACAGAAGGTAATTGTGTTTCAATTCATCAAGAAAATTGCTCGGGATATCTGTCTTGGCTATCTCAAGGTCATGTAGGAATTTATGCCCCTAGGTCACTAGTTTAGATCAAAGGATACTAGGTCACCAATTTTATGCAAAGGAAAATACTGTTACACTGTTTTATGCAATCACGAATAAAAGTTAATCAGAATGTTTGTCTTAATGGTCTCTATGTTAAGTTTGAATCAGGGCTACGTTGGGTCAAATAGGTCATCATGTCTTATCAGACGAAATCCTTTTGAACACATTAGAAACAATATTAAGTGCTTAATAATCAGGAAGAAAATCGGAATAACAATTAAGATGATCTCTGCGTCAGTTTGATGGAGATTCAAAAACAAGCCCAAAGGTCAAATTAAATCTGTAGGGGCAACATTTCACTCAGAATATGTAATCAGACTGAGAACAAAGAATTTGTCATTCCTTTATTTCATGAATGTTTTATGATACATTCAGAGTTATGCATCATAACCAATGTATTGTAAGATAAATAAATCAAGCACGACATTTTCAAAACAAAGGATATTTTCTAGATTATCAAAGCAAATCCTTGACAGTAGCATGACAATCAATTGGAATCCCAAATAAAATCCCCCACTGATTTCCTCTATATTCAACAGGAAGAAAATTATATTACAGATTAGATCTATAATGTTTTGGCTATAAATATGGCAATGATACTTTTTCAGGAAGTAAATTACAGCGATAAATGTCTTTTATAACATTATGACTTGCACTTTGAAAGGTAATATTATATTACAAATTACACAAAATAGGACAAAAATGAATAATAGAAGCCACACTGAAATCCATGCTGTACATGTATCACTAAAGGAAAACAGCTGAAACAACATTAGTATTCATTAGAAATGTGTCTATAAGATGTCCTGATAGGGCGTTTAAGAATATGTAATAAGAAAATGTATCAACAAGTAACATTATACATATACAAATTCAGATGACTGCAACTGAAAGTAAAAAAAAGAAACAAGCTGTAATTTAACAATAACTTAATTGCTAAATATATATACAAATCATGAATGAAAGTCTCCTGGTAGACAAATAGTCATCGATTACACTATATCGGTAGATTGTTAATGAAATATTAACAGTCATTTCTTTCACATACCCCTATAGACAGAACAAAAATATACTCCACTGAAACCTAACAATATTTGACCAGAAACAATGATCTTACAGGAATCAAAGTTCAGAAGACTACGACTTGCGCAGAAAATGTTCGAAAGAAACTTAAATTGTACTGGACATGGTTTTATTTTAGTAAACATGCATGTCAAATTCAATATGTAAAATTAGTAATTAAATTGTTCAAATGTTAATGACCAGAAACCATTATTTTTGGCCAAATATTAAGGTGAATAATGGCAGCAGCTCACAAAAACACTTCGTGCATTTTGATTAGAATCGAAATTAACCTGTATTTCATTATGTTATTACAAACCAAATTAACTAAACGGATAAATGTTCTCAATTTTTACTCACGATGGCCAGCACTTCTTTTTACACTAGTTCAACCCGTTAAAAGATCTATGTAGAACAACTTTGTGAGCAGGAAACTTTCAACTACTGTCTGTTCTATTATTCGGTTTCCCACCCGTGCCCATTACAAGAAATCAAGTCAAACTTTGTAGTTCAAGATTTGTTAAATAAAGGGTCACCAGGTTTTCCCTCTGTTATTCATCATACTTAGCACTAGTGATTTTCTTTTCCAAAACTTAGGGGTATCTAAAGAATTCAACGATACAGATAATGACTCTGTCTGTTCTGTTATGATACCCGTCGTAGAATAGGAAAATACACAAACAAAGGTAATCAAGGTCAGACGCTTTCATAGAAATACATGTAAATATGGAACTAAGCCTATTTGTTTTAAAAGTGTTGAAGGTAAGATAAAAGAATATTTACTGGAAAAGTCGATAAAAAGGAAAAACATACTTCTATTTATAGCGACAAGTCATGGATTTTAGGACTTAGGATAAGCTTGAGAAATATTTTTTTTATTATGTCATGTTAAAGATTTTTCTGCAGTTAAAAGTGCTCATTCAGAGTCAACTTTGAGAATTTAGAATAAAATTTTGTCTGTTTTAATTGTAAAGATATATTTTGAAATACAAATACAACTTTTACAGTAACCTGTAACCCGCTTCGGACATGTTTATAATCTGCAGTGTTTGTCTTTACTTGTTTCTTAGTATTTATTTATGACTTAGGAGTTCTGCAAAACATTGTATTTAAATGAGTCATTATATTATCAAGTGATTTTAGTAATTCATTTTTATTTTAAAACTTTCCCCAGTTTTATAAAGAAATTTGTCCGAGAATAAACTAACCCATATACAAACTCGCATATTGTCATTTTTCGAACAGAAATAACTCAATAGAACATCCGGTTCCTGTGATGACTGGTTTTGCCACCTCGTTTTTGCGAACAAAATTACGAAGAATCCAATATTCACACCACATAGTCTGACACGTCGTGACAAACATAAATATTTACTTAAGAGAAAATGTAAATATTCTGGAGTCATTCTTTCATAAGTTGAAACGGGATTTTTTATCAGGAAATTCGATGTACAATAGTAATTTATTGTATATATTATAAATAAACGTAAAGTATCGAGGAAAGTACCATAAACATTTTTAGAAACGCGTTTCAAAATTGCACATTGGAGGTTTGTTTGTGGTTGATTACACATCATTTACTCAAAGTTATGTGCTCAAAGGTGATTTATTATGATCACCCAATACCCGGCGTCTGTCTCCTCTCTGTTGTCTGTCCACACTTACTTTGTGAAGACTCAAATGCCCCAGTCATAGTGTCACGTTTTAGCCGCGCCGTTGTGACCCGTTTCTGACACCCACGATTTGGAAATTTCTGCCGGGTTCTACTACGTTGTACAACGTTCTCGCCACGTTGATGCCACGTTGTAGTACGTTGTGGGAAAACGTAGCCGAATTTTGAACAGTTTCCAGTTCACGTTTTGTCACGTTTGATCACGTTTTAGCCACATTGTTCTACGTTTGCTCACGTTGTAGCTACGTCTCCAAACGTAGCTAAACGTGGCGGCCAAAACGCGACACTATGACTTGGGCATAAAGGCCACATTGATGACTCAATCTTCATGAGACTTTGTCAGAATGTACGACTGCTTGAAATCTTCAGAGATTTTGAAAAACATGTGAGCTCTAGAGACCACATTTGACACCCTATCATCCTGAAAGTTAATTAGAATGTTTTTCTTCACAGTTTCTGACCATGATAGAAACTTAAGTCACCCGTTTAAGTCATAGAAAAACTTTGTGAACACTTAAGAAGCCTAATTTTGTATTCAATTGTCTTAAAATTTTGTGAGAATGTATGTGTTGATGAACCCAAGGTCAAGTTCTGAACTCGGTCACTTGGATTAAAAACAAGATCATTATATCAGCTCATAGAAATGCGTGTTTGGTACGTGGCATTCCCTGTTTGATATTATTTTTGTTTTTGTGAACACTTTGTACATTTGCCCAATAATCTTGTTAATTAGTCAGAATGTATGTATTTATGAGCTTTTGGTTAAGTTCGAAACTGGGTCACGTTAGGTCAAAAACTAGGTCACCAGGTGAAAGGCGAGCCAAATAGGAACATGTTGACCTTCTTGTTATATTATTAGTGATTACAGCTTTCGATTTCTTTTGGACACATTTTGCTGATATATTAAGTATTTTGTTATTGACATTGCTTACAAAGGTGACCTGTTATTTTATAAAACACTCTACTCAAAGAAGCAAAGTTATGACCTATTTCATACAGAACACGACATTCTCAAAGATGAAGAGAAATCATTATGCGAAGGTCTCCTAAATGAAGAAGAATGTTTGGAAGCATTAAATGAAATGAAAAACCAAAAGAGTCCAGGATCTGATGGTCTGTCTGTAGAATTTTAGTAAACATTTTGGAATGAATTAAAAACATCTCTAATTGAATCACTGAATTATTCTTACAGCAATAAAAATCTAACACAACTCCAAAAAAAGGGGATTATCACTTTACTTCCAAAATCGAATAAAGATACATCTTTCCTTGCAAATTTGAGCCCTATTAGTTTATTAAATACAGACTATAAGATTGCTACAAAAACAATTTCAAATAGACTAAAAAAAGTGATTGGCTCAATCATAGATAATTCACAGACAGGTTCCATTAAAAGGAGATATATTGGAGAAAATATTAGACTGTTGTTTGAAGTAATTGAGCATTTAAGAATAAATAACAAACCAGGCCTTCTTTTTTTTGCTGACTTTGAAAAAGCATGTAAATTTTGACAGTGAAGATCATAACTTTATTTGTAAATGTTGAAGTATTTTAACTTTGGTGATTCATTTACAAAAAGGGTTAAACTTTTTATAACGACATAGTAAGTGTTATATCGAATAATGGACATCTTTCTGAACATATAACGATCAATCGTGGAGTAAGACAAGGATGTCCTCTTTCGTCCTCTTTATTTGTAATATGCATTGAAGTCCTTTCAAATTGTATAAAAATAAGAAAAAAATAAAAGCTATCAAGTTAAATGATGTTGAAACAAAGCAAACACTGTTTGCACACGATGCAACTTCTGTCAACAATGGAACACGGGAATCATTTAAGAAATTGATAGAAATATTAGTGTATTTTGAAAATGCCTCTGGACTAAAACTTAATACAAATAAATCTACAATTCTTAGAGTCGGATCTTTACGTAACACCAACGCAAAATTTTGCCAAAATAGAAACTTCATTTGGACTTCAAATTCAGCTAACACATTGGGAATAACTTTTACTAATGACCTTGAAGAAAATGTTCATTTAAACCTAGAACCAAAAATAGTAAGTTTAAAAAATTGTTTGAAACAATGGCAAAAAACTCAAGCTGTTAGGCAAAATCACGGTCATAAAATCGTTTGCACTGCTGAAACTGATATATCCTCTTACAGTTTTACAAAATCCACCTAAACCTGCTATGAAAACATTATTAAGACTATGTTAGAATTGTTTTGGGAGAACAAACTAGAAAAAATAAAAAGAGAAATTATTACATTAGATTATGAACTAGGGGGGTTAAAAATGATTGAATTAAATAAATTTCTCAACTCATTAAAAGCAAGTTGGGTTAAAAGAATAACGAATGAAAATAATCATGGCGTATGGAAAGTCTTTTGTATTGACATGATGAAAAACTACGGAGAAGCCTTAATATTTGATAATAATATAGGAAAACAAGAAATAAAAAATAAGCAAAGGGAACAAATTCTTCAAAGATGTTTTGAAATCATGGAGAAATATAGATCTAAATCTAATGAAAACCAAACAAATAAGGACACAAATAGTTTGGAATAACATTAACATAAAAAACGCAAATGATACATTTTATTATCAAGAATGGTTTGAAAAAATACATTGTATCAAATATTTAGAACACTGTTTTGATTATAAAAGTAATGAATTCTACACGTTTGAAGACTTTAAGTTTCTATATAACGTAGAAGATAGCGATTTTCTTAAATATAATCAATTAATAACAAGTATTCAAAACAATACCAAAACGAAAATGTCAAAAAAAACGAGACAAGATGAAGAAAATATAAACTTACTAACAAACATAAAAACATATAAAAACCCAAATAAATTATTATATTACATGCAAATAAAGACAAATACAGACTGATGTTAAAGCTGAAAAAAGGTTGGAAAACTTACTGAACAATAACCAAATTGAATGGAAAAAGACTTATACCCCAGTATTCAAAAATACTATTTATACAAAAATAAGAAACTTTCAGTACAAATTTATAATGCGTATCATCCCAACTAACACTTTTTTATATAAATGCAAATTAGTAAATTCAAATCTCTGTGATTTTTAAAATCGACACGAAGAAACAGAAGAACACTTTTTATGAGATGTGATATAGTTCAAGTCTTGTGGAATGGATTAAATAACCTATTGAAGGAAAAAAATATAAGTTTGAATTTTCAGGATATAAGCTTTGGTATAACAATCAAAAATAAATTTACCAGTGCTATTAATTTTATGATAGTAGTTATGAAATATTATATTTACCAAATGAAAAAACAGAAAACAAATACCGGTGTTTTGTCATTTCAAACATTATCTTACAGTTAGAATACAAATCGAACAAGAAATTGCTTTGATACAAAACAAAATTGAACAACATAAAAAGAAATGGCCATTTTTGAATTTGTGTTCATAAAACATACGTTAAAACATTTCTAAAATACTAGGATGTTGTCTTTTAAATCTTTGAGTCAAACAATATAACAGCATACTATCAATAATATCAAGATCGACACCCATCATACCGATTTCATTAAGGGCTATCATACTTTCAATTCTCCTTTCCTCCAACGGTTTTTCTTTTCTTAAATGATCTTTAATGCATAATTTATTGGCTTTGTTTGGTTATCCAAAATAAAACTCCTTACTACCTTGCACTTTCGTTTCTTTTTAGTAAAAAACCTGTATATGCATATTACATAACGTGTTAGAATAACTACACTCAACAACTTTAAAAACGCACCAGTCATATTTTGATGATTTTAACACTGAATATGATAAAATATTTTCATGAAATTTAAAACAAATAATAATCAATTTCATAGACATCATCTGTAGGAATTTCATTTTAATAGATAACAATTTACGTATTTTACGACACTTACAAAGTCACTAGGTGAAAACAGTGAGTTCACAAAAAACAATATCGTGTGTATGACCCATTAGCTGCAAGACGTGCTGTGCACCGAAGCCTCACAGACAACACAACTTTAGCAAAGCAATGCTGTCGGATATTTTGCCATTCTTCTAAGAGGGCACGGCGAGGTACTGTGGCAGGTGGTGGAGTACGAGCTCTCGCGCGACGACAAAGCTCATCCCAGACATGTTCAATTGGAGCCATGTCTGGGAAGAGCGAATGTCAATTCAAGCAAGCGATGTTATTCTGTTGCAGAAAATATGCTGACAAAATGTGAGTGCAAACTGTTGGAATGGTTATGTTACCTTGTATAATGATGATATTTACCGTTTCATTTTACATTTGACGGGTTTTAACCGAAATATTGAAATTCAAGTAGTGGTGCGTTTTTAAAGTTGTTGAGTGTATATTTACAATACAAAATGCTGTGTATATGCATGTATATTGGAAATTGAATAATAAAAGATAAAAAAAAGAAAAGGTGGTCTGTTGTGATAGCCTCATATCCGTAGTTTGTCCATATTTACCTGGTACAAATCTACAGAATTGTGTATTATTTCATCAAAAAAATTGGTCGGCATATTATCTGTCTTGGCTATCTCAAGGTCATGTAGGAATGTGTGCCATAAAAAGGATTTCAAAATAAATATACAGTAAACTCCGGATATAGCGAACTCCTTGAGACTATTTGAATGTGTTCCTTTTATCCGGAGTACGCTATATCCACATATCATTAAGCAGTTTTTTTATACTGCTTATTAGAATGGCGATGTCGTATGTCGGGTGATCAGTTGGGCGGGTGGCCGGACGTCAAACATTGGTTTCCGTTCAATAACTTGAGTTACGTGTAACCAATTGCGATGAAACTTGGTGTGTAGGTAGTTTGCATAGCGACGCAGCTTGGAATTGCATTTGGTCAAGGTCAAGGTCACTGTTACTCAAAATAGTAAAACGGTTTCCGATCAATAACTCAAGTTAGGAGTGACCAATCACAATGAAATTTGGTCTGTAGGTACATTGTGTAGAAACAAAGCTTGGAATTGCATTTGGGGGTCACTTTGATCTAGTCAAGGTCACTGTTACTAAAAATAGATAAATGATTTCCGCTCAATAACTCAAGTAAGGAGTGACGAATTGCAATGAAACTCGGTGCGTATGTAGCTTGCGAAGAGAGAAAGCTTAGGATAACATTTGGAGTCTCAATTGTCAAGGTCAAGGGCACTGTTACTAAGAATAGAAAAATGGTTTCCGCTAAATAACTTGAGTTACGAGTGACCAATTGTAATGAAACTTGGTGTGTAGGGAGCTTGAGTGGAGAGGAGATTTCGGGTCACTGGGTCAGGGTCACAAGTGTCAAGGTCACTGTTACTAAAAATAAATTTATATTCTTTAGTTTTTAGTTTTAAGCAAAACATTTTTTTGGGTCAAGGTCACTAGGGTCAAGGTCAAGGTCAAGGTCACTGTAACCCAACATATAATTTTTTTTAGCTTTAAGATTGTTGTAAGCAAAAACCAATTTTGGGGATCAAGGTCACTAGGGTCAAGGTCAGGGTAACTGTTAGATTTTTTTAGTTTTTAAATTGTTTTAAGCAAAAAAATCTTTGGGTCAAGGTCACTGTTACTAAAAATGTATTTAAGAATATTTTTTTTCAATTTCTATTATTTAAGCAAAAAAAAAAAATTTCTTTGCCAAGGTGGAGTCAAGGTGACTGTCTTATTTTTAATTCTACAATATCTACAGGCGCTGTTCAAACTTGCTTTGGCGTCATTGCCGCGTCTTCTTGTTTTCTTTTAAAATAAAGAAGGAAAATAGTTTGACCAAGAAAACTTCTATCTGGAGTTCTGCTATATCTGCAGTCGTTAGATACGGAGTTTACTGTATTAGCGAAGATTTCAGACAATTTCCTTGACGTATGGTGTTTAGTGTGTATGTAATACTCCGACTACCTCCTGTGACCTAGAGAGTCAATATAGTTGTTAATATTCACATTTTCTATATATTTTGTAGCTAATGCTAACGCTTTCTTAAGAAATACAGTTGCTGCATTAATATCAAACAACTCACATATTCTTCCTCTGCACAAGAAGTATTTCATTTTCCGTCGGTCAGGTAATTGTTCTTCATTAATATTATTCAAAATAATCTGCGCATGATTGATTCGTTCGGTCCTAATTGCTCTGATATCAGTCATCAGACAGTCCTTCCGTATACCAAGCAAGGAACACACATATTCTAAGCTAGCTAAGTTTCTATTTATTCTGCTTTCGTCTTGTTCTAAATCATCAGTACTACTAAGAACTCTGTTAAAATCATCGTATGCCTTTGAATAATAATCATCAGATCGTGAATCTGAACAGAGGGCATCATTTTTATACAGACATCCCACCCTCACAAATGTTTCTAGGAACCTTGAGGTACACATGTCATTTTCGAGTATGGAAAGCCGTTCGTGCTCTTCAGCTGTGGGTTTCTTCCCTTCAATCGCCCGGTTCATTGACATAGAAGAATGGAATACTATATTGAAGAGTCGTCGATCAACATTTTCTGGCACGCTATCACGCATGCGTTTTAGAATTTTGTATCTCTCTTTAATGTCTGAATACTGTTGGGCTAACAGAAACTGTGCTAAAATCCGTTTATTTACTAAAAACTCTAACCTACTTGGGTTTCTTTGGTTTCTGACAATTATACCAATTTCGTCAGTTAATTTTTGTATAACAATACGGAAGTGGGTTTCAGTTTCAAGAACAAATGCATTGTTATCCGCACACGACTTATTAAACGCAAAATATTTCCTTAATTTCGCTTCATGTGGCAGCACCACTTTCATTCGTTCTCCAATTGGTTCGAAGCTTTCCGCAAATAATTGCAGATAATTGAGTAAATACACATGTCCAGAGTCATTTAAAGCCGTTACTAAATTACTGAAAGTAGTAACATGAAGTACGTCTTCTATGAATTCAACAGTATTCCTTCTGAACCAACCTCTGGCGTACTTCTGGAATAAGTGCTCGTATATTCCAATCGTTATAAAGTGAAACCTTCGTAGACTGCCTAATATAGACAGGTGGTCTATATCACCCAGCTGTTGAGGATCAATAGATATTATTCTATCCATATTTATATCACTTCTTTGAGATCATTGTGACTGAATAGAAATTATATAAGTTGCATTTAAAAGAACGAGTAGGCGATCAATATCAGGTATATCTATTTATAAGCTTGAAATCATACAAGCGAAAGGTCATATTCTCTAATTGTTATTTTGACAGTACGGTTGTCTTTTTGGAATACATTTTGATTTGGAGGCTTTAAAGTCCGGGTTATGAAGTACTTTAAATACGACCTGATTGTTTACAACATAATAGGAATGACATACATTCGAACAGAAAACATGTTCAGTTACAAATAATTGACAAATAGGTTATCTTGATATATTTTTTTAATTCTACCCGAGTCGGGATTGTTTGCTATCTTTCATATAGATTAAATGATCTATATCATTTTACAACAGATCCTTTTTTTATAAACCTTATCTACTGTCAAAACTTTGCTACTGTAATTGTTCTTTCGTTATTTCTATCTATCGAAATGATAATAATAACATAAATAATAATAAAGTATTGCAATTATTACTAGTATTGTTGTTATTAATACGGGAAAAAAACGTAGTTGTAATAATGTGTTGTTGTTGAATTTTCCATTCTTGTTTTTATTATGTTCATCATCATCACCATCATTATCGTCGTCATCTTCATTACCAGCAGCAGCATCATCATTACATTCATCAACTTTGTTCTCTCATAGGAATAAAACTTAAACGTGTGATTCGTGAGATAGGGTAGACAATACAATAGGGTTATTAGAATAGTAACGTGATCCAGAATCATGCCGGAATTGCTCGAGCCGATTCAGAATGAACACGTGCATGACGGCGGGGCATTCGTAAAGTATAAGGTTGTATTGGAAAATATATTACCGTTTAAGAAACAATTTTGACTAAGCGAACAGTAAATGGTTTAACCTTTTTTATCTATTTTGGTAGCGCTCTGCTTTTGTCATTCTTTGATCATATCAATGTCACGCACAAAGTATTTTATAACTTACAACCAAATAACTGGATTCACTGGACAATGAATTAAAAGCCGGTGAAGACGAAAGTGGCTGCGAGATACCTTAAAGTAGTATCTTGGAAAAATCTGAGTATTACAAAATTTGTAAATAAAATATATGGAATTCAATCCATTTCACAGGTTTTTTTTGTGCACTATTCGGATGGATTGTTTTTAATAGCTAATTCCAAACCAATACTCGTCTATATTTTATAAGGTTTATGTTCATTCCATGTGTATAAAAGGACCTTACTTACTCGGTAAATATTTGTTTACTACTTAATTTCAAACTTCAGAGCTTCTCTTGAACATAATAAGGCGTGGCCATTTTGAACTCACTTTTAAACATTATAATTAAAGTGGAATTTTCGTAACAGATATTACTTTTAAGACTTTAAACCGATTTAAAACTTCTGAAATTGCCTAAACGAACTTAAGGTTGAATGGAATTTTTATAGTAAATATATATTTCGTGTCTTTCAAAATCAAAGGGGGGGGGGGGGGGGGGGGGGGGGGTTTTTTTTTTTGTTTTTGTTTTTTTTTTTTTTTTTGGGGGGGGGGGGGGGGGGGGGGGGGGTTTTTTTTTTTTGTGGTGTTTTTTTGGGGTTTGATAAATTTCGCAATCAGTTCAGATGCTAGATTAGGTCAGAATATATTTCTAATATTCAAAAGAAAAGCAAATGTAAACACAGTATATGCACGTGTTATGAGTAACCCTTCACTTTAAAGTGAGGTTATCGTTCAAAGTGGCAATCATGATTCTTTGAAAGACATTGATAACTAATTCATTATCAAAGAATAATGGTCATTGCACCAGATACATGTATACATCTAACGACAGTAAAATCTTACTACAGTTGTGTCCCCATCGAATGTAGAGAAAAAATGTAAAAATGTTAAGACTTTCTTTGTCAATATTGAAAATCCATTCTTTGTATAGTGCATACATTTTAAATGATATATATAAGAGAAAGTACCAAAAATAACCCATTCCGTACGTGTTTTCAAAGCATCTACTATGTTTGAAGTTTCATTCTTGATCAGAGCTCAATATGGCCATTTTGAACGGTTTGTAACTTAAAATATTAACTACATATACATGTTTTACTATATTTGAAACTGACACTTTTACATTTAATGTACATGTAGTTATTGGAACAAAACATTATGTCCAGCCAAACAAATTACATTTAAGCTATAGTTATAGGATAGGAAACGAGGTGTTATTTGCATATAACAAAATACATTTTCTTTATAGAAAAGGAATGTCTGTGGAAAAAATCCAGACTGAGAGCAATCAAAAAACGTAAAACAAGAAAACAACAAAGCGAATTGCATACCATTTTACAAACAAAAAGCAATTTTGAATTTTCATGTATATAATGCTTTATAAATGGACATTGATTAAGATTAAAATGTACATATGATATCAGATGTTGTAAGAAGAATGCTTTTTTGCAAATGATAATGTTCTTTGTATTATGTAATATTGCTCATGATTGATAAGCGGCTCACCGCTTTGTTCTGTTCAAATCTTTAATTTTACAAGATCCTTTCTTTAAATACAATATTACAGATAATCCTTTCCATTTTAAATTATGATTATTAGCCTTTGCAACCGAAATATTATTATTTTATTAGTTCTCCATTTCGTGAAGGTAACTAAATCAAAACCGGACAATGTTGAGCAGCGTTGGACGTTGGGGACGGACAGCATAGTGAAAATATTCAATTGGTAAGTCGATAATTTGTTGGTGTTTAACTTATAATAAATTGCTATAATTATCATGATCTAAACGTTACCGCAAAAAGTTGCAAAGATCAATGTGTCTTAAAATAGTAAACATGCAGCTCGCTAAATATAAAGGAAGCCTTTCAGATGCTGTAAATGCCGCTTCCTTTCTTTCGGCTTGTTGAATGACATCCTTTTGAATTAAGTATATTTTAAATATGAGATTTTGCAAATTCTAGTATTTATTGCTTTAGACAGTAGCTGCCAACTAGGAAAACTGACTGAATTTTTATAAGACCGTGGGTAATACTTTCAATGCTATTTTTAGTAGGGATGGCGACGAATACCAAAATTAATATTCGAGTACTCGGTCCTTTTTCCGATCGAGTACTCGAAAAAAGGTAATTCACGTGTTCGAAATATAGCAGTTCATACCAGAGTATGTAAATTATATACTACAGAGAGTACATTTCATGATTTTGTCATCACTACAACACTTAAGATATTTTCAAGAAGACTTTTCGTCGGAGGCATATTTCAAATATGACTTATATGTTGACAGGCAAGTGTACAGATTACTGAGATATCCAGAAAAGAGTCATTGAAAGACTGCTATATTATATATATACGATTTAGGAAAAATGAGTTACATTTCTTAATTTTGGCGAGCCATTATAGTTATCTTTTCTCCACACACTTCTGCTTACAAGATCCGCATTTATAGTCCATCGAACAAACGCAAAGGCGACATCGTGTAATTGCTATTATGCACTTAATTTTTATTTCTAAACAAACTGCGAAAACTGCAACCCAATATCTTACGTCTATATTGTTTTGTTAAGATCATAAGCGGCACAGAATCATAACAATACCTGCATGTCAAACTGTCAACTCGTATATTGCATTTAGGGGCCTACCTAGCGGATTAAACAATAGTATTTTGGCATATCACCTGGCGTGTTTTGATAACGATTCCGAATTAGAATAATAACAGGTAAAGGCTGTTAGTTGGAGGAACCAAAAAAAACTATTATTTATGATTTTAAATCATTTAATGTATGATGCGATTTTTGCCAAAAAAAAATTTTTTTTCGAGTACTTGAATACCGTTTTGCTGATTTAGTATTCGGACGTTCGGGCGCCATCCCTAATTTTTAGGACGAACTTAAACTTGCTATTTTGTTGTAGAAATATTACATGCATGTATATTTAAGAGTAACAGAATCTCACAGCTCTAAAATGATCGAAAATTTATCTAAACATGTCTTCAACCTCTAAATTTCTAAACTGCCAGGCTACTTGCAACACAATTTCTGTATTCATATCATAGTTAATCCTTAGTACGCCTTAAAATGGGATGTTGAAATCAAAGATACCGATGTTTCATTAACTGGCAGTTTCCATGTGTAATCCTCGAAATAAACTTATTATTTTTTAAAATATTTTCTGTGACTTGTTTGTTTTGCTGCTCTTTTAACGTGACAGTGTTTATGAATTGTTTTTTTCCTTTGCATCTTTTCTCTTCGATACATCACTTGCACCATTTATTTGTTCATGCAATTCGTAAATGACCTTTTTGACAGAAGCATGTATTCTTTTAAACATTATCATGTGGGAAATGTCGCCTGCAGTGTAAACAAAGGAAGCTTACCCTAGCTGGGATACGAAGTATAGCTAAACAGTAAAAGCACAGTTGCTCTCTTTGTATAACACAATAAATATAGTTATCGTTTGAACTCGGTATCACAAAAATAATATTTCGAGGGATCAACGGTAAACTGTTCCAAGTGTATATAGATGTTTAGTCAGATAGAAAAGTTTCACGTTGAGCCCTCGATGTTATGTATCAAATTATTTTTTAAACTTTAATCTTGTTTGTTATCAAAAATAAAAATTTAAAACAATTCCTTTCAACTGAAGATATTAAGTACACTACGCTCATAATAATAGCACCCTACATTTTTCTTAGTTCAAGGGTGATCCTTTGTTCAATGCTTACTTGATAGATATGATAAACCATTCATAATTTATCCTTACAACAATAACTTAGGTTTGAACTTGATCTTGAATTTGATGTTTGTGCCAGTTTGATGCTAGATATGAACGATTCTGACGTTCATATTGTCTCCCGGTTAAATATTCTTATACTAGTTTTCCGCTTGGTTTATCTCATTTGAAAATTTAATGCGAGATTAACAACATTTATCGTTTGTCAGATAGTTTCTTTACGGTAACCATAAATGATGTAATTCAAGATGTTAGAGATATAGACTATCAAATAGCGCATATTTAGTTTGTCATGAGTAACACAGGCTGATTAAAATTATAAACGTATACCCCACCGAAAAAGATTGAAACCGCTTTGCCCACCGTGTTCCGTACGGTAGTGTATACTTATAACTTGTGGTGGGTGTGTGTTATTTAAACGAAAGATGGTAGGAAACTCAAATCGAAAAGGAGGCTTGAAGTGCATTTGGGGTCATGGTCATTACAAGGTCATTCTTTTGTTCCCAATAAGGTCTTTCAGACTTCTTTTGTCTTTGCTTTTAAGAGATTTTCACGATTTTGAGGTGAAATGCTAACCTTAATGAGACTCCCTATAAGATACAGATATTATTATATATTAGAGCCACAACACATGTTCCAACTGCGTCAGTTGAAAGCCATGGTTCCGTTGTCATCAGTAGTCATTGGTTTCGACGACAAAGACACGCACAATGTATGTAAGAACTGTGCAACCTCAATGTCAATGACACATTCAGGGGTCAAAACTATCTTGGGACAAATCTCTGAAAACCTTTGAAGGTTTTTTTATCATACTTAGGTCAAAGATGTCCATTCAAAGTCATATATCCACATATGTATACAGCCAATATTTCATCTAGTGTCTCAAGGGTACTTTATTCTTAATGATTTGTTATAACACAGTATTTCCTCTTATGTTCTAAAGATCATCATCATTTTACACTCTGTACACCAATTCGGTAGGGGTATTAAGTACCTTCAGCGATAGTTTCCATATTTTCTTCTGAATATCTAGCAATATTGCCTTCTGCAAAAGGAATATCGATTTTGGTACTAATTCATTGAGAAATACATGCTTAACTTGCATTTGCTTGTATTGGATTCTTAGCGTACACGTGTGTTATATAATATGTATCGCCTTTAAATCTTGATATATGTTATGGAATTTGGGAATGCTTTGTAGAACAGAAACTTTGATGTAAGGTGAGATGACTGTTTCTATTTGTAACTTCGTTCGTATGGTAGGACGCTTAGAAACGTTTATATTGTGAGATGTTTTCTAAATTTTAAGTATCTACTAGCATACTTGTATGACCATTTGTGTTTTCTTCCAACTTTGCAATATTTATATCTACTTATAGCGTTATCGTATTCTTGTCTTAGTCTTAGGCAACTAGAAATAATATTTTAAATAAGTGGACGTATTACAGCCACATTCAGAGCAAATACATCTTTTTGTCAAGATGCGTACGTATGTTTTGCAATTGTCGTTGATTCTTGTTATGTTAGATAGTTGGTCGCTCAAATGTGGGTAATATTTAGGAGTTGACACATGTGTGTTTTCAGAGGACCAAACGTTTATCATGCTATGAGGTTGCTAAATCATATTATCTCATTAAGTGTAGAGGGTATTATAGCATCTTTGAAGTCTAAGTACCGAATGACTCAATGTTTTACATGATAAATACACGCCTCTGCCTGTACACATACACGTTGTTTTCTATTTATTAGATCACGTTTACGTAAATCCTGAATGCAATTCTAACTTCATTAGTTTTCATTTGAGACAAAGTATGGAGAGTCTCTTAATATGTTGTATAGTTTGTAAACTTTAGTGAGCTGTTATTGGTTTGTAACCGACCACTCCCAGGCGGTTTTCGTTTGTTTTGTACTTTGTAATATGTCTTTTTGTTTTATTTTCGCCTCCTATAGGCGGTTTCCTTGGTATCATGTGTGTTTTTTATGTTATTTGTGGTATGTATCTGTTGTCCTTACTTTCGCACTAAGCAAACACGATGCTGTCATTTAGTCAATGATGTACCTTGTCTGTTATCTTTTCTCAAGGGTGTTGTGTCAAAGTCAAGACTGTTAGCGGGTGCTATCTTTGGTAATGTTAAGTGATTAATAAATGTGTTACATATGTTTAGTTTACACGGAGTTTCTACTAATCTATTTAGTTCGATTAAGAAATATGTTTCCGTAGCTGATTGAATCGCTACGGAAGCTCATTCTATATGTCACAACATTTACGCAAGGCGAAAGCCCTAACTACCACGCTATCAAGCTCTAGAAATGTCTCTATATAAGTCTATTTCAAACAAGTTATCCACGGGCGGGACCAATATTGCACGATTTGAACAAACTTGGCAGAGGTCCAGTAGAAATGTTACGAACCAAATATCTAAGCTCTAGGTCTTGTTTTTAGGAGAAGAATAAAGAATATCAAGTGACCATATGGCGAAGTCAAATTTGACCCAGGGGTCATGATTTGAACAGTTTTGGTACAAATGTACATGCCAAGTATGTTAGCAATTGCATCGTGGTTAAGGAGAGAAAGATTTGTTACGATTTTCCTATTCATTGCAATGGCAACCAGAACGCTGCATGGAATTGAATAATTTAAACATTTTGGAAGACATTCATGCATGGAACATTCCTGCCGAGTTCCATCAACAACTTCTCTGGTGGTTTCAGAGGAGATGTCATTAGAAGGAAATGTAAACGACTGACGACGGGTTACGGACGGACGACGAACATCCCACCATCCTAATAGCTCATCATGAGCACTTCGTGCTCGAATGAACTAAACACTTCTGAAAGGTCTGTCTTTAACAAAGTGCAGTGTTAAAATAATTTTAAAGTTGTTTGAAATGGCAATAATTATGATCAAGAAAAAAGTTGAAGAAAAAAACAACAAACGCATACATGTTTATATAAAACCTGTCTTTTCTAAAACGCATTTAAGGTCTGCCTCCGTAGGCGAGTGATAAGAGTCACTGACCTGAAATCACTTGATAGGTGGTCATAAGTCTTGAACCCTGCTACCGACGATGTCTCTATTTTATGAGAAAGGTTGGCAGGTTCTTTTACCGAGGAAATGGTAGTATACTGTATTACTGGTCCCTCACAGAAACGATGGTTAGGTGAACTGTCCACCTGTAAAAAATGACTTAAATACCGTCAAAACGGACACTAATAGTTGTATTACATAAAACGCATTCTCAACATTTTCCATATCAAGATCTGCACGGGTTCTAATTACTGTATGTTTTCTTTGTTTTATTTTTGCTGGTGACCCGTATCATTATGACTAATGTCTACAGACTAATTAATATCGAAACGTTTCTTGTATTAATTAGATGGTATAAAATGCAAGCTATTGAGTCATACCAAGTTAATGCGTAACTCGCAATGGGGGAAAAACGGTACTTGGACTCTGCAGGAGCATGGTGCGCGGAATGCATGGTGCTAGCCCTGAGCTCTATGACCCTATATACAGAACACAGCACACAACTCACACAACTCTATATTTGATAAAAGTACATAGGGGTAGATATGGCAAGTCTATTATAGATTGTAGATATGTTATTTCGTAGATTAGATTAGAATAGGCAAGCCAGTATCGCATTTTAGTGACATAAAACAAATATTTCCACACTAAGAAACCCCTAACACACTCTCTGTAAACCAGGGGTGTCCTGTAATTTACCTTTAAGTAGTTTAGTATACTTTATTATACATGTATATATGTTAACAAGAATGAGCTTCCGGTACAGAAAGGTCAAGGACATCAAACCCCCACCTCAGGTGAATCTTTGAGACAAAACACATATCTAAAACATTGAATTCATATACCTCCGGAAAACATGAAAATTTTATAACAAAAAACTTTAGAACTAGATAAGGGCTACCCAACACCCTAGCCATAACTATAAAGCACGATTTAGTAAAGATTTGAAATGAAAATAGAAAAGATTGAAAACATTAGACAATTTTATTACAGATAATTTATTCCGCGATTTTCCAAAATTTTGTAGCATAAAAGACAATTTATAAAGGATACAAAACATTGACAGTTTATATTTCGACCAAATTATATTTAGAATAACAAGGACCAAAGATATAACACAAAAAAACGTAAGAAAAAAGCTTTATTTAAACAAAATCGACAAAAAATCCTTTTTTCTCTATCTAAATATATAAAAAACACATGTATAGAATAATTACTACAAATACCTACCACGTGACAAACCCGGTATAAAGCCGACATCTTGACATGTGACGGAAGCTCAGTAGATTAGATAGTTATTAGTCATTTTATAGAAATATGTGAAATTAACAAATTTTTACTTTTCAGCGGTTCTAGTGTCTGAGTAAGAAATTTGATACCTACATAGGAAAAAATAGTGTCTGTGGCGACATACCATTATAACCCACGCATATACAAACCCCTGGTGATTACAAAAACAAACATACAACTAATAAATGTCCAAAATAATCACCAGGACAATGACTGGAAAAACGTAGAAAATAGAAATAATCACAATTAATGACTGCTTAAACAAGAAAATGCATACTTAATGCCCATATAAAAAGTCATAACTAACCAAAAACAGTGATTGATCCTATAACTAGATACCCCAGACATTGCAGAAAATGCATAAAACACTACTTATTTCCTAAATGGAAGCAGTAATCTACTGTCAAAAAATAGCCGGATCCAAAAAAGCCAAACGCGCACCTGTTATAACTCCATCCGGTTCGTGCGCACTAAAAGTCGCAGTAGGTCACCCAAAACCAACAAGTAGGTCAGGTCAAGTAGTACGAACAGCAATGTTAATCTTGAAAAGCATATCTAACTTTCGCAATTATATTTTCGAACCAATAAAGATGTGTAATATAAGATCAAAACTACATTAAGAACAATCTTACTCAGGCACGAAAAACCCAATCACTCACAACAAAGAAGATGTGAAAAGTACTGGTTAGGCAACCAGGATCAGGAATAGTAGTTCACCAGCATCTGTCCGAGGACCGAAACGCCGATCATGCAAATCATGATCTACACTTACTTCTTTTATTATTTATAAGTAAAAAATAAAACAGATTAACAGATTAAAATTAAAATTTCCTTCTGAAACAATTAAAAAGAATTTCTCACCAAAATTCCACAAAATTTTAATAAAATTTCTATTTTACGAACTCATGATCTACAGCAACATTCATATATTTAAAGACAAATTTTGGCATTTTATCTAATTTATGATACAAATGATTCAAATAATTACATTAATGACTGTGCTTTTTCAACAGTAGTAGACCGAACTGGCGGCCATTAGCACCCTGCTGATTGGTTAATCATTTTTGTCTCTCCTGGCTCCGATTTTTGCTTCTAGCTCCGGTAGTAAACAACCAACTAGTACAAGTCTCTTTATAATTTTCTATTGTACACCATTATAATTAAAGAAGTAAAGTTAACAAGTAGCCTGTGCGGTTGCTGGCTTATTTGGGTTTTAAGGGGTTTTTATATTTTCAAAATTTCAGAGTAGAAACATAAGTCAAACTTTCATGCATACTTTTTAACTTGTTCAAATAAGTAAAACCATCTTTTCGGACAACATTTTATTCTATCATTCAGGACAATTAAATTTTTTATCATCACAAAAAGCTAAGCAAAATAAAAATAGGACAACACTTTATTAAAGGGGATTTTTACTTTACAAAACAAACACATATAATCTAGTATCAAAATTTTCTAAAAACTGTTAGGCTACCACGATCCAGACATACAAACTAGGTCAATCACACTTAGATCTCATTGGTCGCCGTGATTGGCCTACTATTTGGTAACCAATCAAATACAACCTTTGGCTATACTGGCTGGAAATTGCAGTCAGGTAAATTTCTCCTATTTTCTGGCTTCAAAATTTTATTTTTTAGGCATGACGGGAGACATGCCGGGGTCTCATCCAAATATCAAGCTAACATAAGTGCTCTTTTGGACGGACCTTGATAAAATTCTCATCAAATCAAATCAAAACATACCAAGTTACAAATAAAATATATGATATATCGTATACCTCTCATAAATACTGTATAGTGATTGGTCGATGGCGAATACGTGCCGCGTCCGCAAAAGTATATGCAATCCTGGAAAATAACGAGTAGACCTGCGCGAATTTCAAGACGTTGTTTCTGTTATTATGTTAACATGTTTTCACTGTTTTTATGAGATGTACGATATCATTATTTTAGGCTTATTAGTTTTGCGGACGTCCGAGGTCAGTATCATTTTCTCACAGGTCGCAGAATTATATATTGACCGAAATATTAGTCTATTATTGTATAATATATAACTGTTTCATTCCCATTGGATATAGAAAGACTATTTTTCGACTAATAATATCCTTATCAACCCTGTCTGCAAGTTTCTGACAATATAAATATCTTACAATATAAGTAGTTTCTTACATGTTTTCAAAGCATCTACTGCGTTTTGAGCTAATTCACTATAGTCATTTTGAACGGCAATATCACTTTATATATTAGATACATGTTAGACAGCGGTGTTTGCAGGACTTTGATTTATAACACGTAATCTTACAACACATGTTTTGACTTAATGTAGCTTTTGATGATTGAATGTAATGAAGTAAAAGAAAACACTCGAGTTAAAGACTTCTTAAATTATATGAGCATTTTCATTATGATACTCTTTATTTCAAATGAGCTTTACATCTGATAAAATTAGTGAAAGTATTGTAGAACGTTAGCCTATGTATCTCGAGTTTAAGTTATATTACTTATAGCACAATGGTCATAAAAAGTGAATGATTTGAGCACGTGTGTGAAATACCTCTCTCTTACAAGCTTAGCTTTGCACAAAACAATACAATATGTAATTCTAACGCACTACCGGCGTAACATCGTTTCTGATTGGTTGCTTCATTTAGATTTGCGACTATTAAATAGCGTATATATAATCGCAAAAGTCAAACGGCGTTTTGATTATCGCATTTAAACACAAAGTGCGTTAGAAAAGGGTTAACTATTGCGTGATTTTGACATTTGCGACCGTATATACGGTTTTAGTTCCCATAATATGCAGTCGCAAATATCAAAATTACAAAACAGTTAATCCTTCAATATTTTGTCGCAAAAATCGAACGGCGTTTCAATTATCGCATTTTAACACACTGTGCGTTAGGATATGGTTAAAAATTTAGTGATTTTGACATTTGCGACCGTATATTATAGGGTTAACTGTTTTGTAATTTTGATATTTGCAACTGTTTATACGGATTTAATGATCGGAAACAGTTTCGACAGCTCCACCTAACGCCGTCGCCGTTAAAAAAGTTTCCGACCATTAAAAACCGTATATACAGTCGCAAATATAAAAGTTACAAAACAGTTAACCCTATAATACACAGTCGCAAATATCCAAATTACAAAACAGTTATTCCTGTAATAGGTGATATTATACGGATCTAAGCCGCATGAAGCTTTACTAATAATTATTACTTATTATTTTATGCATGTAAAAGATTGCTGCTTTAAGTGAATATTAAAAGCACGAGGCAATGCCAAAATAAGCCTCACAAAATTAAAATATCATTTTCAAAATGATTATCAAATACAGTAGACAGTTTTTTTTTAATCTTTTGAAGCAGTTATGTATGTAACGTCATATACTGCACCGACAGTGAATAAGCAGCGGAAAGAATTCGATAAAGCTATTAGCTTTCAATTCGATCAACATGATAAGTGTATGATCATTCTTTGTGTTGTTTCTTGTACATGTAAATGTATTATGATAAATAAACATGTTTAAACTAATTATGTAAGTAAACTTTTATCACTTTTAAGTTAACATTGACTCCCTTAATGCAAACGAATGTGAAAACACATATATTATCATTTAATGCAGGAATACACTAGTCTTTTTTATCAATTACAATGATCTTTTAAAGAATATTTTCATTTTAAATGCATGTTTGGTTCCACTTAGTTAAAAATGTTAAAAACAAAGTATGAGAAAGAAAAGACAAAACATTTGCTTAAAACTCTACGCGATATCTAGGAAGCAATTATTTGATACATTTGACAACATTTTTACTACCCTTGAGCTCATTTTCGACAAGATTGCCTTTATCTTACACAATAATATAGATTCATGTAAAAAAACATTTTCAATGTGCGTATAACATTAACCTCATTACTTGGGAGTTTGTACTTAAAACTTGAGGGTTTTGAGGCAGGTATGAGAAACTTATGAGAAACTATTGCGCTACAATCTTAATCGTTTTTATGTCTTTTTTGTCTGGAATAACGTTGAAATAATTATGCTCATTCACGTAGTTATTTTCTTTCTTGAGTCGAGAAACAAAATTTTAATTTTCGTGAAAATGAACTAAACATATCGGGAAACGATTTATATTGTTGTGTTTTTACTTTCCTTTGACATTAAAACTACAAAATGTTGTCTCCCTTCCAAGTGTTTTACTTGATACCATCGGTTAGGACTGGTACGACGATGTTGTTTAAATTGTTATTAGCGCATTACAGTAGTGCAACTTCAAGGAAAGAACAATAATAGAACATAGCAGGATATGACAGAACAGAACAGAACAGAATAGAATAGAATATAATAGAACATAATAAAATAGAATAGAACATAATAAAATAGAATAGAATGGATAGAATAGAATAGAATAGAATAGAATAGAATAGAATAGAATAGATCATCACATAATAGAATAAACTTTAATAGAATAGAAATGAACAAAACTATTTGTTGCTATGTTAAGTTACCGACCTATCGGAAGTTCCCTCCCTTCTTTACGGATATACAGCTTATGTTGGGCGGTAGCTTCAATGGCTCAAGGAAATAAACGTGTATATTGCGGTTAATGTTTACAAATCATGATCAGATTAAAGGAAATATATCAAATCAAATTCTGTGTAAGTGGCAGCTGAAAGTTAGAAAATTTGATCAAAATACAGTAAACATCGTTTATAATGACACGGTTTAGCGAAACTCCGGGTAGTAGAAACAATTTTACTCTGCCCGAGTTTTTGTCTGTCTTTATTTTATATAAAAATATCATATGGATATAACAAACGCTGGATATAAGGAACAAAAATAAATGGTCCCAGGGAGTTTATTTTTAGAGTGTTTCTGCCCATCGTAACGTTATCAAACCGAGTTGTTTCAAGTTTACAAAAGACAATTATAACGAGGAATTGCCAATTTTCAGTCCGATGGTAATCGGATTTGATCAAAACTTATTGTTAATCTGAAATCATGGTTGTTTTTTTTTGTCATTAAGTAAAGAATTACCGACTTAAAACGTAATTTTAATCAGGTATTAAACCGATGTAGGAATTACCCCGTTTTGTTGTTTTACTATCCTTGAGCCTTAATGTCGAATAATGGAAATATACTAATAATATGACTTTGTCGCAAAATAGCTTTAAGGATCAGGAAAATGTTGTTCAACAAACTTTTCGTGAATGGAATTTTTCAAAAGCTTGCTAATACACGTGAATACACAATACAGATTCGTGTTCATTTGCTAAACAATTTTCGCGCTGGTGAAACATTAATTTATGGAAATTGTTATGAGGTTTGTTTTTACTTGTTATTAGTGATAAAATTTTATATTTATTTGAAGTCTTTTTTTCCTAAATGAATTTGGTAAATGAATATATACTTAATACACTTCTTTAAAATTGCATGTATGCTTGTTTTATTGTTTCATTTGCTGTTTAAAAGCGACATTGTAAATAAGTGTAATGTCTGTGCTTAATGTGCTTACCTTCATGAAATAAAGAATTTATTATAACTCTCAAAGTTTATTGAGCGCAATCTCCCGCCAAAACAGTTACCCTTGAGCCAGATATTCCCATCTGCACGTGCAACCAGTGAAAGATTCTTATAGTCTGTACTTTCACTTAATGTGCTTACCTTCATGAAATAAAGAATCTGTTATAATTCTCAAAGTTTATTGAGCGCAATCAATTCTCAAAGTTTATTGAGCGCAATCTCCCGCTAACCGCGTGATCAGTTTAACAGATGTTACGGTCGCAAGGAACTTTAATTAAAGGGCGGTTTCCGATCAGTAACATGTACTGAAGAGAGTTATACGATAAAATCAGTTGTATTTGTAATCATTCATACGGATTTAAGTGTGTTATTTATTAAACTATTACCGTCAAATTATTCAAAAAGCTAATCTCAAATTTAAATGTCAAAGAAATGCATTTTAGCTAAGTCCTAGCAATATATTCGTACTTAACCTAATCATTTATGAACACTAATTTTCTTCCTTCACCGATAATCACTGAACGATGCGGAAGAAATTTAGTGAAAAGGATATATGCCGAATGTTTGTCGTCGTTTTTCGCAAATCTTTAACATCTACTACATGCATCACGTTCATTAGTAATATCTTTACCCTTGATAGAAAGTAGAAAAATTCAATCACTGGATTTAACATAATATAGAGCAGGAATATAGGTAAGGCTAGAACAATTTTCAAGACTAATCAATTTTTAACAATGTGTACTTTATTTGCAAAATGTACGTTTTTGCAATTTCATCATTCTTGTGTTTACTTCATAACAATAGGAGATTTATGGTATTAACATTTATTTTTTTCCTTTCGTAATCTGAAGTGTGACAGATGTCGAATTTCACATGTTATGTTACGCTTGAGGCGTTAAAGGTGACGCGATAATATAATCATTTCCCTCATAATTATAAAATAGTTACCGACTGGAAAGTGATCTGAGGCTAGTTCGGGATTTTTTACCATTAGAAATTACAGTGGTGGAACCTATGCGCGCGGTATCCCTATGATGGCGGTATTTCAAACTGTGCGATATGTAGGGGGGATCGGGTTGGAATGGGGTTCCATAATTGGTTATCTGTAGCTAGCTTTACAAATAAGACAAACCTGTTTTAAACAGCCAGTCAGTGAATGTATCGAAAGTTGCCACTTAATGAAGTATAGGTTGTATATTACATATACCCGACATATGGAACAAAGTCGGTAAGTTGGGATACCAAAGTATTGGTTGCTTAAGACAGCTAACTGCTCAGTAGAGGTGACCATTAACACAGGTATAATTGTAGTTCGTTACAGACAAGACCGATGTAGTGTGTGTTTATGCCTACTGGATGATGGTGCCTTCTGTTTTATACGATGTTAACCATGGGACAATGTTTCTTGTCAAGTTTAAATCTTATTTCATTAGCATATTATCTCTGTCAGAATGGTTCTAATATCGGACATATAGCATAGGCAATGTATAGCTACCACCAAAGCGCGTCCTAGAATTTGATTACAAAGTATGTATGTTGGCTAAGTATACTTTAAATGGCTTGTCGCGAAAAGGGAGCACAAAGATAGGGGCAAGCGGTCAAGTTTATTTACACTGGTCAGTTATCAGCAACCTGTATATTTGTCGGAAGTTACGGCCCTCGTGTTCCGGTCAGTACATACATTTTTCAAACATACCCAGGTTTTATTTATATTTGGTGGGGCTTATGTAGACTGCATTAGTATCGTTCTAGTTCAATTTTACAATGACCCGGTTAATGAACACTTAAGCTCAAACATTTTGATAAACTTGGGGGAATTTAGCAATCACTAGGTACCAAAAGATACGTGTATATACATAACATTATAGACGAGGTCTGATTGGTTGACAGTCTTACAGAACCATTTTCGGTCAGACTTATAAAACCTTGCGGCACTTGCCCATCTTTTACTTGATTTCCAGTGTGGTCCACGACTGGTCGATATTTGACACAGTTGTCTTGTACTTTAGGAACGCTGGATATATTCGCAGTATCTAAGCTTGTTATTAAAAGATTTAATCAGTCGAATATGCTCAATCATGTTATTGAATCATTATAGTAGATTGTAGAAATGTAACAATACATTCTTGTTTTGCATCATGATTTAAAGTGTTGCATCATATGCACTTATTCACCTAGCGCACATGCTCAAGTATGCATTTTACATCTTGATCTTTTAAACACACAATATTTTACATGTTTAACGTTTTATATCATCATAATGTGCTTTGTAATGAATACTGTTCAAATGAATGACGTCACTTAAGCATGAAAGTATTCTTTGATTTTCAGTGTTATTTCATGTATTATATCTGAGTTATAGTTTAGTTTATATTATGAATTTTAAGTGCATAAATAGCAATTTAAAAAAAACTCTTAAATTGATGTATGGTAGTGGATATTGACTTTCTTTCACTTCATTTAGCGTTTAAATCACCATGACTCAGTCTGTCACTTTAAAACGATAATAAAAAGACACGCTCACATTTAAATCTTACTTCAATACAGTAAACCATACCGAGTAAGATATCCATTGTAAAAAAAACACCATGAACCATTTGAGAAATTTCGATTTTATTAATTGATTTACTATATTAGTACATAATTGAGAACACGTACTGAAAAACCGTAAAAATAGCATTTTACTGTTTTATGTGCAAACACTATATTTAAATAAAACGCGATGTCATGTTGAGTTTATGTTAGTATTAATATTATGTTCTAGAACCTTTAACGCTAGAAACCGATATAGAATGATGAAATGTTGAATCATTTCGCTATAGTCTGTATATAAACTACATTTCAGAACAAGCTGTCGCAGTCGAAACCGTAGATATTAGTAAGATATTTAGAACTTGGAATACTCTTAAAAACAAGTTATGGAAAAGGCTTCGCTAACCACGGGAGAGCTTCAGCACTTTCCCACAGACGAGAAGGAAGTGCCGCTATGTAGAAGAATTGTTAGGAAAATAAAGAGTGTGTTGTTGAACAATTTACTTCTGTTTTTGACTCTACTTGGTGTGGTTTTGGGGTTTATCGTTGGGTTTGCCTTCAGGACAACTCAACCCTCGGAAAACTCCTTAATGTGGTTAGGTAAGTCGTTTTAATCTGCAACTATTTTTTACTTTAAGTGGTTTTACATGTAAAGTATCGTCATATGGCTTAATGCACTTATAGGATTATTTTAAAATCTGGAAAAAAATCCTTTATCCTTTAGCACACATTTTGATATTATACCCGAATGGTCGCCAAACAATTCGTCTTTAAATGAATATAAGTAATGCTTTAAAACAGTTGTAAGTCGTTTACAAAAATATGCTTGTACTACATTGTACTAAAATTGTAAACTTATCATGCTTGATAATTCCCAGTTTATCCGGACAATATAAAATAGTTCATGTTGCCGGCCGACAACTGTTTGTATCAGGTTTGCCCGGACAGCTGTACGCATCTCCATAAATATGAATTTCAGTTTTCCCGGACCCTTATACTTTTCCCATAAATTGTTTATACTTTCGGTTGCCCGGAATCTGTACATTTTTCCCATAAATTGTTTAATATGTTTTCAGGTTTGCCCGGACATAATTCCCATTAATTGTTTAATAGTTTTCAGGTTTGCCCGGACATCTTACATTTTTCCCATAAATTGTTTAATATTTTCAGGTTTGCCCGGACATCTGTACATTCTTCCCATAAATTGTTTAATATTTTCAGGTTTGCCCGGACATCTGTACATTCTTCCCATAAATTGTTTAATATTTTCAGGTTTGCCCGGACATCTGTACATTCTTCCCATAAATTGTTTAAAATATTTTCAGGTTTGCCCGGACAGCTGTATCTCCGACTACTTAAAATGATGATTGTACCTCTAATAGCTTGCAGTGTTATTTGTGGTATGTTGAAACGATTTTGTTAATAGTAACACTCTTCATTTAAATATTTATTACATTACAGTGTCCATAAATATGCATAGAAAACATTAATGTGATGTGAAACAGCTTTAACTACAATCATTGTAAACCTTTTAAAGTTTTACCTGTACAATTTTCACGAAAGTATTTTAAGTTTTTTATTTAGACCCAGTTTAAATGGTTTCGTTTTTCGGGCGAGGTGCAGACGGGCATCGTATTACTGTATATTTAAAATTACAAAGAAGAATTCGAAACCGTAATTCAGGATATAATATCACTTTCAGTAATATCAAAAGGCCGAGCAAGGTTCCGATTTATATCTTATGTTTTATTTTGTGACAATTAAATGAATGGATTTATATTGGTTTCCAAATCGTTTTATTGTAAACTACTTATTGCGTAACAGAGTACAAGAATCAAAAGTGTTAGACAGTGCTGAATTGTGGGTGGATGGCAATGAACCTTCTCCATTAAACTGTTTGCCCGTTTCAATCAACCGTTAAACTCTTTTGCCGGAACATTATGCAGTAATTTCATACCAATAAACAAAAGGAATTGGCTATTATACTCAGTTGCAAAAGAAAGTGTACACTATTAATTTTATATCTCCATTTTGTTAACGTATCGGTCTCAAATTACGAACATTATTACATTTATACACTATTTACTGTCGATTGAATGTACTATCAATGCACTTAAAATTGAGCATATATTGCTCTAAATTCTGAAACCAAACCATATATTTCTGGTAAAAGCAATACATAAAATCAACAAAAAAGTGCACACTTTCTTTTGCAACATCGTATACTTTCAGAGTACTAGAAACAATTTTTGTTAACATAAAAAAGACTTTTTTATTGATTGATATATTGCTTTTTATGATAAGACTAGAAAGTAGAATTCTGCTCGCGTCCTCTTCCTGACTTGATTTGATTTGAAGCAAATTTTATAAAGGTCCGCCACGAGAGCATTTATATTAGCTTGTTTTCTTGGATGAGACCTCGGCATATCTCCCATCATGCCTATACTTAACAATATGTGTTTTCCTGAGTCCAAAAAAGGAGAGATGTTCCTGACTGCAATTTCAAGTCAGTTTCAGCCAAAGAGTGAATTTGATTGGTTGCCAAAAAGTAGGTCAATCGCGGTGACCAATGAAATCTGTGAGTGCGATTGGCCTAGTTTGTAACGTCCTTCTCCTGTCAACGACGGTACATTTATGACACCAACCTCCCTATAGTGGAAACTCATTTGATTGTAAACGTAATACCCGGATGTACCAAACACTAACACGGCTGCTTAAAACAAATTAGCTGTATTAAAATATCCTATTGTACCCACATGTATATATGCTTACAGGTGCCGCGGCATTAGATCCAAAAGCCAATGGAAAGATTAGCTTCATTGCCTTCATCTTCATCATCTCTACCAATGCGCTTGGTTCTGCACTGGGAATTGGTTCTGTGTACATGCTTAGTGCAGGTAAGAATATGAAACAAACGCTTTATAGGTAAAAGAGATGAATTAATACGAGAACTTTCAAATGGTTAATTCAGACTAATGATGACACGCACGTTTTAAGGGTAAAGTGTTTGTTTATTATAGTGTCACCCCTGCTTAAAGGGCCAGCCATTTCTGACTTATGAGACACATTTTTAAGCACATTTACCTCCCGAATCCCATCATTTTAATGCCAGACACCAGGCAGGTAGGCATACGGTAACCATTATTTAAATAGCTGGCGGCTCACCAACTGGTCGTCAGCCAGGTTAGCTCAATCGGTAGAGCACGATACTTGTAATATCGGGGTTGCGGGTTCGATTCCCGGGGCTGACCAACTAAACTTACTAACAGTCTGTCGGATGAGATTTAAAATTCGAGGTCCCATGTATGGGTGCAATACACCTTACATGCATAAGAACCAGGGTGTCTCTGGAATTGGGACGCTTTCTGTATCTTGCACTATCCTCCGAAACCTAAATTAACTAACCTCTTCTCGGGGCGTTGGTCATATGGGAAACCGGTACCGACGATAAAGCTCTAATATACATACATACATACATACATACCAACCGGCCATATCAGAACGAGCCTCTGCTGGGATTCGAACCTTCAACCTCCCGCTCCCAAGGCGGATGATATGATTGAAAATTAGAAATAAATCACTTAAAAGTAAGCACTTGTAAAAACGAAAGTGATTAGGAAAGGCGTGAAAACTTGACCAATTTAAACGTTTCAACTTAGAATCATAAAAACAGAAACGAATTAGCAAAGATACGATCATCTTTTTGCGAGAACAAAAGCACACTAAAAGTAAGAATTAGAAAGAGAACATACATGTACATTCTAAGGGCCAAATGATACGAACCCTTAAACTGTTTAACTTAGAGTTATAAAAAACGCAGACACATCAAAGGAAAGAATTAGAAAAATACGCAAACATTTATACCCATTAAGCATGGATCACAAAATCACAAATATTAGAAAAGACATGATACTCTAATGTTTGTAAGTTTTGCAAAGTCAGCATTCCTGTAAAGACTACAGCAAATTACGTGCCTGAAGATGCCTATCTAAAGCTGAAAGAAATTATTCAGGCATAGAAGATCAGGTTGTTGTGTATACTATCATACAACCATAAATCAACTTGCTTAGATACAGTTAGGCCCAAATAAGATATACATGTGTTTCTCGTCCCCTTGCCCATTAAAGGGGGCGGGGGGAGGGCGGGGTCTGGCATGGCGGGGGTCTAATTTTAAAACAAGTGAAAGTTGGTCTTAATATCTTTGTCTTGTATAAAAAAAAGTTTGAAGCCGGCTGTAAAAAGTTGAGGTTGGTCGGGAGACCAGAAAAACACATTTTGGTAGGCTTTAACGGTAAGGAGATGAAAAGGAGGTTTCATTTATGTATATAATGACTCCGTATATTAGTAGTAACTACATTTTAATATACCCCCTTTATTTGAGATATTTGACTTCCATGGTATCTGTACACGATCCCTAACAGATATTGAAAGAAACTACGTGTTTAATAAAGATGTTGCCTGATTAAAAAACTTTAAAAACTTTGCGAATTAACCAATATTTGATTTGCGTAAACTATCAAATCTTCATAAATTCAACATGGAATGCATCTTATTTCTTCAGGAAAAGATGAAATCGACCAACAAGACTCTGATTTAGAAGGCAATATGCAAACTCAGGATATTCTAGCAGACCTGATAAGGTACATTGATTTAGACCTTGTCCTTAACCTCCATCACGTGTAGTCCTTAAAACATATATTTGAATGTTTTTATATAAGTGTTATGTTTCTTCAACTGTGATCTATCTACAATAGAGAACATGATCTATCTACAGTAGAGAACAGTTACAATAGCGCAACAGAACAAATGTGCCATAATACAATGTTGACTCAAATGATTACGTCATTTCTCGGAGGCTACGCCTCCTTGAAATAACGTAATTATTCTCGCAAACAGTAACTCTATCTATTACGTTATAAATTCGAATGTTTCAGAACTGTTGCACAATTGCTTATCACAGTCCGCAGAAATAGTCCGTAAAGTTCAATGCGGTTGTAGACACGATTTCATCATTCATAATCACATTTTGTAACAGCTGTATATGTTATTATAAACCTCTTATATTTTTTCTCTTCAGAAATATCATTCCGGACAATCTATTTGAGTCAACATTTTCACAGACTCAGACGATGTATAAGATCAAGGACAAAATCATTGAAGTCAATACAACTGATGGTATAAAGAATGAAACTACAAAGGAAGTGACAAAATATTTAGGAAAAATGGGAAATCCTAATATTATTGGTAAGATAAAAGATTATTCATTTTCCGTAAAGTCATCGGGAAACAAACTAGTTATCCTTGTTTTTTAGCAAATGGTAGTTCAACATATTATAGTTTTCCATTTGGAATCATTCGTAACTCAATGTTCGGAGAATATCGCTGATGACGTGAGAGTGAATATTGTCGTGTTTATTTGTTTCTCATTGATACGTTACTTGTAGAAATAACCCGTTTTTACGATCATATTGTTAACAACCTTTTACAGGTTTGATATTTGCCTGTACGTTAATGGGACTAGCTGCAGCAAATCTGAAGGAGAAGGGTCAACCATTCCTTGACTTTATACAGTCATTGTCTGATACAGTCATTGCTGTTGTTCGTTGGTTTATGTGGTAAGTGGTCGCAACATTACAACTTCTCAATAGTCGTTTATATTCAACACAATACACTTTAATATTCAACACAAAACTCTTCAATATTCAACACAATACTCTTCAATATTCAACACAAAACTATTCAATATTCAACATAAAACTCTCTAATATTCAACACAAAACACTTCAATATTCAACACAAAACTCTTCAATATTCAACACAAAACTCTTCAATACTGGTATTCAATTCAATACTCTTCAATATTCAACACAATACTCGTCAATATTCAACACAAAACTCTTCAATACCGGTATTCAATTCAATACTCTAAGGGGAACGGTGGTGTAGAGGTTAAGGTGTCGGCCGCACATCCCGAAGGTGCGGATTCGAGCCCCACTGGGGTCACGACCGTATCTCCTCACATGACACCAGAACAGGTTTTTCCGGAAAGCGGACTCGAGAGTGACTCGATAAGCTACAAGCTTTGTTCACAATCGATCTAAAATAAATTAGTATAAACTAGTACTCTCCACTATTTAACACGATAACCATCAATATTCAACAAAAATGTCCCTTATAATCAACACATAAGACTTCAGTATTCAACACACAAGTCTTTAATATTCAACACATGGTCCTCCTAGACAAAAATTGATGTCTACAAATACGATAGCTCGGTAATAGTGATTGCGCTTACATATTTTATTTTAATTTAGCATCTATTTCAACAATAATGCAGTATGACCAGTTTCAACAGTCCTGTAACGATGTGCTGTAGAAAGAAATGAGAATAAACCAAACAACAGGGGGACGAATCAGTTCGGGATAGTGATAACAACATCTATAGCTAACAGAAATAAGTCTATAATACAGATTTAGATATTATAGGTTTAACTTTGGAAACACGCCAGTCATAGCTGAATATCCTTCTGAAAGTGGAATTGTCACTTTAGATGGGAATTTCACTTTGAAGTTATCTAAAGATTAAAATTCAATACATGTTATTAGGTTTATGAGTGCCTAGATTCACTGTGTATCACTCCCTTTATTCAAATCTCTATCGATTTTTGTACTAGTTCTTACTCAAGGGTCAATTATCAGAACATAAACTCTATGCAAGGAAAGTGTTCCAAAAAGTGTTCTTGTATTGGAACGAAAATACCTGGCATATACTATATAATGTTCTGAAACTCTGTACAGTTCCACTTAGTACATAATGTATCGACTTTATTTTGTTTCAAAACAGTTCCACTTGGTATCAGTTCTATTGTATTTCAATACCGTCCCACTTGGTATAAGCAATGTAAATAGCCTGCATTTTAAAATAAGTTTCTAAAATGCATTTACTGTATTCTTGTTGACATCACATATCCCATCGCCCACCACTAAGTTTATCTTAATCACTTATTGGCCTTTCAAAAGCATGTACTATAATTTGCTTTTCAAAATATGTATTTATGTTTTAAGCCGTATCGTCATTCAAATCTTCTATGTAACTGACACTTCTAAATATCATGTATTTCTGTTTCAGGACCACCCCAGTTGGTGTCATCAGTTTGATCGCCGTGTCAATAGCCAGTATAGATAATATAGAAGATGTTTTTGCACAGCTGGGACTTTTCATTGTTGCAATAACAATCGGCATAGCGTTCCAACAACTGGTGCTCATGTCCGGCATATTTTTTGCATTTACTCGCAAAAACCCTTACAGATATCTGATATCTATTGCAAGGCCTTGGATGATTTCATTCGCTGCAACAAGCACGTAAGTCAGTTTCAATACCTTAATGTGGCAATGGCAAACATTCAAGTAGAAAAAGTCTTTTGTTTCAAATATAGAGCACACTTTGTGAACCTTCTCATCCTTGTTGTTCATCTTATTCATTCAGTCTTACATAAATTATTATTTACATATTAATTAATACAGTGAAACCTGCTGTATCCGACACCTGATCGCAACCACAACCTGTCTTAGTCAGTACTATTTCTTGGTCCCAGTGGCACAATATATTAACCTGTTTCAACTGGCACCCTGTTTAACCCGAAATTAGAGGTGTCGGATAAGACGAGTTGCACTCTAAATGGTAAAGTCGGTCTAGTATTGATCATAAAAACGAAATTAACTTTACTTTGGGTTGAAATTCATCGTCAAATACTTATCTTTCATGTAGTGCAGTGGCAATTCCTGAGATGATGGCGGCGTGTGAGGAAAAAAATAAGATTGACAAAAGGATATCTCGTTTTGTTATCCCGTTCAGCGTGACAATTAGTTGCAACGGAAGTGCACTTTACATCGCCGGTGCAACTGTTTTTATAGCAAATCTCACGGGAACTCAACTCGCTATTAGTGATGTTTTATTGATATGGTAAGTTGAATTTAGAGATGTTTGTTTATTTAGTATATTTTTACAAACATGTATATAATAACACATGTCTTAAGTAGCCAACCAAGGGATGGGTTAATGTGGTCTTTGAAGGAAAGGGTAGGAGCAATACTGAGAAAATGGCTTATAATAATGGGATGCATCAGAATAAGTGGTGGCATAATTGAAATGGCGACTAACAGAATTTCAGCTGCATCATCATGTTCCTTGCCAAGTTATACTGGTGTGTGTTGTTAGTGTAGTACTAAGCGCTGATTTATATTGACTTGTACCCAGTGTAGCAAGGGCTGAAGTATATGAATTAATGTTAACGTTATACTTCTTGAGAAGTTCAATTGAGACCAATTGAGACAAACTTATCTTTAACATATTATATATATATACATAAATGTACTTCTTGTTCAGGCTGTTGGTAACAGTTGCAGCGATGGCGATCCCATCTGTGCCCAGTGCAAGTATTATGACCACTATTATGATTCTGTCTTCCATGAATATACCTGCTCATGATATAGCGCTTCTGTTAGCTGTCGAATGGTATCTGTAAGTATTAATTGCAGTAATTGTACAAGTCTGTTTATTTCTTTTGTCATTTTGGTATTCATCTAATATTACCTTTTAAAGAGACCATCACTATATTGAGAAAGACTTTATTCCCAAATCTAAACTCACAGAAAAATAAATAATTTAAAAGTTAAAATGAAAATGTATGATTTCTTTTTAATCGTGAATATTTCTTTTTAACTAGCCAATCAAAGAATAGATAGCTTTTTTTCTATAAGCTAGCATGGGAAATAACTTAACATCAATAAATTCTAAAACATTCATAAAACATGCACTGTGTTACACTAGTAAGCATTTTTCTGGACCAGGATGTGATACAACTTCTGTCATTTAATTTACGCCAGATGGATCTGGTTTAGATCAATTTGTCAATGGTCAACTCGTAATAGTGAACGTTTCAATTCCAATAGAACCATTCTTTAAAACAGCTATTTAACATCGCGTATATCCTTTTAAAATCTATTTTGTATTTGTTTTCAGTGACCGTATTAGATCTACCAGCAGTGTCGTTAGCCACACATTCTGTACGGCGATAGTGTTTAGCCTGTGTAAAAAAGACTTACAGGAATTCGACTTTAAACATAAACATGACCATAGTTTTGACAAGATCGATGACCAAGAGCTGGAAATTATTGTAGAAAATGGCAAAAGTAATGGATATTGTGGCCAAAGTGGTGCTACATTAAATGGATCTCCTTCATTTAAAGCAGAACAAGCTGTGTGATGCTAGTTTAAACTTTGATTGTTGTTGTTGTTTTTGTAATTGCTTGTCATATCTATTTCTTTTTCTACTGTTTATTCGAGTTGGTTTCAAACGATCAATTGTTAAAATGTAGACAACTACTTTAGATTTGAATTTCAAGCATTAAGTCTACATACTGACAGAACAACTTTAACTGAGTGTTCCTGAATCTCATTTATTTTATCTGCATTTGATCAACGAAGAGAAAGTCATTTATTGATTGTGATACAATATTTGTCTGATTTCATTGTATTTACATGCTATGTATATATATGTACGATTTTTGTCTGTTAGCGGCATAGGAAGAAATACTGTTCTTTGTGTGTCCGGAATTAATTATGATATATGCAAGTATTTTATCATGTACTATTTTCTTTTAAACTTCCTTTTGTTTAAAGTGCAATGTATTCACAGTTAAGTTTACTGTATACAACGTTTTATGCCTTGTTTCTGTGTTTTCTTTTCAGTAGGTGGTTACGAAATATGCATTAAATTTGATTAATGATAAATTAATTCTGGCTCTTTTTTCATATTCACCTGTAACCGAAATCATGTACACTTAGCAACTTACTCTACAGAAATAGAGTCAATCACTATTTGATTTAAAGTTGAATTTTAAATGTGAATTTTGAATAAAATGTAAAAATAATTCAAGAAATAGGACAGTTGTAATATCCATATGTGTATTTATCTTATTAAAATGTTTCAATTTCTGCGTGAAGGCGTTTGATTTGTTTTCATTTGTTACATCCAAGACGGTCATAATGAGCAAAAACAAATTGAAAAACAATCTACAGAAAATTCCTGGTAAAACGGATATAGCGACACTCCGGATATAAGGAACAAATTTTCTCTGTCCGAGTTTTTTTCTGTCTTTATTTTTATATGAAAATTTTGTATGGATATTACAAAATCTGGATATAATGAACAAATTGAATTAATGCACGGAGTTCGTTATAAACGGAGTTTCTGCAATGCTGAGCAGCGCAGCGGATTTCAATGCAGTTCATTACTAGTAAAAGTTACTGAATATTTCATAGACTACTATATTTCATACAAAAGAAAAAAAAGTTTCGTTTTAGAAATCACAAATGCACTTAATTTCAGATAATTAATCAATTCTTAAGACCTCCAGTCAAATATTTAGGCAGGTAAACCCAAGTTTTATGTGTGGTTGCTTTAAATGATAGAGACAGAAAAATATAATATAACACATGAATTGAATAACTGATATCAGGTGTGGAAAACAATATACCATTATGCATTCTATTTAAATACCGGAGCTCGGTGGTTAAGTTTTGGGGGAAATCCCCAGCATTTTATATGGGAATTCCCCGAAAGCGTTTTATAAACCGGTGCCCCGTGGTGGTTTTGCCACTGACCGTTCCAAGGCGGTGCCCCACTGTGTTCCTTTAATTTTCTTTTGTCCTCGGTGTTTGCTTTTATGCTAGGTGTGTGGTAGTGTATATGGTGTGTGCATGATTGTGTGTGTGGTCGTGGTGTGTGCGGTGTGTGTGAGTGTGTTGGTGGTTGCCTTCTGGGGCTGTGGGGCTCGTTTTGGGAGGCTGCGTTTTTGTACGTGGCATTCCCTGTTTGATATTATTTTTGTTTTTATGGAAATCCCAAGACGTCATTTGGATGATCACGGTTATAATAAGCTTTGTTTGAATTTTATTTCCGCCACATTGGCGAGCAATTTTACAATCAAAGAGAAAGAAAAGTACATACATATAAATACATGCGAATACGTACACATAGACAAACAGTTATACACGAAACAATTCACTTACAGACATCGAAAGTTCCCCCTCCCCCACCCCTCCCATATGCCGAAAGAGAATAAATAATTAAGGAGAAGTCACGCTAATAAAAATTCAATACTAACTTCCCAAATATTTATAAATCTTTCACATTATGAAAGAATTAATGATAGGAAAAAGTTATGCTTGTAAATATTTGATATCCTTAGAACGAAAGCGAAAACCAAGGAGAGAAACTTATAATTGCGGTACATTTGCACAAGAAATACAGGTGTAAATATAAATTGTGAATGTACATTACATCCTACTCCGTTGAGTGAAAGTGAACCCAGAGTTTGCTCAAAGAAGGTACAATAGATTTCAATACATCATGATTGAACTCATTACTATCTATAATATTTCTAAAACCTGTTAAAAGACCAATTATTTTAGGTTTACCATCAAGTGATAAGAAATTATCGGAAACTGTTTCACCGCATAAGAAGTAAAGATCGTTAAACAAACACACTCTTTTACGATTTGTATACCCGCACTCTAAAATGATATGTTCACATGATGTATTATCAAAATAGCTTTGACATCTTTTACAAAAATTAGAGAAGTTCTCACTATAAAACTTGGCCATAATTTTGATACAATTACTGCAATGCTTTGACAGAGACGGTGCTGACCTGCTTAGTTCCCACAATTCGGCAATTTCGGTAAGCTGCGGTTTTATAACGAGAAAGGTAGACAAGAGAGTATCAGTTTGTATCCTAGATGTCCAGGAAGCATTTGCAATATCGTAAACCGGTTTGCGTACAATAGATTTCCAGCGCGTCTTAGACGGAAAGCGACCAGATGAGATGTACTTGATAATATAGTTTTCTAAGGAATATTTCCTAATAATCTTTACAACATCAGGTATAAAACCTAGCTGTACATGACGGTTCTTTTGATAAAAAGAAATTAAACGATATGTAAACAATTGTTTAGATATGTGACTTGTTATAAGACTACACAGTTGACCAAGAAATAGCAACTTCTTGTATTCTATTTCCGACTCCAGTGGCGCAACACCAGCTAAACTGAGACAAATATCAGTGCGTGTATAAACCGGAATATAATGATAACTCTTTAAAACCAGGTATATTGCCAAGCTTAACTCAAAGCGACGTGTTATATTTTATAAAAAGCTATTGTGTAAAATGACATTAAAAAGAGCATATAGTAATATCTACCCTTTTGCAGCTCTACCCTCCAGTCAAGCAGAAAAAGGTGACGTGTTTTGCATAAAAATCTATGCTATTAATAAGCTCAGACCATTTTAAGTGATTAACAGATTATACGTGGTCATGTTTTCGCTTATTATTTAGCAACAGTCTTTGATGCAATGGATCTAAATTTGATTACATTTTTGTAAATGGAAACGATTTAACATTAATTAGACAATAAGAAAGAAAAACATTTAAACATGGACGGTGTTGGTATATATGCTATTCTTGCAGCGTTTGCTAGCTTGGATGAAAGTGATGTTCTAGATATAAATCTGTTGTTGATTGCAATTAACCTTAGGAAACTTGACTACATAAACGAGGACTTCTTTAAAAAATGTGTGCGAATATATATTGTAAGACCCGGAATACATCGTAATACCAGACAGACAGTTTTGAACTTGTTCTCCTTCTTGAAAGACATCGTTGAGATCGTATCTTTTGAGAAATTTGTCCAATGCTTAAGAAATGCGGGATATTTTGCATTGTATAAACGTGTGTTACTTAAGAGAGAGATGTTACCCATTTCAAAAGCGCCTCTGAGACGATTGCTTCCGAACGAGAAGACAGTACGTAAGTTCTACACAAATTGTAAAACGATGATAGACGAAAATATCTTCAAAGACGGGAAGGTAGGTCAGCTACGACGAATGATTTGCGAAGTCGATGGGAAACTTGCAAGTTGTGATTCTTCTAACTTTTCAAGAAGACAAATCCAATCTGACAAAAGAGTAATTCTGTACTTCCTTCTTTGTCAGCAATATTTCGAACCTAACAAAAGAGTCACGATTTTGAAAAATCTTCGAGACAAAACTCCGCATGATATTGATAGAACATACTTAGACATAGTCTTTCACCTTTATAAAACACTGGATTTGGCCATTGCTGGAGACATTGCAACATCGAATGCCCATGAAAGAACTGCAAGAATGATGTGCAGCTTATGTCGGTCTCCCTTTGCAAGCCTCATTATGAATCTATGGGGTCAGTACAAGCACGACGTGCTATTCTTGTCCAACCGAGGATATCCTGATCATCAATTATCTCACTTAAAGTCAGCGAATGAGGGCTATCTTCAGGTTATGAACATAACGTCTGGGTTGAGCGAGGAGGAAACAGACTTATGGAGAACGATTTCGTCTTCTGAAATGGTGATGGCACTTCTTGAGATAAACTGGTATTCAACTATGCCAAAGCTGAAAGAGGTCAACCGAGATAATATCGTAAGGGCAAGGGACATTCTAGATAAGATGAACGAGCCTAAGACCATTCGGCGAAAAATGTACTATTTTCTCTGTCAAGGAAGGCTCGAGGAAGGAACCAACACTGAAAAGGCGTGTGAGTTTGTACGTAAAGCTTTGACATTAGTGGATGCAGGGATTAACTACAAGCAGGAGCAAATAGAAATGGAAAACTACCTGAAGACTTTGGAACACAGTAACTTGCCGAAGCCGAATATAGTGTGAAAACAAAAGAAGGTTGAAAACACTATTTGATAACAAATACTGATATCTAAATACTGACTTTGCTGTCATAGTTTATTTTTTGGGGTGTGAAATTCATTTCGCCTAAATAAAGTTCCGTGTTTTTTTTTCTATATGAAATTCGACTCAGTGTTGCTTGTGACTCGTGGGGTCATTTGATTTTGTGAAGTATATTCAGTTTCTATTGATAACATGCATGACTATGTGTGTACAGTTACATAATTATATTAATATATTTTCTGGTTTCTTAGACAGGTTGACTAAAGTATACTGTGAAAGTAATATTGCATTTTCATGCTGTATCGCCCGAGCTGAGTGTGACAGGATGGTGGCAATACTATTCCGCACATTGAGCTTGAACCTTACCCCAACCAAAAAGCACAACCGTGAAATATTTTCTGCATATAAAACGTGATTTCATTTTTAGGGAGTGGCTCTATAAAACTTTTACAATCAATATATTAGAAGTATAACCATTCTCGTAATTTGTTATCCATTTTGCCATCTGTTGCCAGAATAGGTAATTGAGTAGGAAATCTAGTCGAATTGATTCATGAAAATAATAAATTAAGAGCTGAAATTCAGATTTATGATGACCCGATATTCTGCCTGAAAAACAAGACTGCAATCACACTGCAATCATGGCTAGTTTACTGTAAAGAGCTTTATTTTCGCCTGACGAAAAGTTCGCGACTTGTGAAAAGAGAGACTTATTCGCGAATTTTATATGCGCGAAAGGAGAATTTCCTAAAAGAAAATTTATGCGAAAGGATTTTTTGGAGAGATTTTTGAAAAAGCGAAGTTTGGAATCGCGAAAATACTTAAGGTACTTTTTAACCTTTTCCAGTCTAAACTGGACTTGTCAATCTTTCAGTTTGATTTGGCAATGCCAGCACCAGGTCACTTAATGTGTGTCTTTGGGCACGACAGTTGATGCACTTGGTCAAACATCATTTGAGAGAATGTGTTTCGTACTCAACCTAAAACAAATTTATATTATTGTGGAAAATGGAACAATCTCATATTTAACTTGATTAACTATATTAAATTGATTGTACAATTAGTAGAAGCGTCAATAATGTGATAACATCGCGTGCCTGCCATGGCAACGTCTTGTTTAAAGGTAAACGTTCATTCCAATACTTGTTCTATTGCTACATATTGATCCGGCATCTCCCGTGGGTCTATATATTTTCATCACATGCAATTCAATCTATAGCCGATATGCAATTGTGATTAGAATATCAGATCATGCAATTTGTTTCATTAATTTTTCATAGATTCTTGAAAATATATACAACGCTAACGTTAGAAATATAAAACATACTGAAACACCAACTTGTTTGAAATAATCGTACGAAGTGGATTCAAAATGGATACCAACGTAAGTACTCTGAGTATGTTAATATTAAATGTTGTTTCCGTGTCGTGATTTCCTTTTGTACTGTAACAAAAGCTCACCAAAATTTATAATAATAAGTTTTTACTGTTTTTAATAAAACGTATGAAATAAATGCATATTAAACTTATTTCTACATCTTTTAAGGCAGTTATTGTGTTTTAAAAGACATAAAGCAAAATGTTGAAAACAGTATGATTTTATCATGCGTGCTGATTCACGGTGACACTGTAGTTCAAAAGTTGATGATGGATACGATCATTGTAGTGTCTTATTTCTGTTTGTAGTCACGAGCCAAAACAATAATGGTTTAAGACAAAACAAAACAAAATTAACCTTTCACATTTTTCTTTGCGATTTCAACAAAAGAGTGTATCTTTATTTAGTTTCAGGGTATATTTGAGTTGGTCATAATCAGCTGTTTCATTTTGACACAATGAAAACTTAAACTTTAAACATATGGTAACTCTATGTTAACATTGAGTGTGGCTGATATATCATATGTCCATGAATGAGCGGTGCTTTTACGGGAAAATTGGGGGAAGACTGTCCGGAAGTGGTTAATGCTTTCTTTGATCATTTTGGACTAGCATTGATTGTGGGATGAAGTTTAGGCTGAATTCCGGCTTTATTCCTCTACTGAAAAAAGTATCTATTCTCCTCTTAGTTTTGAACAAACTTCGGGCCCTGAAATACCGAAAGCAAGTGTGATACAAGTAATGAAAACAAATATACAGAAATCACAATCACGATTCTCAATAACTATATCAGCATAATGCAATGAACTAAGTCAAATTAATTAGGACCACTGTGGGTGGCGCGTTCGTCGAGTGGTTACCGCTCTGGATTGCCAATCCGGAGGTCCCGGTTCAAATCCCGGCCGGGACATCGAAATTTCAGAAATGCTTTTCAGTGTTTCCCTACCATCTAGAGATGAACTGGTTAGAAACCCAGAGATAGTGTCGCGTGTATCGGTGCTATTTTCGAAAAAGAAAACTAGGGTCTGGTACCCGGATACCCTTGTATCGGCATCTGTCCTTTCAACCTGCGCCTGTCAGGTGTCTGGCGGTTTCACCTGAGGGGAAATTTTAAGGTCGGCCGGGACTTTAAGCAATTGTAAAAAAGATTAAGTCAAATTTCAGGTGTCTTAGCAGTATCTCCAAGGTTACCTAACTTCTTTAGCTTTCTTAAATGGGTTTGATTTATGAGACTGTAAAATTATACACCGAAACAAAATGGAATACAATTGTAATGCCTAACAACAGACGTGGATTTTATCATGTACATCGAAACCGATACAGAAAAATAGTTTCTGTCATGAGCACGCGATTCAGATCAAAATATCCGTCACCGAGGGTAACTGTTCTGTCGGGAACCTGACAAAAAATCCAATCTGAAAAATGAATCTCTCAATCTCTAATCTCTTCTTTATCTTGACAAGCGACGTTACTTAAAACCAGAAAAGGGATGGAGGTAAAAAAAGGTGACATAGGATGCGTCTTATCAAAACTCGTTGTATAGGCTTTTTTGTGTGTTGATAAGACAAGCCCATAACATCATGTCATTCAGCATTTCAGGGCTGCTGTTTATGACTATTTTGATCAACATTTTTTCTTCTTATTTCATTTTGTTTTTTTGTTACGTTGTTGACTTATTTTCTTACTATACATTATGACTTAAATTGTTGATAAGTTCTCTTACTTGGGTGTTTAAATTTCTGCAAACGGTAGTTTCTTTCTATCAAACACAAAAAACTTTGTCCAGACAGGTATGCATTTAATTTATTATTTGATGCACTGCCTCTCGAAATATCGGAAAAGGTGAAAATTTTGACAGTATGATGATGCCTATACAAACTTATGCGATTTCATAACTCACTTGATATTGAGCTAGTACATAAAACGTTTCTAAAACAAGTGTTATGTGTTCGGCAACAGACCTCAAATGTTACAGCTAATGGTGAACTTGGTATAGTACCTTTATTTGTGTTGCGTGTATTATTAAGTTCTGGTATAAAATTATGAAGCAACCAAATTCATTGTTATACCAAGTGTTAATGATGAAAGATGCGCGTAGTGTGCATGCTAATAAACTGGCTATTAGTGTTAAGCGTCTTTTAGAAGAGTTAGGATTTGCATTTTTATGGAATAAATAAGATGTAATTTTGATGCAATTGAATAGTGTTATTCAGCGTATATATGACCAGTATTTCCAGAAATGGTTTTCGGAAATAAATAATTCGTCTAGGTTGGATACTTACTGTACAATAAAGGATTGTTTTGAAACAGAAAAAATATTTAAACTGTGTCAAAAATGTAATAATAGAATAGCTTTAACACGTTTCAGATGTTCAGCTCATAGACCAATAATTGAAGAAGGTAGAGCTAGAAAAATTGATAGAGATGATAAAATTTGCACCAAGTGTAATGTAATAATATCATTTTCTTTTAGTTTGTTCGTGTTATAGAGATCTAAGGCAACTGTACAAAAAAAATAAAAATACTATTGTTCAAGGCAAAATGTTCAAAAATTTATACGTATAATGAAATGTAAAAAACAAAATGTTATTAATGAGTCGTCAAAATATATATATGTAGCAAGTAAGCGGAGTACACTGTAATAATAGACTACATGTATAAAGCTAATGTAATTGCTATGTAGGATTCTCAGCTTCGCCATGATGTCATACTGACAAGTTAACCAATCGGATTATTAGGTCGCGTTCATTTATTTATTCGATAAAAGGTGAAAACTCGGCCTTTACTGTTGGCTCAAATGCAAGTTTAAATTTATTTTAAACGAAACAAAAAGCTTTAAACAACATATAATTATTATAAAAACAATCTGATAGTTTCAAAATGTAATGGAAGATCGTCGTCTCCTTCATTTCTAATCTTGGTTATTGTATAATTCAAACTTAAAGATGCATGGAGACCAGCGATGACAGCCGAGGACCTTTCCCGAATGTAAATAATTTATCAGTACCCGGATGTGCGAAGCCGAGAATAACGTTATTGATTGTGTCGTGACAAACCTTCATTTACAATTTTTTTACAAGTATACCGATGTCATATATGTCACTCTTGCCATACTATGCCTTTGTTAACATACTTTTCTCATGATAATATATGATAGTATAATATGTATGGTACTTGCATTATGTATGTAAAAGTGCTATTATAACCACACCATTATGTTTAGTGGCGATGGACATATAAAATATTTATGCCACGATTGAATAGATCTTGAATATTGAAATCTTGAATCTTGACAAAACGAATCTAAATTTCGCAGTGATGTACTTCTACTTTGAAGTATTGTTATGATTTTGGGATTTACAATTTCAAATTGATAAGTGATAATAACACTTAAAGTGACCATTATAATTTCATCAGAGACTTAAAACACCGATATATACTATGAAATTGATACATGTACTATCGAACTAAGATATATAAATTTGTATATATTTTTGCAGAATATATTGCAAATGCTCTTTTCACAATTTACCTGCTAATAAGAATACTATCTCAATAGTTCTTTATGTCGCCAGTCTGAAGACAAATATTTGCTGCAAGTCGACTAAGAGTCGAGAAACCATAATGATTGATTTTTTGTTTGTTTTTCTTACAGTTTGTATTAGGTATGGTAGCCATTGTCTCTGCATCTTTATTGATACAAGACTGTTTCGGCGGTATGTATGATCACAACATGTTAGAAACCTCGAAAGAACTATTTATAACATGCTTTATAACTGATTAATTTATCATTAATCAATATGGGAGGCTCGCAGTGTGTGTCTCTCTTAATGAGGCTGGCTCACTATTAAAAAATAGCCAGGTTATTATGGTCGTTATTCTAGGTTGTACGTGGTCGATATCACGCAAAAATTGAGGGGTTTTCTCAAACTTATGAGTGTATGTTTTAACTTTGGGAAGAAAAAGAAAAAACGGATTATAAGAAATACTCTACAAAATAATCTAATAAACAACTCGAGTTGCAACAAGATCTATCTGCCACTTTTAAGAATGTATAAAACTCAAAAACAATAACATAATCAAAGTATTTGAAAGATGATTGCTTTTATATAACGGTTTTTTGTAAGATTTTGGCGATTTGAAGCATTTTATAGTAACTTTCACATAAGAACTGGTGAACATCTCGATTCATCGTTAATATTGAGTTATGATTAATTACAAGTATATATAAACAAGTTTCAAACATTTGACGGCAATTGTGTGCATCAACAATTTATATATATTTTATTTACATTTTGACTGCTCTCATCCCTATTTTAGTCCTTTTAATCAAACTCGGCTCTTTTAATAAATGATATCCGCTGAAATCAACGTGGTTTTATGCGAGCTTCGATGTTTGTATTGGGCAACTTCTCCAGTCACGTCACACACTCGAGGAAGACTCTTTTGATGGAATTATAGACTAATAATATACATGTTACTAAAAATACAAACACTTTTGTTTAGAAGTCCTCCAAGTCTTACGTTAAGTTTGACTATATAAAGGGAAGTAACTACTGTGGGACTATTTGGAGCTCCGGACTTTCATATGCCATATGAGTTTGTAAACTTACGGGACCAGCTCTGAATAAAATTTGAATTTGAAAAAAAAACAGCAGCGTTACGTCCACTTATAATATATGTGGAACCTCCAGCACAGCGAATGAATAATTAAATTGCAATTTAAAACTATCAATTTCAAATCATCAAATTGACGTACATTAATATTTAGATAATCCCGTGGGCTTCGTGAAACTAAATTAATATAAATTTCATCGAACTATATTAAATTGGGTATAAATAATTGAATTGTGTGCAGAAGTTTGTGCCGGGGAAGAATGCTGCTGTCTTTGGAGCAAAGCCTAAGGAAGGCATTTACTGATAAATAATCACCTTCCAAAACACATCAAATGGAAACGTGGTGAAAATGTAAACTACCCTACCTGACACTTTCTCTGCCTATGAATTTCCACCAAATTTTGAGCAAGCCCAAACCAGCAATTGAAGAATCATGACGTTTCTGAAAGCTGTAAGCAGTGTTAATTAGAATTATAATTATACTAAAACGCGTAAATCCATGAGCAGCATATAGAGCAGAAATCGTTCTGAAAAGCAAATCTCGCCTGATCCTTGATAGTATTAGTTAAAACATACAATTTAGTAGTGTGTACCACAGTCATACATACATGTAAATACATATAAACACTGAAAGGTATTCAAACGAAAAAAACTTATTGAGTAAAAAAAATCTCAGACAAAACAGAATTTACAGAACTTGCAGTAAAAAAAAAGTAAGTAAGTAAGTTTTATTAGGTAAAAGTGTACATGACATGGCAATGACCTAATAATGCATAATGATACAATATATATTACAATAATGAATTTATTCAGCAGAGTAGAAATAGGACATGACATAAATATATGACAAATATAAATATATGAGCCATAAAGTGTCCACCAATGCCAGCGATAACACAAATTACACATTTGTTCTTCTACATTATTTGAAATCACTAAATAAATAAATTATTTACAGTGGCGTATGATGGCGCATGCAGCACGGATTCTGACTGCACGGATGCCAATACTTATTGCCAGGCCAGTGTCAGCTCCACATGCACAAAGGGAACGTGCAAATGCTTGTTGTATATGGAAAGGGCGGATTCCAAATGCAGTAAGTGACACAGCATAACAATGTATTGAAAGTAGAAATATCATCATTTGATATTATCGAAATGACGCTGATTTTGTCCCATGCCGTTGTTTCTATAACTATCCAGAGGGATCTACTCAAAATTTTCCAAATGTCTAGATATCTGCGACACAATGTGTGATTTGCGACAATATTGATATGTTGTTCGCTATAAAATATAGAATTTGCGAAAATAAATGTAGTTTTCGCCAAGAAATTTGCTTTGCGACCATTATGTGTTTCGTCCATTTCAGAGGTAAAAAAGTATTTTGTGGACAAGTGCAACACAACCTTGACATCTTGCCAAGGTGGAAGCCAGTGCAGTGGATCTGAAGGACAGTGTGTATGCAATGGCTTGACAAACAATTACTACACATCTCTTGGAAAATGCATTGATCACTCATCTACATGGAAAGTTATTGGAGAGGATTGTACAACAGTAGATAACTGCTACCAGGAAGTATCTGGAGGTATTCTCTGTTACAGCCCTTTTGTCCGAAAGTTAAGCTTTGTGACATGTATTGAGCCAAATAGCCAAATAAACCTATACATCCGTATGTCCTTGTCATCTTTGCACGGTCCGCAACCTGTATAACAGTACAACACTTGTATTTATAGTGTTATTCCACATTTATAACATCTCTTGCTCTTACATTTTACAATGACCTTAAATAAATGTTTTTATTTTCATAACTGAAAAAAAGGTTTCCTTTGTTACTTCCAGCGGTAGAATGTGTCGTGCCAACAGGAAGCTCTGGATCACAGAAGAAATGCAAGTGCGTCTCCGGGTACATAGAAGATGATTCATCCTGCAGGAAACGTATGTTTTATATTTTCCTTTAATGTATACATGTACAACTTCAAATTGCATGTTTCGAAAATGCATTTATGTAGAATTTTGTATTGATTATTTCGTTTCAAATAAAGCCTTTGCTAGATGGTGACACTTCTATTCATTGTAGTACTTTTTGTTCGTGTCAAGCAAGACTGGTTTTGTCAATCTATTAATTGCTTGCGCCATCTATTTTTTATTTCATTTCACTCAAGGCTAGGTAGTTCCTTCTCTTCAGATTTTATTACGTTTTTTCTGTTCATATTAATCATACCAGGTGTTTTATTTTTGTTTTCTCCTTTTGGTTATTTAAAACAAGGCTAGATTGCTACATACATTTTGTATTTGCAATTATTTTACTTATCATTTCGTTCACTTCAAGAAGCTTGTGTCTTACTCTGAAACAACACTCGCCTGTTTTATAGTCGTTGCTTGTATTGTCCCTTTGTTCATTTCATTGTTTTCCCTTCTATCTTTGACTGGTATTTTTATCCAAAAAATGATGACCTACATCCATCTTTTACCGCAGTTATGTTGTAACATCTATTTTCACTGGTTACGTTATTAAAATTTGCGACGTTTGAATAACGTATAAACAGTTCGAGAAACGAACGATTCTATACAATCGCATTTTAATACAGCCGTCGCCGTTAAAAATACTTGCGATAATACCGTCGCAATTAACAGTCACATGTAACGCTATCATTTAAGTGAACTATGGAATGCAAATGATATCCAAATGCAAATGCGAAAGATTTCATTCCATTGAAGTTTAAATATCATGTTTCGCCAATTAGATACCAAACATTGATCGAAAAATTCGCATTTGGCTCATGCCAATATTTTGTCACATACAGAAATTTAGAAAATACATTTATTATTCATTATCTGCTTTTAAATTGTATGAACTATTATCTAAGCGGGGGTTTGCAACAAGTAAGATAACGGTTTGTATTCTTTTGTTTTTATTTATGAACTATAGTTTTAAGAAAAATATTTTATGTTTCTTAACTTATGGTCAATTTCCAGCACATTATGGTGAAGAATGTACCTCAGCAGTTGGCTGTACCCAGGAAATAGCAGTCACCGAAAGCTCCATTGTGACAGAAACCTGCTCCACCACATCTCCAAATATTTGCACGTGTCCATCTGGTTCCACGCAGAAATACGTAGAGCAAGATGGTCTAATAGCAAACATTTGCATGTGTAAGTAGATGACAGTGGGAAGTTCAACTATGCTTACTACTCGAAAACGATTCTTAATTAAAAATAAAAAAAGTTCTAGAAAATTCGAAACTTTACACAAAAAATGACTGCATCAGAATTGATCATAGATCATGAAAGGCAAAATATGTTTTCTTATGTAATCAACGATCACACCAATACTAGTATTTTAAAGCAGTAACTAAGCACATACACTCTTAAGACGCAAGTAAAGAGATGTATTTCCAACCAAAGAACGCCAAATTGTATTATAAAGGCACATGGCTGCATATTTGACAAATTAACTAACTTAACACAATTTTTACTGCATGCTTATGTTTTTTCAGCTGACTATTCAGGCACACTTTCTTCTGTGAACACTACGTGTGATGCAAGCAACACGTGTTCGTCCTCGCTATGCATGATGTGTCCAGAGGATACCAGTAAAAAATGTGTTGGTAAGAATTAGGTTTCGTTGTTCTTTCCTGCACTTCAAATCGTTATTTATTAGATGATGAACAACGTTTGAACGGATATTCATTTCTATATTAAGCATTTTGTAACGCATTTCCGTTGCAATGCCATTTTTGGTTGGTTGCGACTACTCTTTTCTCCATTTTGATTATTTTCAGTTATAAAGTTTTAGCTAATAGTGCATTAGAATACTGTTAACCAGTTATCACGGTATTTTGCGACAGTTTGTTAAGGGTTTTAAACGCCGCCGCCATTCATTAAACACCAGAAAATCAAAATTAAAAACAGTTAATCGTACGAGTATATCAACTTCTAGGATAATTTTATTTTTACTGATGCACGCATATATTTCGTCCAACAATCATTTTTCTTCGCAGTGAATTTGTAAAATTGAGTATAAAAGTATATCATGAAAGAACACACCTGATGGCATATTCCTCATAAAAGATAGTTGACCTATCTAAAATGAAACTATTATCGCTGTACTCCTTAAATTACTGACTGATGAAGGTAGATGTATCGAAGCTAAGTGGAAAGTTATGTAATGGTATGGCTCTGAGAACATTTGCTACGCGCATGTTCTCAAAAGCCAAGTAATGAGTTACAGCAAAAGCTTCTTTGATTGATCTCACTCTCTCTGAAACAATACATTTAAAACTGTTAATACTTATATTTCAGCTGCACCGAGTTCATAGAATAATGTGGATACAGTGACAGCATCAGTATATTTACATATCTGTGACATAGTCGACCATGTGACAAGAACAAGATGAATTACTTATTACATTTATATTTGTTATTATCAATAAGGACATTGCTCATTTCGGTTATGTTTTCCAAAGCACGCAATTATGTTTTGTACATTAACTATGAAGGTTATGTTACATCTCTGAATAGATTTGATGCTTGAACGCGAGAAAACGACCTGTAAGCAGTACAACTTCTGCAAAGTAGTTACGATCAAGGTCGAGTGCTACATCCGACACTACATACACAAAATCTCCTTCCAACGTCAAGAAAAGATCCGTACTATACACATCTTTCATTGGTTAATCAACCATCAGGTTCCTTTAAAACATACTGTGGATCATGTAAAATGGAGGACAATTTTTCATACGAAGGTTTATAAAACTTATACAGTAGATGCTTTGTCTCAGTGAACATATCGAAGTCTTTTCTGTAAACATTTTTCTCCGATGCTTTTATCATTTCTTGATGGACAGTTTCGACTGGCATATCTGAAAAGACAAGAGAGTGTTTGAAAATATTTTCAAATTGACCCGGAGATAAAAAAAGCTCAAACTTTTGTCTCGCGAATTCAAAGTGATTTTAGTGTTTGCCCTACATTTCTGTCCAATGAAAATATCTAAAAAATTAAAATGTCTATTTGCCATTAACCTCTGACAAGTTATTTATTCTATGTATCACTCTATCTTAATAGAGCGAGACTCTATAGACCTGTTTGCGCATGACGTCATAACATGAAGTAAATAAAGACTAAATGTAGGGCAAACATTAAGTCAGTTAGAAGCTAAAATAGAGACATTTATACAACATAGAAACCCAGTCGGTCGCTAGCGCTCCCTCCTTTGGGTTTCTATATTATATAAATTTCTCTATTTAGCCTCCAACTATTACTAAAGTACTGTAAATGCTACTTCATTAATGGGACATCCCGATCATGCATAGTAAGCACTTTATATTTGTTTATAAGCGTTCACATTTTATAAGAAATAAATGAAGTAAAGTTTAAGTATTTTGTACATAATTATACAAATTACCAAAGTCAAGATGCTCGAAAATGTCAAGAAGAATTCTGGACATCTTTTTCTTATAATCCTCAGTACGAATAACCATTAACTGTTTCCGTGGAAAGACTCTCAGCCAATCAGCGATGTGAACGTCATAAAGCCCCATTCGTAGACGCATCTGAAATGGAACATACCAGGAATTTGATAAATTGTATCGTCTCCAGCACTTACTCAGTAAATGAAAATGCATTGCAGAATGAAAGAGCATTTGATGACAAGTATCGGACAGTAGAGCTAAAGAACATGATTTTGGACATTCAAACACCGATATGTTAAGGAATTCGCAAGAAAAGTTTCATGAATGATCCAGATTTTTCTTTTACTGAGTTGAAAAATAGATTAAACATAAGAAAAAATTCCAAAAACACCAACACACATAGCACCCACTAACACCCAGACCAACATACGCTCTAATTTGCGGAAAGTCGACAAACAATGGAACGACTAACTACTAGTATATAGCAGCAACTCGATCATCTGGTGCAACATGTATAGAACATCAGTTACACAAAACCTCGGTACTACACAGAACAAACATGCAAACAAAAACATTTCCGACCTTTTGTAAAACCGAAGACAGCCAGTGGCTTAAGTAGACAATATTACACGACTACAACTAAATTTGAGGCTCTAGCTTCTGTCTCAGACATTGACATTTTTACTGGTCAATTATCTTAGCAAAACTCAAGGAGTTTTGTTCTTCTTGTAAGAACTGGGGTATAGCATGCGTTTAAGTAGATAAATGGGCTTAAACTTCAACTGCTTTAAGTTATAGTATCATTTATAATAGCATCTCTAGTATACCGTCTCTGGAGACAAAAATGCAAACGCATATCTTGCAAAGTATCAAACAAATCAAATATTGATATGTTATACAGCAAATGTTTTGTAGACATGAGATGTGACATTACCTAGGACTATCTACTCTGCTGACAATCAAACACGATCGACTTAAAAAAGAGAAGGTATTGATTAAGCCATTAATAAAATGGATCCACCGCTTTGAGAATGATGACTAGCAAATTAAACATGAGCTTGATCGATTTCTATCATTTCTGTTTCGTTATATAACATGTCACTTTAGTGATTAAATACCGGTATATTCACGTTACCTTTAATGGCACTTGGTATTGTTTTCTTTGGGTTCTACCCCTCTCTCCCCATCTCCCTATTTCAACAGTATTTTAGTTATTTACTGGCGGGTAGTTTTACTTTTCCGTCGTTCACTGGAACGAACTGTACTGGACTACAATCCTCCGTTAGAAACTATCAACATTTTAACGTAAGGACTTTATAAATAGCGAAATCAATACGCAATGATGCACGACATGTCTTATAAAGCTCGCCTAGTTACTATTCTCACACCGTCGTATATCATAACAAATTGTACCTGGATTGAGCCGATGGACACGTTGTTGGCACATCCTCTTGGAGTGAAATATTTTAGACAATCTTTATACATTCCCATAGCATTTATTGCATGCTGGTGGAATTCTTCGGGGCTCGTTTTGTAATTAAAGTATTGGGCAAGGTAAAGGTAATCTGACCATAGTCTGGAAAGAGAGATAGATATGTTGAAATAATGTTATAATTGAAGAAATGAGTCAATTATATGCCCATATGAAACCTCATCTGTGTCTGATACCGTATAAATCTAAGTGTCCATTACTGATATATTATATACTATAATTTTATTAATCAAGTGATTTCATATTGGCCTTGTTATTTGTCCGAGGGTGGTCGTATTGGCCCAAGGCCGAAGGCCGAGGGCCAATACGACTGCCCGAGGACAAATAACAAGGCCAATATGAAATCACTTGATTAATGATAATTTTATTATTCAACTTTACAATATTGGCTAAATAAACAAGAATATAAAGAGAATCTAACATGTTCATGAGTTGTGGATAAGGAAATCCCACCAAAGGGTTGAGATACGTCACAAAAATGAGGCTCTTCCGAGTTATTTTGGACGTATCTCAACTTGAGGGTGGGATTTCCTTTTCTTGCATACCCCCCGGGGAAAGTATTGGCGGATCCCAGCACGAGGAGGGAAGAGATCAGCCTATACTTTCCCTAGGGAAAAGTACATCTCGGGCTTACTTGACAGCACCCGAACTACTTTCGTGTATTCAACTCGTACCTGGAACACTTTGTACGTTTCACGGCGGTTTACATGTGAAAGATTAGATCTGATTTTCGTAAATGTAAACTAAGGTCTCATAAGGAAGCACCCACTTCAATATTTTTCAAGTTAATGTGACAGGAATTTCATTTTAAGGAATGGTTCGAATTTTCAGGGTACGCAATAACGGTTCAAATTACGAAAATTGTTGGTAACGAATATCCATGAAGTTTTGAAGCGAGAGTTGATTGCGAAAAGAAATGGTGCTTTTTATGGTTTCACAAGCAAGAGCATCAAATTTTAGAAATTTATAGCAACAGAATCTATTCACATTTCAAAGAACATACCTGTAATCATACTTTTTTCAAAACAAAAAATGGCGGTTAATGACGACACAGTTTCTCTTGATAAATGACGTCACTGTGTAAACAAAACCAGTCGATTAAGTCAATGTCGATGGTATAGTCGCATTAATCAAGTAAACTGGACGTGCGTAAGGAGAATTTCTGTTTAGGATTTAATTGATATTATTTTGATTCACAACGTAAATAAAGTATAGTTTTGGGTGCGATCAAGCACTATGTTTTTAGCTCTAGATACATAAACAGTGGTAAATTCACGTGTGAACCTACCAAATTTCCTACACAAAGGGGTACCATGCGGGGAATTATATTTAATCAACATGAAGTTTTGATTTACCGCTCAACATAGTAGGGCCTATTTCAAGCGGTTTCCTTGTAGAATCTGCAATAAAATCAAATAAAGTATGCAAGAAAAAGGATCTTACATGGCCTACTGTGGAGGACTGGGTTGTTCCGACCCTCGGGAAAGCGGGGGAAGTCGGAACCTCGCTTCGCTCGGTTCCTCCTATCCCCCACGCTTTCCCTCTGGTCGGAACAACCCAGTCCTCCACAGCAGGCCATGTAAGATCCTCATAATCCACAACTCAATGGACATGGTAGATTTATTTTCTCACCGTTTGAATCGCATTTTCACACCTATAAGAAAAAATAAATAGATCTATACAGGAGGGGATGAAAAAATGAAAATCAACTTTTTCTCGAATTTTACTTCAAACTGTTATGGATGGATAGAAAATGATCTAACTAAGAAAATGAATACCCATAACCCTATGTTTATTTCAAAAATAAAAATTTTACAGTCATTTTTCGATATCAGCATGAGTCTAAAAACAAAATGGCGTCGTTTAAAAATCTAACGGAAGTGACTTCTCCGTATTGGCCCTCTCTTTTAAACCAATCAGAATGCTTGAATTCCATATTGGCCCTGCTTTTCTCGTATTGGCCCTGCTTTTCTCGTATTGGCTCAGTTATGCTTTGTATTAGCTCTACCTGTTTCATATCATGTGTGCAATTGATCTAATACAGAGTGTAATATTGTAAAGTTGAATAATAATACACAATATAAAACCTATATATATATAATATTGATATATTACCTTCTATAGATGTCTCATTGAAACCGAAGTCTGATTACATTAGAGCAATGTGACAAGACATTAGATGTAAAGAGTTGTCATTTCTAAATAGTCATTTATACAAATGCAGATGCATCAGTAAAATGGTATCCTTTAAAAGACTGGGTTTTGATAATGAGATATGTGTTTTATATACTGGAAGAAATAATCTATCTATGACTGATCCTTAAAGGTCCAATACTAACGAAAGCAAAAATTCAAATATACTTTAAAAAACACAAAAATAAGTTATTTTTAATATAAAATGAAAGTTGGTATGTAGAAATTCTAAATAAACCACAGTACATGTACAATTATTTTTCTATGCATTATGAAGAAAGTTAAAAAGACCTGGGTAGTCATTTTGTCGAATCACTGAGATTTCAACATAATACACATACTTTTCTTCGTGTTCCAAACATTTTCTGTAAATTTTAACCTGACAATCTTCATTATTTAGTGTCTTGCATAAGGTAATGTACTTGCCATTGAAATAACTGTCACTTAATTTTCGCTTAGTAGTGGACCTTTAAATCAGAACGCTTTAATATATAGGAGTCAATCATTTTAACAATATTAAACATTGCCGCGATTTTGACAACACCGTGTCTCAACTTCTACACTACTGTTTACTAGTATAATAATGTTTTTGGGAAAGGTGAAATCCTTGTTTTTAAACAGGCTGTTTTGAATTTACCTTAATGTACATGTATAAATGATAATACTAAGATTATTGCTGGAAGAACATGGTAGAAAATGAGGTTTAATGTGTACATTTTCCAATTCTTGATTTGTTTACCTTTACTACTTTGTTTACCGTAGAAAGAAAGTTTTCTTCAACAACCGTGTTAGAAAACATTCATTTTGACTTTCATTTTTCTTACCTTTTTACAGGGTCACGAACCAATGCGATCAACTTCATATTTGGGTTGATGCTATATAAGTAGTCAGGGTTTGTATATCTTGGTTCAGAACATCCTTTATTCTCTGGTAATAGATACCACATGTCATTAACAGCTGCAGTATTGGCCGTCGCTTCACCTTGTGCATAAACAAAACATACATTGTAAAAACTTTCAAGTAGCTGTAAGTCTTGGTTGAAATCAAAGGTCCAAATCTATTTATCATGTTTTTTAAAGTTAGAAAGTTTTCGTTTAGTTCACCTAGTGCGTAAACAACACAACTTCCAAGTGTTTGTCCTGGCTGAAATCTAATTCGCGTCTTCGAATGCTTACATTTATTTATCATGTTTTTAAAGTTCGTAAATCTAAGTTTTTAATCACCTAGTACGTAAACAATGCATATATCACTTTCAAGTAGCTATAATGTATCAATCTTAGCTGAAATCTTATTCGCGTCTTCTAAGGTTGATATCTATTTATTATGTTTTAAAGTTCGTATTCCTAACGTTTTTTTTTAATTTCCAAAGATCTGTAAACCATTAAATTGTATCTGCAAAGGTTTATATGTTTTATTATACTCGGAAACCTATACATGTATGTCATTGAATGTACAGAAAACAAATGGATATCCTTTTGATTACAAAAAAGAAAAAGCTGTTTTAATCGAGAAACTGTACTCAATTTAAGTCCATGACAACTAGTTTACAAATATATTACTAATATTAACAGTGAGAAGTATGTACATTCACATGTCGCATATTGTTTTAGATTGCAGTAAACACCATTTTTTTAACGATATCGCTTGTTACGAAATATCAGATGTAACGATCCAACTTAGTTAGGTCCCTGCATATTGTTTATTAAATCCAATTAAACACGCTCCGCTTCGATGATGCGGGTAAAGCGATACACGTTTTTGGTCTCCTTGTCAATTGGCTAACATTTCGTATGATAGTATTGTATGTTCGTTTACCTCCTAGGATGTCAAATTTACCGTCACCAACAAACACATATATGTTATAATTCATAGTACCACCACCACACTATGTTCAGGCATCGAAGAATCGGACAGGTGCATATGAATTGGAGAGACTGATTCAGATACAAGGAGATCCGGGAGCGATACGCTAGCTCTTATGGACTAGATTCCTTGCTTCTTTATCGTGCCCGGTGTATAGCACTACCTCTGGATTTCCAACCAGTTCACATCTAGGTGGGTGGGATTAGCGATGTGTATATTCATTTTTCGCGATAAAGAAGTCTCGAGACGTTTGATGGCTATTTCATTTATATTTCATGGACACTTTTATGTATGAGTTCTAAATATGTTGCATTTTAACGACGGTTTGTTAATAGTTTATGGGTTTTATCAAAGGGGCACTCCCTACATCTAGCAGATTATATTCTTGAAACATAAATTGTGTGTTCAATAAATCGCATCCAATGATAAATTGTAAATACAATAGTTCAACATAAGATTACTGAATGGTTTTCGGAAAAATGGCTCATTTTACCACAATTAATCAAGATATAGAGGCTCTTTATTTAAGCAGAATATTCGGCATCAATATACAGCGGGTTTGCATAGATTTTTGAATGGTATACGGTAATTACTGGACTAAGCAATAGCTAAAAGTAAGGACTTACCAGCTAAGCTGAAACGTTCAGGTTAGGTTATCATTATTCCAGCAGATATTATTTATGTTTTGGCCAGGTTATTTAGTTTACAGTGGCTATGATCCTCTAAAGGGGAGTTACATTGGTAAGACATTGTAAACTGTAAGAACTGAATCCAGTTTACGTTCGATTAACTGTAATGTCACTTCGGCCGATTCGGAAGATGGTGCTCTGTTTGCTTCGATGTCCTATATTTGTAACAAGCGGAGTTTACTATATAGGTATAGTTACATTGACGTTGTGATAAATGATTTTAAAGTAACTGCCAATATTCTATCTCAAGTATCCCATTAATAAATAGGTAGATTATTAGTTTCACATGTTTGATATTTGATTAAAATTTCAATTTATTCTATTCTTATTAATTTTATATCATCTAAGTTTTACAGGAATGGTGTGAAGCTATGATAAAACAAGACATATTATCAGGTGCTAAAATGCTTTCAGAGCTGACACCTCTAGATGAAAGGGCCAATAACAGCAAAGCTATGCTTAGCCATGTTTTATCTCATTGAAAACGAGAGAGAAAAAGATATTTTGACTATGAAAAACAACAATTTTTCACAGTTAATACAGTAAGGACTAGAACATTTTGTAATCATCAATGCCGTCTTTATCATCATCACGATCATCATCACGATCATCATCATTATTACCATAATAATAATAATCATCATCATCATCATCATCATCATATATCAAATACTTTTTAAAAATATATGATAAGTAGAATAATCATAATCTACCCTACCTGTTACTATGTTGCATGCTTCACCTCTTGCTAAATTCCCCTTGCATTGTTCAAATATTTCTCTCGTTGTCTCCGAGAAATAATCCAAGTATGTACCGAAAGACCATTGGTTATCTGGAAAAAAAAACAGATGTCTGTAACATAAAGTTAGGTCCACCATACGAAGATAATGATGCTAAAGTTGTATATAAATTTTCCAGGAAATCACACTGTTTTTAGACCTGGCCTAATGTCTTTAATACACCAACCAGTCAAGTTGTGTAAAACCCGAGCCGTAACAAAGTAGAGAATACTTTTAACTAATATGTGAAACCTAAGCATAAACAAAGTTAGTGACTACTTTGAATTTATTGCGTAAAATCCATACATAAACAAAGTACAGAATACTTTGAGTTAATTGTGTAAGATCTGAGCCTAAATAAAGTAGAGAATGCTTTGAATTTATTGCGTAAAACCCGAGCCTTAACAAAGTAGAGAATACTTTGAATTAATAGTGTAAAACCAAAGCCTTAACAAAGAAGATAATACTTTGAATTAATTGTGTAAAATATAAGCATACACCTTAAATTAATTGCGTAAAATCCATGCATAAACAAGGGAGATACATGTAATGGTAATCTTACTGAAGCGTTTGTCGTCGATGTAAAACGATTCTTTCTCGTGTCTTGCAACAATCTGCGGATGGAGTAGAAGTCTGTCCCACAGGTCTGTTGTGGCGCATTTTGGAAAGCCTATTATATAAAAGTACGGGAGACACCGTAACTTTCGCTGCTCAAAGATAGCTTTCTCGTAAATGTTAAACTGTTGAGTCTGATAAAAGCATGGATTCCTCATGTCTTTGTGAAACTTTAACGGGTCCTGTGAAACGAGATAGTGAAAGATGGTTTAAAACGTGATGACAAAGCCTGGATCTGAACTTGGTAGTAAATGTTTGAATACTATTCAGCATTTTGTGAACGTTTTGGTCGAATATAGCGGTAGTACAGTCACTTAATTACTATTTCTATATAACAAAACGCATGTCAATGGGGATAATGCTAAAATGACGCAACAGAAGCGACTACAGTTAACCACTTATTTAACGACTCCGGATATAGCGACATTCCGAATATAAGGAACACAATTTCTGAGCCCGAGTTGTTTTCTTCTTTATAAAATACGAAAATGCATACGGATATAACATATTCTGTATATAACGAACAAATTTAAATACATCACATTGCTTTCTATTTTTATCCAGTTACATTTGTATATATAGTCTCTTTTAAATCTATAATTCAGGCTCAAGTTTAGCCTTTTGGTACTGTTAATATTTTTACAAACCAATGAATGTGTACAAAGCCAAGTTATTAAATATTTATTATTTTATCTATCTACGAGTGCAACATAAAACGGAATTGCCCAAATTATTTCCTTGGAGATTGAAATGGTATTATTACGATGTATTACTGCAGAATAAAGTAAATTGAATAGAGTAAACCAGAATAAATAATTTGATAAACCGATGTAAATACGAAAATAAAACTTACCATGACATTGTGAAATAAATTTTCAACTTTTGGCGATATCCCGACTTGAAAAATAGGGGTCGAAGTTGCATTGGGTCTACATAGATTGTTGTTTAAATCTGACACAAAGTTCCACACTTGCGTATTTCCTTTCGCATGCTCCGTGTTATTCATTATTATGACAAAATATTCATTGTTGTTAAAATTGCTCAACAGCAGATAGATTAAACAAAAAACAAAAGTTAATATTTTCAAATGCAAGGCACAACTTTTCCGCGGAAGCATCCTGTAATGCTTGAAATATAATATATGTAAATGGATTGAAGTCAGCTTAATATTTGATTAAGTCGTTAAGGGCACAGTCAAGTAAGGACACTCGGCGGTCTCTAAATAAACTGACACGAAGTATACACGATATAGAGTGAATCAATCAAGTGTAAGGTGGATCCAATAAAAATGAAATACAGTAGTTCATAAAAGCCTTCTTTAGACGGACATTGCGTCACGTTCCTTTATAAATTACAAAATAAAAAATAAGTGGAAAAGTCTTACGCAAATACTTTTATTTCTATTCTATAAAACAGACGTAAAATGTAAATACTAGAGTCACGTTCTTTTTTAAACCACAAAACGTGCCACTAAATGTAAGCAAAAATTGACAAATATCTTACACATCCACGTATGTCCGAATTCTTTAATCTAGTAGAAAATATAAATATTTTTAAAAAACAAAACGGAAATGGTATAAATAAATCTGTGTAAGGATAGAACACCGAAGTTTACCGAGCGTGTGGCCTGTTATAGCATGTATGGCATAAATTTTCAATTATAAAGTTTAACCGGATTGAAATAAAATGTAATTCGGTTCGATACGAAATATTATTCTTGGACGCTTTAGGATGTAAGCTTGCTTGTGATTGGTCTATTACAAAAATAAAGGCCACCTCAACATATGTTGAACCTTATATGTCCCGGAACGTATATATCACACGCTCACCGCAAGTAGGCTCGACAAAAATGATCGAGGGTCATTACCATCTTACGGTTACTTTACATTGTTTCACCGGCCATCAAATATATCAAGTTTGATCTGTGTTTAATCTGTGATAAATGTATTGTGTTATACAGAAAAAAATGTATAGTGATGTTTTATAATCAATGCTGTTCTTAAATAATTTCCTGTTAATGATCACCACTCAAGGGCCACACGAACGCAGTCGATAACTTTCAAGAGCACCCGATCGAAATTTGACCAAACATTATTTATACAAATTAAAGACATAATACACGTGTGACATATGCGGTCGAATTTTTCTCTCGTGTGATATATACGTTCCGGGACATATACGGTTCAACACCTCTCTTTACACCTAAATTTTATCTAAAATAAAATTATTAAAGTTTTATCGGAAATCGTACGAAGTTGATAATTTTTGCAGTCCCGAAGTACATCTAGCTATTTTATTATGAATATCACAAAGATGGACATACATCAACATATTCATAGAGTAAATAGGGCACATAGCTACTATTGTTTTATCAGTAAATGTGTTTTTCTGTGAACGGTAGCTATATATGTAACATACAGTAAACTCCGTATATAACGACTCCGGAGTCCGGATATAACGAAAATCCGGATAAAAGGAACACATTTTCTCTGCCCGTTTCTTTTTTTTCTTTCTTCTTTATGAAAATGATATATGGATATAACGAACTCCGGATATACGGGACACATTCAAATGGTCCCAAGGCGTTCGTTATAATCTGAGTTTACTGTATAGCTTATGTATATGAATCATTTGAAAATAAATATTTAGAGTGTTGTGCTTCTGTTGTATTTCCAATGAGCACTACGGGAACTATTTGATATTCTTACATATTAGCATATATTATATATTCAAATTAGATATGTAAAATAGGTAAAACGCGCTTAAAAAGTAAATTAAGAGCTTAAATATTTAGTACTGGTTAAGAGAAAAACAAACAAAACAAATATTGTACTGTATAAAGGGTACTTAGTAAAGTATAAATAATAGGCACAGCTTACTTAAGGAAAATTCAAGTGTCCAGTAGTTTACAATGAATAAATAATGGTAATAATAAATTGTAAACACATGTTCAAGGAATAGACAGATGTAAGGCCATAAAATTGATCTGAGGTGGAAAATTAGAACATGCTGAAGCGATGCTAGATCACTTACATGTCGAACTGATGCGAATAATTATAGCATGTAGAAGCGATGCTAGATCACTCATGCGGAAACGATCATGGATCACTTACATGCTGAACTGAGGTGAATGATTAGAGCATGTAGAAGCGATGCTAGATCACTTATGCGGAAACGATCCTGGATCACTTACATGCTGAACTGAGGTGAATGATTAGAGCATGTAGAAGCGATGCTAGATCACTCATGCGGAAACGATCCTGGATCACTTACATGCTGAACTGAGGTGAATGATTAGAGCATGAAGAAGCGATGCTAGATCACTCATGCGGAAACGATCCTGGATCACTTACATGCTGAACCGAGGTGAATAATTAGAGCATGAAGAAGCGATGTTAGATCACTCATGCGGAAACGATCCTGGATCACTTACATGCTGAACTGAGGTGAATAATTAGAGTATGTAGAAGCGATGCTAGATCACTCATGCAGAAACGATCCTGCATCACTTACATGCTGAACTGAGGCGAAAAATTAGAGCATGTAGAAGCGATGCAAGGTCACTCATGCGGAAACGATCCTGGATCACTTACATGCTGAATCAGTGTGTAACACGACGTTGAAGATGCAGCTCTTTAAATTTTCTGTGAAAGAGCAAACATTTGCACTTTGGAAAGGGTTAGAGTTTACGGTTGGTTCATCTGTAGGTTTAAGTTCTGGTCAGAGGTTTGTAAATGTCCAGCCGTATATTCACTTTATGGACTGAATTGGGTTAAAGCTTAGATGGTTTAGTTAGTTGCACACCAATTGCAAACCTAACTAAATAATAATGGTAGGACCAAGTGTAAATTCTCTCAACGTATAGAATAATTAATCACTTAACAATGAAATACGTTTTTACTATTAGTTTCTTATATGAGCACGCGGTTCAGATCGAAATATCCGTCACTGAGGGTAACTGTTTTGGCGGGAACGAGGCTGTGCCGAATTCCCGCGAAACAGTTACCTGAAGTGATGGCTATTTCCATCTGAACTAAGTATCTCATGGTAGAAACTTTTTTTGCATACCGTATTGCAGTTTAAAATAGATATTTAGATGCAATATTCAATAAAATAAAATGTACAAACCAGAATAGGTTATTGTCTGTAATACGTGAATTACGAACAACCAACGTCTGTGATACCCTACAACTAGTCTAAAATAGGCTACGGTTGTGTCAAATAATAAAAACACTACAGTAAAAAGTAACATTGAATAGAAATGTGTCTCATTTGTGCAAAAAAACAACAACAACGCGACCTTTTCACATTAATCGCTTCAAAAAAGGAAACTCCACGTAGGTCGAACTTGACAAATATTGTTAAAGAATTGATTTATTTGCACAGTAATTGGAGTCTTTTTTTAAACATTCATGACACAGATGTGATAGTATTAAGTAAATTGCACACTTCAAATGTATTTACACTGTTATAACCGGGACCCAGTTGCGGAGGTTAAACCTAAAAAATCAATCAATGTCGGAGGGTTCAATATGTGCGTCTTTGAAAAGGCTACGAGAAAAAACGTATGACTATCAAAAAAGAATTGAATAGATTAAAATCAGTAAGGATTCACTGTATTAGAAAGTTGCATTACGAACAAAAACACGCTAAAGTATAACTTTGGAAATACATGTAAGACAGACATACGGTTATGGTGCATTTGTTTAAAGCTGATTTAGTAATGTTTAATATGTAGGCATGCTTTTTTTAGAGTTTTATCGTTGCTACCTGATAGTCCATATGACCAACGCCCCCAGAAGAGTTTAGTTATTTAAGGTTTCGAGGGAAAGTGCAAGATACAGAACGCGTCCCGTTCCAGAAATAACCCCCTGACCCGCCCTGTGTATAGCGCTGATACATCGGACCTCGGTTTTAGGTCTCATCCGAAAGACCATTAGGTATGTTAGTGGAGGACCGGTGATCGAACCTGCGATCCCAGGAGTCCGCTTTTTCGTTATCAGTAGTATAGTATGCCCTGTAAACGCCTTACTTAGTGTTCCATGTTCCAATATGACCTTAGTGACCCCCCTCTTCCATGGCGCTGGTGCAAGAAAGTCTGCGAGTTTGTCTTGACGTGTCTTAGAGCAGGAAACAATGGTGATGGGTATGGAACCTTTGGGACTCCCTCCAGCATCGATTCCTGAAAATCTGAGAGTGTGCTAAAAAAGTACATGTCAGTAAACACCAAACAGGTCCACGACCTAGGTCAGTCAGACGCGGTCAGTTTTGGGCTCCGGGGACCCTCCCCTGTCTAAAACAATGGTCTGCAACTGTCTAGGACTGCGTCGCAGACTTCCAGGATTCCCGGTGCCAAACGTGTTAAGGCCAGTTCCGACCTCTACGGACCCACCCGAGTCGATTTCAATGATCTGCGACTGTCTCCGGCACCCTCACAGAATTCCAGGATCCCCGATGCCAATCGAGTTAAGGCCGGTTTTGGTCTCTAGGGACCCTCCAGAGTCTGAAACAATAGTGTAGTAGTGTCTCTGGCACCCTCGCAGACTTCCAGGATTCCCGGAGTCAATCGAGTTAAGGCCCGTTTCAATGCAAGAGTTCAATGCATGGGTCTGCGACACTTTCTGATACCCTCGTAGACCCCGGGTCCAAGCGAGTTAATCCCAGTTTCGACGTCTAGGGACCCTCCAGTTTAACAGAGTCGCTATGCACGACTGAGTTCTTTTTTTCTATGCATATTAAATAAGAGGTGGGGAGAAGGGAGGGAGGAGGATTACTGAGGAAAATATCCTTTGGAAACTGTACGGCGCATCAAAATTGTTTAAACACGAGAATGAGGAGAAAATGCATTGCGTTTAACGTTCGTTTATTGAATCCTTTTGTCAACCAATATGTGATGAGTTGTACGATTGACGCATCCGGTTAATGTCTGAAGAAAATGTAAAACTTCCTTCTCCTCCAGACCTTTGACACTAATGCCATTTCGTCAATAACGGTTTGCATAGTGTACCATATCCGCAGTGCGTATATAAGATGCGACTGCTCTCTTTTCTGCCACGACCATCCTCGGAATAATTATCCCATGATCGTGTATCTTATTCAAAATAGCAGAGTATCTATGTGTTTACTCTGTATAGTTTGAGGATCTGCCTTAAACATCGAGTCACCTTCCACAATTGATGATGCGAATCTCGATTGATCATTCAATCATTCGGAAAACTGCTCCTCGTCTTCTACTACCGACGAAATTCCAGCTTCAATTTTGTCCAAGAATTTATCAAGCCGAAATTGTTTTTGTAGATTCCATACTGAAGAGCTTCAATAGAGTCGAATCTTTTTCTGTCTACGAGTTGATTTATTGTATTCTTGATCTTTTTATACGTGGCGTCACGCTTCATGGATTGAATCCAAAGTAACTTCCTCCCTAACTCATTCATCATGGCAGTTCTGTATGAACCTCTCAGATTTTTGAATACGGTGTGCTTGGCTTCATTTTCGGTGATTCCATCTCGTTGATTCATGAGCTGATTCGTAACGTGTCTCTTCAAGTTGTTTCACTGCCTGGCAAGTTATTTGTTGCCAAGGATCGCCGTCATCGGTGTTGACGTTAGAGAGGTCTTTGTTCTCGGAGTCAAGAGAACCGTCGTAGTCGCTGCTGGTCTCAAATATGTCTCGACGTTTTGAAAAGGTCTTCAAACAACTATCGCACTGAAACATCCCAATAGCCAACACTCGATTTTTTTTTTATGGATATAGAGAAGTATTTTTTGGGGAAAATTTTTTTTTTTTTTTTAAAAGGTTTTTAAACAAATTTTCCCCTGAAACATCCCAATAGCCAACACTCGAATGGCCTGTAAACTTCTGACCGCTCACTTAAGTAAAATTAAATATAATACAATAATTAAAGATTGCAAAAACATTGAAAATAAAAATGGTAATCTACTGTTTCAAAACAGTGGATTATCACTTCTATTATACTGAGAAAACTCTATAATATAATTCACTGGAAAAAATAAATAAATCCCAGGCATGTACGTGAATTCCACATTGAAATCTTTTGAATTATTAGCAACATTTTTTAATAAAACCAAATTTATTGTGTTCACAAACAATACTGAAGTGTGCAACTGAACGTGATAGCGATTAAACACAACCTAATTATTTCGAGTGAACTCTAGCAACCTTTATGAATACCAGCTGTGACTTTCCTGAATGATCCATATTACATCTACATTATAACTACTTAACTCACTGACCGTTCCAAGGCGGTGCCCCACTGTGTTCCTTTAATTGTTCGTTTTGTCCTCGTGTGTTTGCTTTGTATGCTAGTTTTTGGTAGTTATATGTGTGTGTGTACATGATGGGGGGGGGTGTGTGTGTGTTTTTGTGGGGGGGGGGGTGTGTGTGTGTGTGTGTGTTGGTGGTGTGCACTTCTGGGTGCTGTGGGGTTCGTTTTGGGGAGGCTGCGTTTTTGGTACGTGGCATTCCCTGTTTGATATTATTTTTGTTTTTAGTTCGAGTTGTGACTTAGAACGCTATAACTTGCTACCGGTACAAGGGAGACAACCCAACAACGGGTTGTAAAATATTCGCCTACAGATTTTTTCCCCACTAGTCCAGTCCCTGAGGACGTCCCGTGTGCAAAACATTTACCAATTAATTTTGATATCAATATTTAGATAAATGGCTAAGTGTCAGAAAAATTAGACTTGCCGCATGATGGTACTATTTTAGAAATCCAAGATGGCGTCCAAAACGGCAGCCAAAATTCCGAAAAAACACTATTTTTCACTTTTCAGTCCTTATTAAGAAAATAGAATATCTTTCAATCCTGATGTACATTAACCATTGAATACATATTTTTTCACCAAATAAAATTATTTTATGTCATATTTTGTGACACATATTGAAAATATTGAAAACAATCCCCGGAAAAACGTGTGAAAATGACTAAAAAGTTCAAAGGGGTGTAAATTTTCATTTCTCTCATTATGAGTTTTAGCCACATTTTTAATATAATTGTTTCAAATATAAATGCCATTTTTTCTTTACATTGGTGTCTTGTTTTATTGTAATAGGACACCTGTCGATAGACTATTGCCATTTTCTCCAAAGTGGGTGGGGTAAATGAATTTACATTATGAAAGCCTTATATGCATTTTCAGCAGAGTTTCATTGCCAAGAACTTAATATTTCTATTATATGTTTGCCTGTTTTTGTTATTGTAGAATAAGATAAAACATTCTAAAAAAAAAAAATTTACGAAGTGACCTTGACCTCCAAAAAAAATGTTTTTGCTAAAAACAATTAAAAACTAAAAAAAAAGAAATTAAAAAAAAAGATTTTTAGTAACTGTGACCTCGACTTTGACCACTAAACTTTTTTTTGCAGAAAACAATTTAAAACTAAAAGAAAATTCAAAAAAATCTATTTTAAGTGGTGTCCTTGACCTAAAGAAATATTTTTTTGCGTAAAACAATTTTTTGATAAAAAAAAAAATAAAAAAAATAATCTATTTTAGTAACAGTGACCTTGACCCCTAAATTTTTTTTTTTGCTGAAAACAATTTAAAACTTTTTAAAAAATTGAAATAAATCTATTTCTAGTAGTGACCTTGACCTAAAAAATGTTTGTAAAAAAAAAATTTATAATCAAAAAGAAATTCCAAACAAAAAATATTTCAAGTAACACTGACCTCGCCCAGACATCTCATCCCCCCCCCCCCCACTCGCCCTCCCCGTCCGGGGGATTGGGAGCTGTATTCGAGCTGTATCCGGCATTGGTGTCACATCTTGGTTAAGTTTTCGTACCACCCCACTTTATTTCAAAACCATTAAAGGTATTGCTTTGAAACTTACCATACTTTTAACCATTATAACCTTATTGATATACAACAGACAAGAGTGCATAACTCTGTCAAGGTTTTGTCACAATTATGGCCCAGTTTCGACTAAGAAAGTGCATTGAGTTTGGTTAAATTTTCGTATCACCCCACTTTATTTCAAAACCATTAGATATTGCTTTGAAACTTTACATACTTATTTACCATCATTACCTCCATCCATAAACGATAGTACATAACTCTGTGAAGGTTCATGTCACTTGAATAAGTCCCTTCTTTTACTTAGAAAATACATGTACATTGAATATGAGTAAAAGCTACTTATTGACTTAACCCCTTGCGAAATTGCTTTGAAACATGGAAGACTGGTTTGCACCATTACCTTTCATCTGTAGGCAAGAGAAAGTAACTCTGTCAAGGATTTACAATTTTAAATTAATGCCGTTTATCAACTAAGAATATCGGTTAAGTTTTTCTTTCCTGTCCAATTTTTGACTGAGCTGTTTGAGATATTACTTTTGAAGTTGGAATACCTGTCTAACATCATGATCCCCAAAATTAATGTAAACAGGAGAAGGTAACTCTGTCAAGGATTTTGTTTGAATTATTGCCCTTTTCGATATAGAAACTTAGTTAATTTTTTTCTACCATTTAAGATATTACTTTCAAAGTTGGGATATCTATGTACCATCATTACTACCATCTGAAGATCACTCTGTGAAAATGAACATAGATTTGAACTTAGAAATTCCTACTTAAACTTTTGTGTGCAACTGGCACTGTCACGCATATATATAATTAACTACTTGAAGTATTAACTGAAAATTAATTTATTTCGTATTCAGGGATATCAAACAAGCATGATAAATCTTGACTTAACATCTTGCTACTTGTGGCCCTTGTTTATACAGATCATTGCTTTGCCTTTAACTAACAAACTTTTATTGGCAAGTACTAAAATCGTCAAACGCGCTGTCCTTCTGAAAGCTCTTGTTTAGTTATGCTCCGCACAAGAAAAATAAACTAATAGTAGTAACTCAAAAATAATGAGATATATAGTTTTTGTGCACTGCACCTCCTATCATTGTTTTCTATTAGAATATGAGGGATCAAGTGAATCCCTTCATTACATCTTTAGCTATGCTCTGTGCAAGACAAAATGTAGCTAGATGCATGGTTCTGGTGCCATGTACATCCTCTACAAAGTGAAGGTAGATGCATGGTTCTGCCTCTTCTACTGCCCTAAATACTCCTTCGATATCTCACATCTAGCGAAACACGTGATGTCCTTTTACCATGATATGCTGTTGTCATAAGGTATCGCCAAAATAAGCAAAAACTAATTATACTGAATCGCTTTTGTCATGCCAATCATATTTTAAAATTTCGAAACAAAAAATGATTCTGAGCAAGAAAATAGTAGCTATCAGGTTTTAGCATTGATGTTGTATTCAAGACAATGAAAATAGAGGTCGAAGATGGCCCTACATCGCTCACGTGGCTACCACTTGCTATAATGGAGGATCATCAATAGCGGAAAGGTCAAAATGACCTTGGGCTCATGATTTTCTCTATATTAGCCTATTAAGTTAAATCGAGAGGCAGGGTCAATTTTGACCCGGGGGTTATTATTTGAATAATCTTAGTAGAGGGTCACCAGGTTATGCCACATATTGAATATCTAAGCTCTAGGCCTTGTTCTTTCAGAGCAGAAGATTTTCTAATATTTCCTAAATAATTCAATATAAAAGCACGTGACCCCCAGGTATGGTCAATTTAAACACAGTGGTCACAATTTGAACAATCTTGGTAGAGGTCCACTTGGTAATGCCACATGATTTCTAAGCTGTAGGCCTTGTGGTTTCAGAGAAGATTATCAAACGTTTTTCCTACATGAATCCTATGTAAAAACAAGTGACCCTCCAGGTAGCGTCAATTTTGACCCAGGGGTCATAATTTCAAGAATCTGGTAGAGGTCTACTAGGTTATGCCACATGCTAAATATCTAAGCTCTAGGCGTTGTGGTTTCAGCGAAGAAGTACTTTTAAGTCTTTCATATAAGCCTCTGGAAAAGCAAATGACCCCAGGGCAGAGTCAATCATGACCCGGGGGTCATAGTTTAATCAATTTTGGTAGAGGTCCACTAGGTTATGTCACATGCCAAATATCTAAGCTCTAGGTCTTCCTGTTCTTGAGAAGAGGATTTTTTAACTTTTACCTTTCTGTTGCCAAGCAACCACAGTTCTGCATGGAATGGAATTATTTGAACAACTATCAAAAGGCTTCTTTCAAGAACACATCCCTGCCAAGTTATATTATCGTTGGCCTATTGGTTTCAGAGGAGATTTCGTTTGAAGGAACATGTGAACAGAATTACGACGTTAGCCGAACAACGTACGACAGACGGAATGCGATCGTAATAGCCCACTCTGGCACTTTATGCGAGATGACCAAAAAATATATAGTTTATGTAGATTTAAATCAATGATTGTCGAACAATGTAACAAATGCCGGTCATAAAGTTTGTGTTTGTGTATGAGAGTTTCGATTGAGTTAAGTGATTAAAGAAGTATCATTCATGTATGATATATAGTATTATAGTAAATCCCACAGAATAACATGCACAGATATGTGGTTTCGAAAAGGTCGAGGTACCAAGCAGTAATTGCTGCAAGTGATGGACATACAAAATGTACTAATTTTAAAACGTTCTTCTTAACAAAAGTGTGTGAGTTTTAATTTTGAGGGTACCAACTTTAGCACTCTTATTCTACATGATTTAATTATCTTAATAAAATGAGATGTTCTAAGAATGTTTTCAATAAAATGCATGAAACGTCGGTATAAACCAAGTTTGTGTATACATGTATTTGTTTTTATTCTCATATTTTAATCAAACACCAAGTGGACGTTTAGAAATTCTGTATTGACCTTTTTCTTTATGAAGTAATCAACGCCGTCATTTATTTTTTGAAATTGAGAAGGCCTAACCGGATTTAAATCATCTCCTCAAAAACGCTAAGATATGAGGATCTGAGGACGACCGATAGAAGGTCACACTCAGAGGACCTTTCTGCCAACCAATTACTTTCAAAGTTTTGAAAGCGAAAGTAAATTCTATATTTCCAGAAAGAAAAGCTATATTTAGATGAGACCTAAAAGGCGTATCACGCTTTCATTGTTTCTACAATGCCCTCATGGCTGCGCTGCTGTAGTTTGTACACGTGATGGAATATAAACACCATTGAAATCATCTCAAAGACGATACTGTCGTGTGAACTAGGTAGACTCACGCAAAGTTAAAAGCATGTTGTAACTGAAAGATTAGCCTTGTGTTTTCTGATTGTCTGATATATAAATAGCTTTATTAGAAATCATTCGGTCGTCATCAGATCTTACTTCGGGGAGGTCGGTCACTTTAGATACTGAAATTCCAGTTGAAATCAGCCGCTACCTCAAACCAAGTCCAAATACAGTTTAGTTTTGACAATTTAAAACTTTTCAATACCATTGTCTGTAATTGAACCTACAGGGAATATAGTATCGGCCTATTCTGTTTGCTTGTTTAAATGTAAATTTTCGCACGAGGAATCCGCCCTTGTTTAAGCGGGACCACCTGGTTGTGCTAATACCATCGAATAAACGGTATATTTGAAGAGAAAACCGAATTCTTCCTTAGTAATTTTTAGTCAATTAAAACATATTGTAAAAGCAAGTGTGCGCTAGTCTGGTGTTACCTGCCCCTAACCATACGGTACGGGTCAGCCAAAGATCAATAATGGAGGCGCCCATACTATCAAATTTGTACATTGAGTTAATAGGGGGTTTTATGTAGGGGTTGAGCATTCAAAAAACCTTGCAGCATGTGATTTGTCAATACAAACCGAATGTAAATTGCTTTTAATATTTGATTGACCAGTGAAATATAACGAGAAATAAACAACACGAAAAGTAGCCGTGTTTTCGGACTTGTAAGATATTCGTTGGCATTTCGGGTGTTTAGTCTGTACACTATTATCTTCGCAGCTGTCATATATAGGAATTGAATATTCATGTCTTATTTAGGCAATCTCCTTTAGATCATTCCCCATGGCCCACTGAGTAAGTCATTGACGCTCTTATTTTACGGCCGAGGTTTGAATCTCGCCGGCGACACTTTATACTTTTTTTCTCCTTTTTTATGTTTTTTATTCTTTTGATATCTAAATATAAACATTTTTAAGCTCGACTATGGCGAAAACAAAAATACCATAAAAAGTGTCCTTTCCGGAATGTCTTCTTGAATTAACTTGTCCGAAATATAGTACACTTACTGGTCCAACTTTTTCGACGTTTACAACGTTCGCAGATTGAGCATTCAAAAAACCTTTCGTCTCTTAAAACTATGTCAATAATTTTTTCAAATTAACATATTAGTTTTGAATGATCAATACTTTTATCATTTTCACTATATAAACAGTATACTTTTGAGCATCCACTGGGCGCCGCAATTATTGAGCTTTGCCTGACGTACTGTAGCATGTCAGTACGACAGGGAACCAGACAAGTGTGCTCTTGCAGTCATAATAGATAGTCTGGTTCCCGACTTACGATGAGTGTTACGGAGTAATAAAGAGAAGGAACTCCAGACGAGCATAGAAGATTACTACACGGACCACTCTTAAAAGGCAAATTATACACATTTAAGTAAATGCGTTATGCACGTTCGCCTCCGTGGTCGAGTGGTAAGAGTCGCTGACTTGCAATCACTATAACCTCTCAGATTAAGGGGCATGTTTTCGAGACCTGCTACCCACAATGTATCTTTATATGAGAAAGTTGGCAGTTTCTTACGGAAGATAGGAAACTGGTTACTCCCTCAGATTTATATAGGTGTTAAATTTCTTCTTTTTTTAAAGGCCACTTTTAATACTGGTTCCAGTGACGTAAGATTGAACGACTCCGATGAGTTTTACGCTAAAACTGGTCTCCAGCAGGTAGATTACAAATACATGTATGTAGTCTAATAACGCCTGTTTTCAAATGAAAAGAATAATCTTACAAATAAAAACTGGAACTGGTATTACATTTTACATAAATTTTAATTTTAAACTTACAGATTTCAAAGTAGCGACATAAGCATTTCTAGCACTCATGCTAATCGCTGTCAATAAAAGCACGCGCAAAGAATGCGGTAATAACAAGCTTATTTGTTATACAAACGTGTATTAAGTGTCCTCTAACAACAGTAAGAGGACACTTTTCCAATTACTTTGTTTGGGGTAAAGTCGTATAAGTCGATATAAATCAACATAATTATTCTAGAATTGAATCCCTTTACATTTATTAAAATATCTTTTATTATAATTGTATATGATTAAAGCTATACAAACTTCAGTCTTTTACAAAGCTTTTCACATACTTATTAGGCTTATTGTTCATGCTACTGACAAACATCTAATGTACTCCTTCCGGGTTTGCAGAAGAAAAAACTTTAAGGCACATATTTTGACTAAAAAGACTAAGACTAAGAAGACTAAAAAAGCAAAAACATAGTTAAAATACAAATCAAAATGTATAAACAATTTCGACAACATAAACAACGAGATGGATATTTGCTAAAGCCATTGTTATTATAAAACAGAGTGTTTTATTTTCCAAGCAACCACATGTCACTGTCTTGCATTTTGTGCAACAACGCCTTAAAGCACCATCACCTTTCTTTTCAGCCTCTGTTTTAGGTTGATCATCGAGATCGTTGGTATCTTCTACGTCAGTTTTGCTATCATCTGATCCTTTGGTTACTTTTGACTTTAAATGCAACTTTCTGTCTTCTATTTCGTCTTTAAACTTTTGTACATTATTCTCTTTTATGTTTCTCGCTTTTGCTTCCAGTTTTTCCTTCCTGTTTTCAAGAGAAGATTTCATTTTCATTCCCTTATTCGCCATACGTTTTACTTTAAGTCCCAGTTTTTTAACTGCTGAGTTGGAATTCACCTCTGCGTTTACATCATTCTCTTCATTAAAACTATATGGCGATGTTTTTGCTGAAGACTTACAGCAAGCAAATATGCAACATTTATTTTCACGAACAGATTTTGACCCTTTCTCAGAATCTGATTCAGTTTGTATCGAGTCTGTTTTTGTTCCCGTCTGCCACACCTTTGTACAACACACCCCAGCTGATCGTAAAACTCTTTTTATAACCGGCATGAACAAAATAGTCTGGAAACCAAGGGCAGTTACTCCTTCAAGCAAACTGTTAAAGAAATCTGCCAACTTTGTCCCAACTTTTTCACCGGAACAGTTGTAGTTGTGGTATATAATAGTCAATACTGATTTAGGAAACACTGATATCACATAGATCAACATTGTGAGTATAAAGCAGCACTTAAAGTAGTGTTTAAACATAAAGTTGTTCTCACATAACTCCCGGAAAAGACAGTAGAGCTGAATGAACTGGAAAAAAGTCGAGGCAATTTGTACGATCAGGAAGGGCAAATCTACAAACGACTTTGTCTTGCCAATGGCTTTTATTGTTTCTGTAGTGTTACCCATCAGCTGTTGAAAGTTTTTGTATCCCGTTCCAATATTTATAAATGTGAGACTAATTATGACAATTGTAAATATTTGGTAGATGCATCCCACACATCCCATTGTCAAACAGTTAATCTATCGCAAGAAAAGAATTACCTAATTTTGGACCAGAAATACTTGTACAAGAAAAACATTTTATTTTTCAGCGTTGTATTTATTGTTAGTGTTTAATTCCATGAAGTTAACGAAGTATCCTCTAGTAATTATTTAGAACTCTTGTTCCTTCAGCTAGTTCACTCAATTTAGTGTTGGTCATTGTTATTCCGTGGCTTGACCACAATTTTTAAATGGGCTGGTATGTCCATGGTTTGACAATGAATTATTATTACACATACATCTGTCACAGGCTACAATGTTTTCATGAAAGCTTCCCTAAACATGTAAATACACGTAAATATTTTAGCGTTTTTTAATCCCACCTACATCAAATAGAGTAACCTCCCTTGTACAACGATCATCTTGACACTTGATGAATATAATTCACAATCAATTTCTCTAAAGTGCATATAGATTATGAATACATCCATAAACATTGAGCTAAATCAAATCAATAGAATCAATCAATACGTAATTGATTTCATCATTCTTTTTACTTGAGAGTGCCCTCGAAAATGCGTAAAGTCACACATTTATGCATAGTGTTTTGCATGTTTTTGCATATTATGAATGTATATATTCTTTGTGCAATTAAATATATATATAGATAGATAGAAAGATGGTTTAATGAACAAAAGGTTACAAACTCATGATTTCCTTCATGGTATACATTTACATAACAAATAAGCACATAACAAGTCAATGGTGGTTAATTATATATTCAATATATATATCAGATTTCTTAAATTATAATAAGTGGGTTTTCATGAAAATATTTATTTGCGAACGTCGCCAAAAGATATCCAATACTCGTAATCATGCACGTAGAACTTCACTATTTGAGGAGAAAAGTGTTTATTATAATAAATTGTTTCTCCTAGTTCAAAAGCCTTAAATACAAAAGTAAACAGTTTTCGCAATATTTGAATGATATTAGCAACTCAACAAACTTTGGAATATTTGGGTGGTTCTAATAATATTTCTTAATGTCCTGCCTCCTGAGGTCTTTGTAAACTAGACATTCCATTATGAAGTGAATTTCATCTTCAAGAGTGTTGCATATAAGGCATTTCTGTTCATTCATAGGGATTTTACTTGGTTTGTGCCATCTGTCAATTTCTATCAGTAATCTATTTGCAGATAATCTTAATCTTGTTAATGCGACTCTACATTTTGAGACTTTTATATTATCGAGATACAGTTTAAAACTAAAATAAAAAAAGTTTGTAAGTGGATGCTCGTGAAGAATCACTTAACGATGTATTCCAGTTTGTATAAAGATGCCTCTAAGCCTTTGTTTGAAATATACTAAAACGAGTGGTTCATTCTCCCTGATTCAGCCATAAGTGATAGAATCCAAGGTTTTGTAATAGCAGTTTTACTGATTTAGCACAACAGTTTTTATTTGGTCTACGTACCACATCATTATCATCATAGTATAAACTTCTTTTATATATTTAGTAGTTTCACATTAAAGTAATTTAAACCAAAATTTTATAATATACATGTATATATATGACTGTACTGGGTTCGAATGGTCAGTCTTATGTGGAGATGGTCTTTAAACGCAGGATTCATTGCAGTTAGCTGAAACAGTATATTGCAAAAAAGGAAAAAGCGACTTTAATGCAATTTGTATCATGACTTTTGATCTGCATAAGAACAAACTAATCTATGATACCTTTCTTTGTGAAAAGGAGTGGAGATTAAAACGGTACTCTATTTGAAATAGACCACAGTTCCAATAGAGTATCTGGCCATAATACAAAGGCTACGCCAACTCAATATAACGTAATTATTCTCACAAACAATGTTCCATCTGTTACTAATTCTTGTTGTAATATATTGTACAAAGTTATAACTGAAACGGCAATCACAACTGCTAAACGTACGTTTCTCAAAATACATTCACCATCATATATTATGTATACTTTTATTTCCTTAATAACAAGACAAATTATAAATGAACATAGAAAATTAAAATATAACTGTTTAAGTCAAGGAGATAACATTTTACAACTGAATGACTTTCGCATATGTTTTCGCACAACCTAGCTCAAAGCTAACACCTAATTATTGCCCATCAATTATAACATTTCAATCCTTCTACAGGTAAGACCACGGATGAATTGCCACCGGAAAAGATTTCAAATAACTAAACACTGTCTACATTTGTTACAATTATCGAAACCATACACCCGACATCTTTTTATACTTTTATATCAATTAAGCGAAGGCGAAGAATTTAACGATCACGATAAAAATGAATTTAAATAAACAATGCTACTAACCAGTGGCTTTCGTGAGAGCCACCATCTGTAGCAGAACAAAGCCTGTATCATAAGTTGGATAATGTAACGCCTTTTCAGGATGGCAATCACTAACCATGCACTATATTTACTGAATATAGACTCGTGAGCTCCCTGTATGGATAATATGCATCCAAAACTTTGGAACAAAATACATGTAAATTAGCTAGAGATAAGTTTACTGATTAAAAAAAAGGGCAAAAATGTTTTTAAAGATACCTTTGAAACATCTAAGTTGGGGATCAATATTTGCAACTGAACATTTGCAAGCAATGGAATACTAGTCATTACGCACTTCAATTATGTGTACACTTAAATTTGACCATGATAATGTTAACGTTCTTTTTCCTTTAAATATTTTCATATTTGGTAATGATCAATAACAACACTTGAATGCTCCAATAATATCAAATATAGTACATTTACAAGTTCTTCCAGTTCTTCTTAAAGTGAAAAAATTATAAAGAGTCACACCCGGAAGAGATCAATGCAGTTTAATCTATTTCGTTCTTTCAGAAAAATGAATATTATATTCATTAAAGTTATAACTATAAAAAATTCATATTTCAATACGAATCTGTATAACACTGAATAAACTTAACCAGTCAATTGGCATCTCATCCGAGAAGGGATCATAAACCAATTAAGGAATTAGACCTCATTCAATATGAATGTGTATAACAATTTTATTACTAATGGATAAGTTTAATATACATTTATTAATATACATGTAATTAGAGACAATTGACAGGACAGGAATGTGAGATATGTGACCACAGGGGGATTGGGGCAGACAGACGACGGGCCTATGCTAGACTACACTGAAGAGCATTTCTAAACGTCCACTTGGTGTTTGATCCAAATATAAGAATAAACGAAAATATATACACACTTGTTTAATATTAACGTTTAATACATTTTATTGCAAACATTGTTAGAAAATTTCTTTCATTTAAATAATTAATCAATGTAGAATGAGAATGTTAAAGCCGGTACCCAAAAATTAAAACTCACAAAATATTGTCAAGAAAGTTTTAAAATTAGTATTATGTATGTTCATCATTTGTAGCAATTACTGCTCGGCACCTCGACCCTATTGAAACCACATAATGTATGTGATTCTCCACATCTGACGAATATCACGCATGAGTTCATAGGTATAACGGTGTTTGGGCAAAACGCCAACCTTCCTCTTAAGCAAGTCCCAAACATTTTCTTCTGTTTGCATTCACAAATAAAACGTTAGCCCAGTCAGCTCTAGTAAGCCTTACCTTCTGTTGAGCCCATGCTAACCGAGCTGCTTTGTTCTTTGCGGAAAGGGCAGGAACCTTCCGTGAACGACGGGCTCGAATACCGACGGCCCAGAGGTTGGCTAATCGGCTGGTTGTGCGTACCGACTGTCCGCCTTGTCGTTGACGTAGTTGTAGTAAAACAGTTGCGTAGAGTTGATAGAGAACCATATACCTATGTTGGTGGCAAATTGTTACTCTCCTTTTTGGCCTCCGGCGATGTCAGTAACACTTCCAGTTCTGCTAAATTATTTCCTCAGCTGCCGGACACAAGAATGTCACCTATTGAACTAGGTGTCAATGATGAACAAATAACATTGTATTTGATATTATTTCTCACATTCTGTCGAAATTAATAAATTTATTTACAAAATCAGTCATACCTGCCGTATCGAGGTACCAGCACCAATAATGCCGACGGCTCTAGCCCGCTCTTCAGTGGTCATTTTTGCCATCTTTCTTGTTTTTCGAGTTGGACATTCTAAGTGTTTTGCATTGAAATAATACCAGCGCTTATTTCACGATACACGTGATCCTCGTGCCTTAAGTCGTAAATCGTACTCATCGTCAACAGTGACAATAAAATGTCTTTTTTTGTTGAATTTGATAGAGCACTATGTATTACTCTGGAGTTCTGAATTTTATGTAGTTACATAAAATGCTTTTTTTACAACTGAATTTTATAAAATGGACGTTTAAAAATTCTGTTCAGTGTAAATAATGCAAAATGTCTACAGTAATGTATATCACATGAATTTCAAAGAGTTTGCCTAATACTCAATGATTTTACTTAATTGTCAAGGCGTTTGCTTCATATTTAATGTGTTTCCTTGATATTCTATGAGGTTACATTATATTCAATGAGTTTATCTGCTATTCCAACAGTTAACTTAAAATACCAGAAGTAAACTTGATATATAACTTGTTTACTTCATAGTCAAGTAATTGTATCGATATTCAAGGAGTTCACCTCCTTCTCAACGAGTTTAGCTGATATTCGATGAGTTTAATTAGTAATCAAGGATTTTACTTGATATTCAACGAGTTTGCCTGTTATTCAAGGAATTGACTTGCAATTCAACGTATTCAATTTTGACATTAAACTTCAATGCATTTACTTCGATAAAAGTGTCTTTTCAGCATATTTTAACAAAATCAGAGACAATCTCTTTTTTTTTCGCGAAAATTGGCATTTGTCGTCTCGATGAGTAGGTCACGGAAATGTATAATTCTTGGGGTTTATCTTAACATTTGACCCTTCTATGACATGCTTTTTACGTCTAACTTTGCCTAGAAAAAAGCTGATTAAATGATTTTGCAAAATTTTATCTCACTTTAATGCATTTTCTTCGAACTTCGTTTTCTTCCTCTTGATGAGTTGGTCACGGAAATGTGTAAATCTTTGGGTCTATCTTAACATTTGACCCTTCTATGACATGCTTTTTACGTCTAACTTTGCCTAGAAAAAAGCTGATTAAATGATTTTGCAAAATTTTATCTCACTTTAATGCATTTTCTTCGAACTTCGTTTTCTTCCTCTTGATGAGTTGGTCACGGAAATGTGTAAATCTTTGGGTCTATCTTAACATTAGACCCTTCTATGACATGCTTTTTACGTCTAATCCATTTTCACGCAATTTGCCAAGAAAAAAGCTGTTAAATGAGTTTGCACGACTTTATCTTCATTTTCAATGCATTTCCCTCTCCTGCAAAGTTGAGCATAATCGGAGACATTTTTTTCTTTGAAGCGATAATGGCATTTTTCCAAAGGCTATCCCTTTTGGGGTGAAACAACTAACTTGTGTACCTGATATTGAATGTGTTTTCTTGATATTCAAATAGTTCACTTGATACTAAAGCAGTTCACTTAATATTAAAGGAGAGAACTACTTGATATTCAACGACCGGCTAATATTCAAACAATTTGCTTAATATGAGTTTACTTAATATTTAATGAGTGTACATGATACTCAAGGAGTTTACCTAATATTCAAGATTTTACTTGATATTAAATTAATTAACGTGATATTCAAGGAGTCAATCTGACTTTCAACAGGTTTTCCTGATATTCAACAGGTTTACTTGATATTCAGTTATTTCACTTGATATTTAATAGATTTACCTGATATTTAACGGCTTTACCTAATAATAAAGAAGTAAGCTTAAAATTCTAAGAGTCCACTTAACTTGATATTCAACGCATTTAGTTGATATCAAATGAGTTGACTCGATATTTATGAGGTCACCTGATAGTCAGTCAACGAGTTTACCTGTTATTCAAGGACTCTACTTGATATTCAACGAGTTTACTTGATTTTAGGTAGTTCACCAATTAGGAAAAAATCATAAAATATTGTCTGAAACCACAAGACTAAAAGCTATTAGCACGTAGCATAGTCCAGGGAACCTCTTCCAAGATTGCTCAAATTATGAACCCCATGTCAAAATTGACCCTGCCCGGGGTGTCTTGTTTTTACACAGGCTTACAATGTATATACAGGAAAAATTTCTTCTCTGAAACAACAAGGCCAAGAGCTTAGATCTTTGGCATATAACATTGCCTATTTGATATCTACCAAGCTTGTTCAAATAAATTTAGTCCATGAATTTTCAGTGGCCTACCATTTAGTCAGTGAATTTTCAGTGGCTACCCCTCTAGTCAGTGAACTAACAGTGGTTGCCCCTTTAGTCAGTGAACTAACAGTGGTTGCCCCTTTAGTCAGTGAATTAACAGTGGCCAAAGGGGAGCGGTGGTGTAGAGGTTTAGGTGTCTGCCGCTCATCCCGGAGGTTGCGGGTTCGAGCCCCACCAAGGTCACGACCGTACCTCTTCATATGACACCAGTACTGGTTTTTCCAGGAAGCGGACTCGAGAGTGACTCGATAAGCTACAAGCTTTCTTCACAATCGAGCTAAAATAAATTAGTATAAACTAACAGTGGCCACCTCCTTAGTAAGTCAATTTTCAGTAGTTACCCCTTTAGACAGTGAACTAACAGTGGCCACCCCTTTAGTCAGTGAATTTTCCGTCGTTAACCTTTTAGTCAGTGAATTTTCAGTTGCGATCCCTTTATGTAGTGAATTTTAAGTGGCCACCCCTTTATTCAGTGAATTTTCAGTGGCCACCCTTTTGGTTAGTGAACTTACAGTGGCATTCCTTTAGTCAGTGAATTTTCAGTGGCCACCCTTTTAGTCAGTGTACGTACAGTAGCCAGCCATTGTGTCAGTGAACTAACAGAAGTCATTTCTTTTGTCAGTGAATGTTCAGTGGTTACCCCTTTAGTCAGTGAACTAACAGTGGCCACGTCTTTAGTCAGTGAACTAACAGTGGCCACCCCTTTAGTCAGTGAATTTTCAGTGGCCATCCTTTTATTCAGTGACTTTTCAGTGGTTACCCCTTTCGTCAGTAAACTAACATTTGCCACCTACTTTAGTCTCTGTACTAACGGTGGCCACCCCTTAAGTTAAAGAATTTTAGTGGTTACCCCTTTAGTCAGTGAATTTTCAGTGGTAACCCCTTTAGTTAATGAATTTTCAGTGGTAACCACTTTAGTCAGTGAATTTTCAGTGATTACCCCTTTAGTCAGTGAACTAACAGTGGCCACCCCTTTAGTCAGAAAACTAATACAGGCCACCCCATTAGTCAATGAATTAACAGTTGCCACCCTTTTAGTCAATGAATTTCCAGTTGCTACCCTTTTAAATAAGTCAGTGAATGTTCAGTGGTTACTCCTTTAGTCAGTACATTTTCAGTGGCAATCCCTTTATTCAGTGAATTTTCAGTGGTTACCCTTTCGTCAGCGAATTTTCAGTGGTTACCTCATTAGTAAGTGAATTTTCAGTGGTTACCCCTTTAGACCGTGAACTAACAGTGGCCACCCCTTTAGTCAGTGAGTTTTCCGTGGTTAACCCTTTCGTCTGTGAATTTTCTGTGACCATCCCTTTAGTCTGTGAATTTTAAGTAGTTACCCCTTTAGTCAGTTAATTTGCAGTAGCCACGCCTTCGAGTGAAAGATGGTACTGTCCAAATAGATGGTATTATTCTAGAAAACATGCTGAGTAAGAAACATATTAATATTAATAAAACAAGCAATTTCAGTGAATTTACATCCCCGACCTAATCAGGCAAATAGATGGAAAACAATAACTAGAAAGTGTTTTGGTCAGTCTGCTTCCAAAAACAAAAGCATTTTTAAAAAAGTCATCACCCCACTGGGGCCTCATCTTTGAGGTGATTTTTTTACATTTTTTACAGTCATAAAGAACCTAATTGATGTAAGTTAAATTAAATCAGTGTTATTAGTTTCAGAAAAATTTCTATGTTTCTAAATAGAATATTTAAGAAAAGCGCTTCACCCCCTTTAGGGGCATCATTTCTATAAAGACTCAGGAAGTGTAGAGAGTGTATATTGGGAATAATGATCATTAAATTATTTGAGCCAATTACAACTTAATTTTGATAACCTGTTTCAGAAAAAGAGCTGTCCCTCCCAAGTGACGAATGCCCCCGAAAGAGGTGCCTCACAGTCTGTGTCCTCTCCATGTGCTCAATAAAGTGCTAGTAATTTTAAAATCCTTCCATGCATGACAGAGTAATCAGCATACAGATTCCATTACTTTAAACACTAAGTGTGACCTTGACCTTTGAGGTAGGGACTTGGGTCTTGCACGCGACACATCCCTTGAGTGCTAGACATTTGTGCACAGTTATTTTAAAAATCCTTCAAAGCATAATAAAGTTATAGTCCGGACACAAAGTTGCATATATACAGGATTCCATTACCTATAAACTCTAAGTGTGACCTTGACCTTGTGGTAGGGATGTGGGTCATGCACGCGACACGTCGTCTTATGTGCTAGACATTTGTGCCAAATTATTTTAAAATCCTTCAAGGCATGACAAAGTTACAGTCCGGACACGAATGTGTGCATATATGCTTATATAGAGGAATCCATTACCTTCGAACTCTAAGTTTGACCTTGACCTTTGAGCTAGGGACGTGGGTCTTGCACGCGACACGTCGTCTTGATGTGCTAGACATTTGTGCCAAGTTATTTTAAAATCCTTCAATGCATGACAAAGTTACAGTCCGGACACGAATGTGTGCATATATGCTTATATGGAGGAATCCATTACCTTCAAACTCTAAGTATGACCTTGACCTTTGAGCTAGGAACGTGGGTCTTGCACGCGACACGTCGTCTTGATGTGCTAGACATAGTGCCTAGTTATTTTAAAATCCTTCAATGCATGACAAAGTTACAGTCCGGACACGAATGTGGCATATATAGAGGATTCCATAACCTTCATACTCCAAGTGTGACCTTCACCTTTGAGGTAGGGTGTGGGTCTTGCACGCGACACGTCGTCTTGATGTGCTAGACATGTGTGCCAAGTTATTTTAAAATCCTTCAATGCATGACAAAGTTACAGTCCGGACACGAATTTGTAAGTGGGGACGCACGGACGGACGGACAGACGGACAGACGGACGGACGGACAGACGGACAGACGGTCAGACGGACAGACGGTGCGATTTTAATATGCCACCCTTCGGGGGCATAAAAAGAATTTAAATGTTTTTTATTAGATATAGAAGAAAATAATTGAGGGGCAATAACTCTGGAGATACTAATCCAGTCTTGACAAAAGTTGTGTGTGCACCGCGGCATTATGCTATTGTACACGTCTTTCAAGTTTTATTACATTATATCCATTGGTTCATGAGTTATGATTCTGGACGGACGGACGGACAACGCTAACACAATATCCCTCCGCCTTTGGTGGGTGAAAATAACTAAAACGAACAGATAAGGTTCGTGGTTTATTACAATTGTGTAAATAAATAATATCTAACCATATTATATTGTGTACACCTTTCTTGACTTATATCCCAATTTATTATTTCATTATACCATAAAACACTTAAACACAAGTACACAAACACTAGTTACGTCACAAACACAAAATACACAAATGTTAATTATGTCGCAAAACAGCAAAGGTATATTTTATACAATGTGATTTCTCGTTAGGTTTCTTAACACAATGGGAAATATGTAAAAAAAATATGTAACACATCAGCAACGTTCAGTGAATCAGATCTACATTCTTTAGATTAAAGGAAAACAACGTAAATATACAACAGTAACGTCTACGTCACATTTCCGTGACTGTTGTTTAACTATAGTTACCCTCAATTCGAGTGACGTCATATTATATCACTCGCAGTAAATTTGTAAATCTCAAGTTTTACATATGTATTACAATATAGCATATATAGTCTTTGTAGCTTCCGCTAAGGTTTTTACTCGTAAACAGTTTGTTTGACTTTACGCCATATTTCTCTATTACTGACAAAACATACGTTAAGCGGCATGTCGCCATATTTTTTATATTCGAAAATATTGGAAGCCATTTTCTTAAATTTGAACTTGTTTAACCTTGTTTTATTTTAAAGTTAACGTTGATAATTGAACTCGTCTCTGGGCACACTTTTTGTTATCAATATGATATAAAACAAACTTTAAAACTGTAAATAGACAAATAATTTTGAGACATTCAAATAAAAAGAACAAATACTCATGTCGTCAACTGAAAGTCCTCTGATATATAGGTAATGTATAATTATCACCTTTCAAAATTAAAGCAGACAAAAACTTTTCCCGGCAAACAAACGTCAGTATGTGGTATGTGTAGAATAAATGACCTTATGAGGATGTGATTAAGATCGCGCATTGGTAGTTGTAAATAGCTCTTTTCTTATGTTACAATATAGTAACAAGGATTGATTGAATAAGGCAAACAAAACACAAACCAACACACATTATAAATGCTGCAAACACACAAAAAAACACATCCTGACACAAAAATAAATATTGCTCATTAAATCTATTTTGATTTTATCTCGAGATTCTGCATGGAGGAACGCAACCACAATGCATTTTTTTTCCGGAAAGCACATAACAGAAATATATAGATTTATTATCATAACAAATATATATTATATTTTACAAAAATAAACTATACTTAGCCTCAAGAAAAATGAAACTATATTTAGATATTTAATGTTTAGTGCAAACTACTCTTACTACATAATTATATCCGATTTTTTTTCAAGTTCTACATTGTAACTCGAAGGTTGAATGCAATACAGACCTTTGTAATTACATGTATAAATAAAATTTAAAACAAGAGCTGTCCCTCACTAGTGACGAATGCCCCCGAAAGAGGTGCCTCACAGTCTGTGTCCTCTCCATGTGCTCAATAAATGTGCTATGTAATTTTAAAATCCTTCCATGCATGACAGAGTAACCATGCATATAGTTTTCCATTACTTTAAACACTAAGTGTGACCTTGACCTTGAAGGTAGGGACAAGGGTCTTGCACCCGACACATCCGCTTGATGTGCTAGACATTTGTGCCAAGTTATTTTAAAATCCTTCAAAGCATGATAAAGTTATAGTCCGGACACAAATGTATGCATATATACAGGATTCCATTACCTATAAACTCTAAGTGTGACCTTGACCTTTGTGGTAGGGATGTGGGTCTTGCACGCGACACGTCATCTTGATGTGCTAGACATTTGTGCCAAATTATATTAAAATCCTTCAATGCATGACAAAGTTACAGTCCGGACACGAATGTGTGCATATATGCATATATAGAGGAATCCATTACCTTCAAACTCTAAGTGTGACCTTGACCTTTGAGCTAGGGACAAGGGTCTTGCACGCGACACGTCGTGTTGATGTGCTAGACATTTGTGCCAAGTTATTTTAAAATCCTTCAATGCATGACAAAGTTACAGTCCGGACACGAATGTATGCATATATGCATATATAGAGGAATCCGTTACCTTCAAACTCTAAGTATGACCTTGACCTTTGAGCTACGAACGTGGGTCTTGTACGCGACACGTCGTGTTGATGTGCTAGACATTTGTGCCAAGTTATTTTAAAATCCTTCAATGCATGACAAAGTTACAGTCCGGACACGAATGTGTGCATATATACAGGATTCCATAACATTCATACTCCAAGTGTGACCTTGACCTTTGAGGTAGGGATGTGGGTCTTGCACGCGACACGTCGTCTTGATGTGCTAGACATGTGTGCCAAGTTATTTTAAAATCCTTCAATGCATGACAGAGTTACAGTCCGGACACGAATTGTAAGTGGGGACGCACAGACGGACGGACAGACGGACGGTGCGATTTTAATATGCCTCCCTTCGGGGGCATAAAAAGCAAAGTCGTGTTTTGAGTGGAACCGCATTCCAATAATCAAAATAAACAATAGGTAGAATACCTAAAACAAAATGTAATTTAATATACTCCGCATAAATTATACATATTTTAAATTTACATCTATCTATGTTCTCTGCATTGTTCAGTCAAGAGACATACAAAACACATTTCTGATATGAGTACTTTCGTGCATTTACTTTAAAATTTAGATTGTCAAAATTTACTTGTGTTGTTCGAGACTGTATTTGAGATCACAAAGTAAAATGCTATTTCCTACTTTTGTTCAAAGAAACGAAATATTTACCATTTTTGGCCAACATAAGAAGAAAGGTATATTACAAGATATTTAGCATCTTTTTTCAAACAAAACAAGATAAATAACTATTATTTAATGGGGATATTATACATTCGTCTCAAATATTGTATGTCGACATATTGAGATATCTAGAAATTTTGGTAAAGCTATCAAGCTATTTAGAATTTTTGGCAAACGTAAGAAGAAAGCTGGATTGCAATATATTTAGCATCTTTTGTTCAAAGTTACTGGATAGCTCGCTTTTATTTTAAGGGGATATTTAGCATTCTTGTCCAACGTTACAACATATTTAGCATTCTTGTACAAGGTTACAAGAGCTAGCATTTTTGTCGATATATAGAGATATCTAGATATTTTTGTAAAGCTAACAAGATATTAAACATTTTTGGCAAACGTAACAAGACATTTAGAATTTCGGTAAGTATTTAGAGATATTCCGACTAGAAATCATATTTGGTCGACCTACATGTACGATGAAGTGAGGAAATTTTATATATTGACTGCAACTAATTTCAAACTAATCTAAAGATCTCAATTTGGCTCAATATACAATATATATCATACCAGGTCATTGTTCTACAACATCCAATGCAAACTATTTCAATAACATCCTAGTTCAATGCTTTCAGAACTCAGTTTTTAAAATAGTGAAATTCACCATTTAGTGTATTTAATGAGATTGATGTATGTAAACTGCAAATCGATAATCATACCAAATTTTCTCAGTTTGTATTACGCTTGTTTTTAAAAATAATTCAATAACAAACATTGCTAAAAACATGTCTTGCTAACAAAGCTTGCTAACTAGCGCTTCTAACAAACGTTGCATAAAAACAGTGTTTATAAACATTTTACAAATGTTGTAAACTAACTCTGTTAATGAGTAAAGCTAATAATCACAACATTGCCTGCAAACGTTGATAACAAACTTTCTTAACGAGTAGTTCTTACAAAACAATACTAACATGTGTTGCTAAAACATAGTTAACAAACGTTGATGACAACAATATGACAAATGGTCTTATTCACGAAGTATTGTTGAAAAGACGGTTTTGTAACCTCTATTAAACGTCACCCCCTAAAACTGGTGTCAAATAGCATAAATAATAGAATATATAATATAATATTTGTAAATATTATTACTTAATCTAAAGTTTAAACTATACATTTCAGTCTTTATCGGTAAAATCAGCTTTTTAAAATATGTTAGTGTACCGTAAGCATTCAATAATGTATGTAAAGTTGTTGCTATACAATTAATGTGTGGATAGCAGTTTATTACAAGAGGCCTCTATGTTGATAAGTTGTGCAAAAATGAGGCGTTTTTCGATACATCTTGTTCTTTGAAATTGCATTTATCTAGCATTTTACATTAACAAAATTATCTATGCTTGGAGATATCTACTAGATGTAGGGAGTGCCCCTTAAACTATAACTGCTGGTCATGAAGGCATAGCAAATGGCTCTGTCCAAACTTTATGCATACGATTCTCCAACTACTATTCCAGCATATGACGGTTTCTTCTTTATTTGGGTGTTCATGATGTAGCCAACGTACGTCATGATCAGGTCATCCATGTTGTGTCCCTTGAACAAAATGAGATTTACATTGATCATTAAAGCGATATTACCCTTGAAATTGACCATCATAATTATTACAGGGGCATTAAGCATTGATTTACAACCTTTAAAATATGAATTTTACAAATTTAATAACCAAAATAAATTTATAGATCATGTTCATTATATTGAATTTGTTGAAAATCTCGACTGACTCTTCCCCGTCAAACAGAGACTATCTACCTCTTTTGTCTTTATGGCTTCAAATCAGAAAAGTAGTTAAAATGACTTTTTGTATGTTTTCAAAGTATTCACGATGTTTTAAACATTTTACCTGACCATACCACAGGATGGACATTCTGACAGGTAGTAGTACTTGATTATTTGAAACATGTTCAAACTTGATCTGTTTCAAGTGGTCAATGAAAAGGCCTCCGTATAGCAGGGATGTGTCAGTTTTCTGAGCCGACAGATTCAAATCTTTGACCATAACTTGTGACCTTGACCTTGACCTTGAGTCAGCGTGACCAGATCATCGGTTCTGCACATTTACTTGATGAGGTAAACAAACGACCTCAGTTTCATCAAAATTCTTCAAATGGAGCAGATAGGAAATTCAAAACTCAAACATTTGACCTTAAGTTATCACCTTGAACTTGGTCAAACATGACCAGATCATGGGTTATGCTTTAAGTTTTGAAATGATGAATATTTAACCTGGTTTCATCAAAATATTTCAACGGGTTCAGGATATATAAAGCAGACAAGAATTTCAAGACTTAAACCTTTGACCTAAATTTGTGACCTTGACGTTGAGCCAGAATGACAGGATTGTAAGTTCTGCTCATCTTCGTGATGCGGTGAACATTTTATCTGAGTTTCATCAAAATCTTTCAAGAAGTTCAGGAAATATGGCGCGAACACGAGTTTAAAAACTCAAACCTTTGACCATAAGTTGTGCCAGTGTGACCGGCTCATGGGTTATGCACATATGTTAGACTCAACAGCTGTCTCGAGTTTCATCGAAATCCTTAAAAGTGATTTGTAGCGGACAGGAAATGTTACAGACGGACGGAAGGACGGAGGCCATTCTTTCGCGGCGGTGGATAAATACTATAAGCCCTATATTAACAGTGTAGAAGAGCATCTTACCACTGCAGTTTCCATATAGAGTTTAGACAAGCTGGCCCCTTCCCCTATCACAAGAGTGAATGAATACTCATCGAAAGCCCAGTTTGGAACCTTGTCAAAGCTAAACATGTCGATCACTTCCTGTAAGACAAATTTGAATTCCATTTTTGAGGATATAGTAAGTTTCACCACGTAACCATACACGTCTAGTGGTATAGGACGTTTTGAAACTTTTCCATCAAACTTTCAAGTGTAGCCTTTTATTCAAGAAAAGAAATAGTAAATAAACATGCTCCTTTAGTAAAAGACACAAATGATTCCATATTGTCTCTATCTCTCTCTTTCTTGTCGACGTTGATTCCATCTGGGGTGAGTCTCAAGAGCGATTGATATAAGTTATAAGAACTTGTTTCGCAATCGGAATTAAATAAATTAGGATAAATTAAACATGGGTCAACAATATATTTAAAATCTGAAGTCTCTGAAAGTAGATGAGGTTTCCCATTGTACAAATGTCAAATTTTGGTTTGTTCTGACATTTACTTTATTTTATATTAATGGTATTCCATATTTCTAACAACAATCTGAAACTTAAAAAAAACTAGGGCTATACATATCACAAAGACGCAAACTTACTTTCTTAATTAATAGCATTCATAACTATCATAATCATTTTGCTTTACATATCATACGAATTAACCGGGGAATATGACTTTGACGATAGGCAAAGTAACATTTTTAAGCAAAATGATTACATCGGAAAAAAAATCATTTATCAAATACGCAGTCCAACCTCTCTTAACAACACCTTCAAAGAGCAAAAACCTAACGACAAAGAAAACTGTTTTATTTCGCAAAGCAGTTATATTTGAACAAATTAACTTTCTCAGAACAACCTCTCCACACCAAACAAAATGGTATTCCCTTTCGTGTTGTGGAGAGGTTGGACTGTATATATATCTCTCAAGTAGACTATCATACCTTTGTGTGTGAATCTATCAATCCGACGCCATTGTGACTGACAGCAACGAGAAGGTGTTTTGGCATAGTTTTTGTACTCCTTTGCTGTAACATTGAACAGTAAACGTTAGTGTTTAACTTCGATACCACACAGGCTTGATTTCTTTTTTTGTGTGATAAAAGTGCATTTGATCTTTATTTCATAAGGTTTGAGACAAAAAGCCCGCTCGTAGATTTTCAGATTGCAGAAGGTCTAAAATGCTACACTTACAGTTTTGGTAGAAATTCGGTCAGAAAAACCTATCCTATGCTTTTCAGGATGGAATAGTAGTTCATAAACCCTGCAAAACAGCCTAGAATATCAAAGAGTTACGTATCTTAAATATCAGCAACCAATGCTTAACCATTTAAAAATCGAAATGTTGGAATTAGTTGTGACAATACCACGTACTTTGACTTCGAAAAACACCGACCCATATGTCGGCCACTTCTGCAAAGCCTTCAAAAATGCGACTTTTCCATCTTCTTTTGTCGGAAACTTCAACTTTGATATACTTGCTTGCAGCTCCTGTAAATAAGTTATTATACATTACAACAATGTATTTGATAACCTAACGACATGCAGTTGTTTAGCACAACATTAAAAGCGTAAGACATAGCTTCTATTAAAACAGAGCTACGACTTTTGCAAAAGGAAAACTTAATTTCAAAAACCAGTTTTCTTGGTTTCTATAACCTTACAGGTATATTAATCAACTAAATTGTAACACTATTGTTCGAAATAGCGGTGGTTTCGGGATAGAGTGTGAGGCTCTCGAATCTCGTCATTATCGGTGTCTTCTGCTCTCAAAATCACCTTTACTCGGCGAGTATTGTTTAGAACACAGAAGCGGGCATAAAAAATTAATGAAGTCTAACATTAAATGACTTTAAAAATGGACTCTATTTACGTATTATTACCTCTTTCCATTTATCTGGAGTCTTTTCTTTAAATACAGATTTTGGTATCAACTGAGGAAGAAGGTCCCTGGAAAAAAAGAGTAAAATATTTGAATGAAAGTGTTGTTACTTAGCAGGTACAAATTTACCCTGGCGGGCAGAAAACATATCGGCTAAAATGAAACATCTCATGGTATATTTCATTGCATTCAGTAAACATGTTTTCATAACCTAGAAAATAAAATGATAATATTCGTGACAAATTTGAAACATCTTCTCACATTATAGTTGATAGTTCTTATATAATTTATATCATTTACACAAAATACACTGAAACAACGACACTCACTACTACCGTCTTGAAACATAAATAAAGACGCTCACAACACAGCTGTGAAACAAATATAAATGCACTGAAATAAAGACGCTCACTACTACATGTTTGTCATTAGAATTACGACGCCCACTATACTCGACAGGAATGTTTGTTTGTATATGATTTTAAGGTCCACCGTCCTTATTCAAGGCATATGGTTGATGACACCTTACTCGACAGGAATTTATACCGGGACTTTTTTATATGACTATTCGATTCGTTCTAAAACATATTACTTTCAGAGAGTTTGGGTAACAGTATTTATTCACAAAATTCTGAGAGTGAGCAGCTTTAACACTGAAACAAAGACGCTCACAACAATAGTCTTAAAACCGAAATAAAGGCACTTCCTACTACAGTTTTGACAGAAGATTTAAAACTTGCAGATTTATACTGATATAATCACTCGCAAGTGTCATTCAATTTTCTTGAAAAAAAAACCTTCTATAATACTGTTCAAAATGGACATATTACTGCTTGAGCAAGGAAGATCGTAAAAACACAATTATCATCTTATTGATAGACAGAAATGAAGTTACAAGAAGATTGACATGGTTCAATACTACGTCGAAAGGAATAAAACTATGGACAAATATTTTGCTTTCTTTTAAAGAGTAAATATCTGTGATGACCTTTAATGGTAATGTATCTTCTTACCCTATGCCATTAAGTTGTTGTTTATCCTCGCCATATTTGGCCTTGAAGAGTAGAGAAGAGAGATTGATAGCCTCCTCAACAGAGCACTTGTGATATCCTCGTAGATAATTTGGCATTTCCTATGTCATAAAATATATTCCGAACTTTTATAACAACGACAAGTAAATGAATGATGAATTCTGCGAAACAAGCAGTCATAACCTGATCATAGTCAACGTACATGATATGGAAAAAATGTTAGATAACGAAGACGTAACCTGAATATAAAGACATCTCAGAATTAAGCTAAACTTTATTGACAAATTACAACAGTCTTAAACTATAGAAAAATATTTTGAAACAGATTTGCCTCATTTGGGCACAAAACTGCACATAAAAATGCAGATAACCAAAACAATAGCGAAATGGATTTATTAAGTTGTTGGCCATTTCACGAAGACTTCTCGAATCAAACTACACCTAGGTAAATACTGTCTTCTTCAAACATATATATATTGATGAAGTACTATTAAAAGCTATAGATGGTTATAATATAAAGATGTTTGTTACACACATAGTGGGTGACTACCTGCGGAAAATGAAATTTAATGTCACACAGTTTATCCTGGCCCGGTATAGCATTCATCCAAATCTTCTTCATAAATATCAACACTGGTGGTTGAGGAGCCGCCGCTACCAGAAAAAAACATAGAAATGTTAGATATTTGTATATGTAGACCTTCTTGTCTGCACTTTAATGATAAATTAAGTATACATTGATAATTTTGCGCAATATCTCTATAAATGCATATATCTAAGACGTGTGATTTTAAATTCTATGAAAATGAAACAAGTTCACAGAATTTGTTATCCAAAGGAAACTTGTCTTATACAGCATGTAGACAAATCTGTTTCCAGGAGCTAGCCAAGGAACGCATCAAAAGTGGTCACCTAATGTAGGTATCTACTTAATATGAGTTTGAATAGAAAAATATCATGGGGATACATCATTTTTGGTTGCTTATGACATGTGACCAATAACAGAAGTTCAACAGTATATCTACCAAACACATTATATAACCTATCATTTGTATAGTATTTCAACCCACCTATTGCTGTTAAAGATATATAGTTCACAAATGTTTACTACTTAAATGGACTCTCTGATGTATGCATTTTTTCTTAAGATACTCCAGAAAAATCTTATCAGATCGAGTACAGGCAATATCGATTTCAAATCAAAACGGTATGCAAATGTTCTTACATTCTTCCGTCGAAGTACTAGGTCCTTTACGTTGTTTCGTGTAGTATCTTTGAACATGTGACAAATGGTCAAAAAAGTAGTCCCAATATGCAACATTGATTACTGTAATGAGAAAGAAAAGATGGTAATTAAATGTCTAGAGCTAGCTATCAGGTTATGCACAGAGAAATGAACAAAGGAACTGAATGAAAATAAACGACGCCTTAAAAATGATTAGTTTCACTTATTTTACCTGAATGCGTATAAAAATCCACATGATCGTAAGAATACTAAGTAGGCGATCATGGCGATCGACTGAATACGTGGAAAATTAGTGACGAAGGTAGTGCATGTGGTATGGTACATGAAAGTTCAATACTGCACGAAAACATCAAACTAAAGCATGATTAAGATAGTTCTATAGTTAAAGCAGCGGATAAGTACATTTTTATTGTAAAAACTCGCTAAAAAATTAGTAGTAGTAAAAGACATTTTCTTGTATGTATGTTTCATGCAATAGTTGTAAACTTCTTTACATGCACATATATAAATTACGTAATTATCACATTATCCTATATTTAGTGTATTTATCACTCAAACATGTTGAGAGGATATGTGTGATTTTTTTCCCTAGAAAATCTAATATACTAAAAGTAAGATCACTAATAGATGTTTTATTACATTTTATGGAATAAGAACAGTTTCCGTTAATAAATTTTAAAAATATTATAAAAATATCAATATATTAATATTGTCTTGTATCTGTTTTAATGTTATCTAATACATGCACTCGTACTCATGCGTATACATATAAAGAGGGTTATCATGCTACTCTGACATCCACCGAAAATCAATCTAATACGAACTTTACATGCTTGACAATAGCGTTAAAATGACACTGAAGTATTGCATAATAGTTTTCTCTAGTAACATTAAATGGAACTAGAGATTGTTTTCACGTGAAAAAAGAATATGTTACACCCCTATGACCTAGTGATCCCAAATAATATTATTTACAACTAGACTTCAAACTGATACTACCTGCACCTTTTTACAAAAATCCAGCAAGGGGTTTTGAAGAAGCGCGGACAAGATTTTCGGTTGCATGTCCATGTGAACTTTTTCATTGAGTTAGTGACGGCAGATTTTAATATGCACAACTTAACTTCATACTGATGCTACCTGCATTTTTTATTAAAATCCAGCAAGGGGTTTTGGACAAGCAGCGCGGACAAACTTTCGGTTTTATGTCCCTGAAAACTCAGGAAAATCCAGCAAAGAGTTTTGGAGAAGAAGCGCGGACAAGATTTTCGGTTTTCATGTCCATTTGCGCTTGAACTTTGAACTAGTGACCAGAAATTATAACATACATAACTATACTTCATTCTCAGTCTGATGCTTCCTGCAACATTTCAAGAAAATCTAGAAAGGGGTTTTGTAGAAGAAGCGCGGACAATATTTTTGGGCTTCTCGTCTCTGTGAGCTTGGACTTACAGCTAGCTACTCAAAATTATAATATGCCCAGCCAGTTTATAGAAGAGTTGTCAGGACAAAACGCGTAGTTCGAGACATAATTAAACGACACTTTTACTAGGATATAACGGTAACATGATCCATGAAAGAGTTTGGAATAGAAATTCATGACTGGGTGAGGTGAATACGGTCGTTATTACATATCCGGTGATTATGATGATTTTTTATGAGTGTTGTAAAGATATAAATAATATTGGGAATGTGTGAAGTAATTATTACAAAATGTGTGACATGACCAAGTCCTTACAGAAAGTTGATTTGAATACAAGCTAATTTGTTTAACCACCATGTATATGAATTTTGCATTTTCCATATACAAATATAGTCAATTTCTTGAATGCATGCATCACCTCTGTAATATAGAGCATATATAAACTAAGTCATTGGATGCGTCATTTTAATATCCTAAGTCGCTGTGGTGTTTATTCAATGAAGTCATTTAAAAGAGAAAGACACATCCACTTCCTGTGACATGCAGGTTCACCGTACACAGCCCATCTATAACGTGCATGCGGACTACCTAAATAACATCATGTCAGAAATTGAAAATAAATATTCCTTTTTAACATATTGTAACTTTCTATTTACATTACAATTTGTTAGCACGCAAAGCCTTCAAGATCAGAAATACCTGAATATAAACAATCTTCAGCTCGTAAGAAAAAGACAACCACGACAGGCAATTTCGTGTTAGAAAAGTCAGCTTCCAAATACAAATGAGTTAGTGACAGATGACCCCGACATTGTGATTCGTCGGGAGCAATTAAATAAAACAAGCAGTCCAAAATCGAAGAAAACTTTAAAATTCATTACATTCTTTAAATTTGAAATGTCTAGTTTTGTGTTTCCTTACCCGTTTCCACTGAGAAATCTTTGAAAAGGAAACAGTAACAAACAACAATAAAAACGTCACGAATACATTACTGAATTAATTTTTATGCGCTTACAGTCGTGCATAAAAAGATACAAGAAACACTGCATAAGCTTTCCAAACTAAATAGTTGCAGACAATTTATGTTCAAATAGTAAAAACATAAGAGCAACAAAAACAGAATATCGCGTGTGACAATATACGAGCAATATACAATATAACTGAAGCGTAATCAAACTAAGGCTAATGAAACTACAATGTGAATAAATGAAAATAATATTGTTCATATCTTAGAAGCATCAGAACAGCAAAACAGAATATCGTCCGTTACAATATATATCAGCATTATACAATATGAATCAAGAATAATCAAAATGATTCATCTAAAATAAATGAAGACAATAATGTTCATATGGTACATGTACCAGAGCAGCAAAAACAATATACAGTATGTGACAACATACATGCGATATATAAAATGATTCAAGCATAAACAAATTAAATAAAACAATACATAATGCACATATTACTGATTACATTCATAACAGAAGCAATATACAAGCACAATCTACCTAGCACTCTATATTCATATCTGAATTCTAATAATGATGCTACTTACGCAGAGCTTTATTTTCTGAATAATTTTTAAATATTATTTCATTAGAATGAAAATGAAGGAATCCAAGTATACTAGTAGCACGGTGGGGAATCACATGATCAAAATGATATGTAAAATATAGCCTATCATATGGCATCATAAAAGTATTCTAGAGCTACACAGGTCTCAATTATATTCACCTTCCGGTTGTGCTGAAGTGTTCAACACAACCGGAAGATTACTATAATTGAGATCTGTATATTTCTAGAATACTTTTATTTTGCTATATGATAGGCTACATTTTATATTTACAAATAAACGGTTTTCTATATTTTCTAACATTTTCACAGAGAGATTATCTTGATCACGCGATTCCCCACCGTGAGTAGAGTAACAAGGGGTGATGAACCATATAAGCAATGCTGTCTTAGTTACCAGTCATATAACGAAAGGCTTAAGTATGAAAATACTGATAATCAAAATTGAAACGATCATTATCAACTGCATTATCATTTGTATTTGCAACAGCAACAATCCTTAGGTTACCGGTGACGTCTTGCATACCTGACATACTGCTTGACCTATGTTATAATACCGACCTTAAAACAGTAAGTGCTTAAACATTCTGAGAAGTGAAACAGTTCTTTAACCTTTAAAGGAAATCTGATGATAATATAGAATACTCGATATAACTATCTAGTTTTGAGGGAAACAAAACATACCAAATAAGGGTAAAGTTATGATGCATGTTAATTAAAGCTTACACTAGTCAGTGATGTAAAAAGGGAAATTGGAAGTAAGTGCTACTGGAGCGCTAAAATACACATAAAGTTGCGACACAGTAACCTACTATTCTACCATGTTCCGAAATTTTAAGTCAGTTATCTATCGGAGAGATCACATGGGACATTTTAAATGCCACCCAAGTTTCAGTTGGAATAACTACCAAATTTAAGGTTTGATACCTTGGTTGGCATGTACATTTTATGTATGGAGTAAACATATGCGAAAGTGAATCTCTTGTCTTAACGTTTCTGCATATGCGGCAATAAAGATGTGTACCAGAATAATGATTAAATATTATTTATATAATACATATATCATTAAACATTGACTGATCTACATTGTATCTGCAAAGCAATAATTATGATTGTCAGTTGTCAGTTATCAAAAACATGTTTTCAAATTCGTAACATAACTTTTCCAAACACTTACCTTTGTCTTTCAACCCAAAGAACAGACCATATTCCTGACTGTGCTTTAACTGCAGTTTTTTCACAATATTGAAATGTATATCACTCATTCGTGTGCTTGCATCGACTTCTATCGTCTATAAATACAATCAATTTGCAAATAAATATATCATATTAAACTGTCTTTAAGTTTTTACTTCTTTTCGTTATTACATATTTTGCCATAGGGTATGTAATACTTGTATTTGTAACCAGTCCCAATGCTGTGGCTTCCAATTAGCTACAATAAGCTCACGTCTATATTTGACTTATTAGAAACAACAGATATGTTAATACAGGCTCACATCCCAATCTGACCAATGAAAACCCGATACTGGTCTATACAAGTTCACATTCAAAAACCAGGGGAATCTGACTGGTATTAAAGAAAGAAATGTAAACAACATTGGCCCTGCTATTCAGTTACAATTCACATATAATTTTTTTATTTGCTAATGAAGAGTTGCTGAAACGTTTACGCATTAGCTCGAACACCATTTAAAAGTAATTGATTATTTTGTCATTGAGTGGTACGCAACAAAAAACGGATTCTTACCTGAGTGGTTTGATCGGGAAATAACACAGCATATTGTATGGTGGGTTGTTTCTTTTGCAATGCCTCGAATTCAAGGGGATTTGGCGGCGAGTAACGACAACCTTCACTGCAAATAATATTGAAACTTTCTTGATATAATAATTTTGATTATTAATGATACAATAGTTTGATTTCCTGGGCAAATCTATTACCTAGAATTAACGTAAAACATTAAATCAGTGCGTAAAAGAATTGCATCTGTAAAAATAACTATCGTGAAAAGGTAAATCATTGGCGTGGTGAATGTGACCCTAAACTGAACTGGAAAGTAAGTAGGGAATATGATTACACCAATTTATCGCAATATTAAAGGATAGCTTATTTGACGCAACTTAAATAAATGACATTGTTATACTTACAAAATCAGTTGAAGTTTGTTTATTACAACAGTATAATTTAGCCTTTTTAAATCTCAACTAAAGAAACGGTAAATTTTATTCTATGGTAGCTATAACATCTACGCGTCTACTGAAGCCAATTTGACAATAAATACTTGTTTGAAATAATTACCGACTCTTGCCGACAGAAAGGTGTCATGCACATATATCATTTACCACTTAAAGTACTTATTCAAAACTTTGTTTCTGGGTCGTAATGGGCCATTATTCAAATAAAATATTTGACAAAGTTACCTATGCTTGCCTACATCTGGGGATCTTGATTAACAAGTATCCCAACTTTCCAAGTAATATCTCAAACAGTTAAGTCAAAGAGTTGATTGGTGCGAATTCTATAAATTCTATAAAGGGTCTTAACATAAAAAAATCCTTGACAGAGTTACCTTGTTCTTGTCTACAGATACAGAAATAAAATATGTATTGTTCAATGGCACTAGAATATTAATTGTCATAAACGTTCCAAGGTTCCTTCTCAATCAAAATAATAAATATGGTATACGCGCCATCGCCTTCTATAGTAGTTTTCTTTTATTTACAGAATTTCTGGTACAATTGTACACGCTTTCCAGAAAACATTATCCATACGTGTAGCCAAGGAATCCTTGCTAATTTTGTAAATTATAGAAAACTAAATAAAAAGCATCTATTTACTTAAAATACTTAAAGTCCCAGGAGCACAATTACAAGTAGCTCTTATTTTACCAACTTTGAAGAAAGATGTCTTACAGGCGGAAATGACATTTATTTGTACCAAAGACATTCCTAACTTTGCCTTTTAAATACCTAAGTACATATTAGAAATAAAGCGCAGTAATTTTCATTGATAACACAAAATAAGAAAGACTTTCTGGCAACTCTTTTTCGTGATGAAACAACTTGAATATGAAAATAAAGCATATGCCAGCATTGTTTAAGGGTGAATAGAAAATGGTTCTATCATTTTCCTATCCGTAAATTCATTTTACTATATCAGTAAAATTCAAAGTGATCCTGGGACTTTGACTTTAATACTGATAATTTTGATCTACCTTTTATATAACTTACACATAGCAAGAAAAGCATTACATTTTCAAAAATGTTGTAACTACTAAAATGCCGCTTGCTTAGTATAACCCAGGACAATTTGTATTTGATCACCTAATTTATGAATATGTAAAACTGTAACGAATCTCCTTTGATTCCGGAATTTAAAAAAAAATGAGACGAATGTCATTTTAAAACAAATGAAAAAATTCAATTTAAAAGAGAGACATCCCCACAAACATATTAGTTATATGAAGTGTATTCTGTAAAACTTGATAATTTAGCCAAGGAGAACAGCTAGAAAATAAATGAGACCCTAAACAGGTGTGTCCGTATGGATATCAAGCATAACAAAAAAGGCTGAAGAAGAAAACTGAAGTGCAGTAATGACATTGTGCGTTTAACCGTTGACACTGGAAGTGGTACACAATGTTATTATTAAGTGACGTCAATATCTTAAGAATCTATAATAAACCCTCAAAGATACACGAGATTTTCAATCCGAATATTACTCAGCTTAGTATTATACAATCCGACGACTTCTGTTACATCGAAGCTAGATAGAAACAAGAGCTGTCAGAAGTACAGTGCGTTCGACTTTTCTAACAGTGTATGAGGTGCCAATAAAACCAAAACTATTTTGCAGTTAAAATCGGCAAAAGAAAAATCTGTATAAACAAGGGCTGTTAGTTACAAAATACTAATGTAAAGAGTTGTCTACTTTAATTGTCTGATATCACTGATTATTACAGCAAAGTTTTTAATTAATACTTTAGGTAGTAAAAGATATATGTGCATGATAGTGACAGTAACACACGAGACTTTAACTAGGAATTTCTGAGTATGCAATCATAAAAACATTCGCAGAGTTATCGACTCTTGCTGACAGAAAGGTGTCATGCAGATATATCATTAACCACTAGTTAAAGCATTTATTTAAACCTTTGTTTGTAAGTCGTAAAGGGCCATTATTCAAATGAAATCCTTCACATTACCTTTCTTGCCTACATCTGGGGATCATGATGGTAAACAAGAATCCCAACTTTGAGAGTAATATCTCAAATAGTTAAGTCAAAAAAATAACTGGCTTAACCTCGAATAAAGTCAATAAAGGGTCTTAATATAAACGATCCTGGACAGTCTTACCTTTACTGGTCTACAGATTGGGGTCATGGTGCAAATGGGGTCATTGAGTGGGTTTTCAACCAGTATTTCAAGTATTTCTGTCAAGGTAAGGGAAAATCTTAATTATTCAAAGGAGTTATAGTACTCTTGTACCTGTAGATGTAGGTGATAATGGCTTACCACGTATGATAAGTTTAAAAGCACCACTAATGGTTTGGAATTGAAGTGGGACGGTACAAGAAAAGTTAACCAAGTTCCAAGTACTTTCTAAGTCAAAAGAGTTGCCATAATTCTCACATAAACCTCTAAAAAGTCATGTACCTTTGTATGTTGGTGGAGGTTATGATGGTAAATAGCTTAATAAGTATTGTTAGTTTCAAATGAAATATCTGTTATGGGTTTGAAATAAAATGAGGGTGGTACGACAAACTTAACCCAGGTGTGACGCCAACACCGACGCCAAGGCGAGTAGGACAGCTCCCCTTTCTTCGAAAGGTCGAGCTTAAAAAATACAGCTCTCCCGAAGCCTTGTATCCATCTTCGATAAACTGCTATAGCATATATAAGTGTGTTAAATCTATTATAAGCATTACTATAGTATCTTCAATTAAATTACTTCTCTACAATACTAGGTGCTTTGGATTAAACAAAAAAAAAAGGCTAAGAATAAATGAAGTGATTGGAATAACATAATGCGTTTAAACGTGTGAACTGGAAGTGGTACATTAATGTTATTATTACGACGCCAATATCTTAAGCATTTATGCTAAGCTCCTGAAAGATAAACGAGATTACTCCGAACAGTACAGGGTTGTGTCCAGTTATAAGAATACTTCTGTTACACGAACATACAAATAAGCTGTCAGAAGTAACATATGCATTCGAACTTATTATTTTAATTTCTTTCAAAACCAAACATATGCTTAAAATATAAATAAAATTTCGTATAAAGTTAGGGTTCTTTTTCTTATGTTACGAAAGTATAATGTAAAAGAATTCAACGTTCTTGTTTAAAAAACCATACAGCAAAGTTGCTTAATCATAAAGCAAATGCTGATGCAAGCAATATCTGCCTCTAAAGACTTACCTAAAATCATCTCTAGTATGGAGAATTGGAAACAATTAGAATTTCAATAATTGTCTTTAGGTGTATGCAGAAAGTATGAAAGAAAACATTAACTTCAGGCATTTATTAACATTTATTTGTATGTCGTAAAGGGCATTATTAAGAAACCACACTATAGTAAGGATCGATAAATAATGGGGATGGTGAAGGAATACAAAAATCCCAATATTGGAGAATATTCAGGTTTAGGCAAAAATAATTGCGAAAAAATTCCCGAATAATCAATTTGTGGGTGTCCATGTAAAATTTCCTGGACACGACTAGATTCGTTCTCTACAGTATGTTTAGTCATGGTGCAAACACGTATTTACATTAAAACTTTAAAATATAAAGAAACAAATTATTAAGGGGTTTTCCAACAAGGAAAGTTTGGGTAAAATTTCTACGATTTATGTAACTTTGTAATAGGTAAAATATTTGTGTGTATATAAGATTTAAAAAAAATACCAATTTGTAATCTTTCAGAATAGCCGTTAAAAAGGAAAGAAAAATAATTTTTGCTAAGTCGAAAAGTTTGGATAATATTTCACATAAACCGGTTTTTATATTTTTCGTTGGTGGATAATATGTGATAAATTTTTAATAATTAAAAATAAGAATTTGCATTTTTCAAGATGAAGTCGACTAATTTGAGTTAAAAAAAAAGTAATTGTGTCCGTTTCAAACTTAAAAGGGTAGATGAATGCTGTGCATTAATTATCGTGCAGGGCTAGGTTGCTTTTTTGTTTGTTTTTTTATTAAACATTGTCCCGACTGCCTTCGTGTCCATGTTCGGAAAGTATACGCATGATATAAGTGTGTAAAAACTGTTAAAAGCATTGGTATAGTATCTTCAATTTTCTCTACAAAAGTGATTTACAAAAAAAAAAAGTCACCACAATAAATACGTGATTGGAAACTAAATAATCAACGATGCCCGTCAATTATGCATTGCAATTATTCGCGCCATATTTGCATATGTTTGACAAGCTCTAAATAAAACAATACAGAACAATGAGGGTTTTATTCCAGGAATAATTAGACACATTCATTCAAATTCCACTAACATATTTAAGAAAATTATAATTTAACGTCTTCAAATCAAAATTCGAAATACAAATTGATTTTCGCTAAAGTTCGAATACTTCATTGCCTATATGCGAGAAGTCAAGAAATAATTCGAACGTTCTGTTTACAAATACCATAATAAATAGTAAAATAAAGTAAATGGTGATGCTAGTAAATTAGCCTTAAAAATTAGCTAAAATACGTAATATGGAGAATAGTGAATAAAGGACGATAATTAACTTTGGTTGCAGAAAATAAGACTTGAAACATAACTTCAGGTTTATAGCATATTTTTGTCAGTCTAAGATAAAGGACAGTAAATATTTCGATATAACGGCAATTCCAAAGACCACCATTTATCTGTAAGTTAGGTAAAAAATTTAGACACAATCTATCCGTTTGATAAAAGTGAAAAAGGTACGACATATTAATTGTTTAAAATCTTGACAGAGTTTATCTTCACAATATGGAACCTTTACATAATGTCAGTAACACTTTCGTACGGAACTACGTCTAACAACTTGGAGTTTTCCATTCAGCCATTTGGCAAATATATAACATGTAAAGGACCTTTTAAGAGCTACAAATTATTTAAATTAAAGCTCTCATTTACAGAAGGTTTAGGTAACAAAGGTCTATCAAGCAAATCAGTATTACATTTACCAGCCTTTCAGCAAAGAAACTGAGGACAATGCTTTGTGAGATTCGGATAACAGTGAGTAGGCAGCATATTTGAAAAAGCAACTTTAAAAAAAACACACATTTATTAATAAATAGATTGTTCAAAGCGACACGGATGAGTTAAAGACAAGCATATTGAGTTAAAGAAGTTAATTGTGATCGACGTTATCAAATGCTTGCTACAATCAAATACTGTGATATTAGGTTGTTTTCCAGTATAACGATCATCTATAAACGAATGAAATTTATGGATTGATATGCTTTAATTACAGACATATTTAGGTCTAAAGTCATGCTGTGCAAAGACATGAAATTTTACAAGTTTTAAAACAATAGTTCAGCTTTTGTAATCCATATCAGATACATCATCATGCCACTTGCCCAAGCCGTAGTCCTACAAGTTCTTCTTACATCATTGCTGTAAATTATCATGGATGTTTTATAATGTGTGAGATTAATACATGTTACAAGGGTCGTCTAGGGAGTCATGCGTAATTTATTAATGCAAACATACAAATGTAATGTGGCTTTTCTTTTCCAAAAATATACCTTTTCGTAGAATGAAGTTTTGCAAGGCATCGTTTAGCGAACACATTAGGGTTTGTCCTGAGAAACATTTCCAATTCCTCGAACAGATCTGTCTGAGGGTATGTGCAAGTTATCATCAACCACATCAGCTGCCAACCTCTCTCCTCGCTCAGCCTGAATTAAATTGTATAATACTGTATTTCCAAATGTTCACCATCAAATATAATACAGCGAAATAAGTAAATGGTAAAAGCGGGTTTTATCTGCATGTACTTCTACACATACTTTACATTAAGTTTGTTTTAATGTTTTGTACACTATAGCACTGCTGCATACTAATGATAAAACATACTAATCATTTGATGTTTACAGAAATAATAATACAAGAGCTGTCAGTAGGATAGCGCGCTCGACTTTTTTAATGCTTGCCGATAAAACAAAACTTTGACAGTTAAGGGCACACAAGACTTTAACTAGGAATTTCTAAGTACAAATCAAGAAACATTTTCACAGAGTTATCTTCTCTTGCTTACAGATAGGTCTCATGATGGTACATAAGTACTCCAACTTTCAAAGTAATATCTCAAATGGTTAAGTCAACAAGTGGACAAGAATGAAAATTTTAACTGAGTTTTTAAATCAAAACGGGCCATAATTCATATAAAATCCTTGACAGAATTACCTTCTCCTGCCCATGTTTTGGGATCATGATGGTAAACAAGTATTCCAACTTTCAAAGTAATATCTCAAACAGTTTAGTCAAAAAGGGGACTGGTACGAAAAACTTAACCAAGATTCTAAGTCGATAAAGGGCCTTAATTTTTAAAACAAATCCCTGATAGAGTTACCTTCTCTTGCCTACAGATGTGGGTAATGATGTAAACAAGCATTCAAAGTTTCAAAGTAATATCTCAAAGGGTTAAGGCAATAAGTGGATTTTACCCATATTCAATGTATTTTCTAAGTAAAAAAGGGGCATAATTCTGTTCAAAACCTTGACAGAGTTATGTACTCTTGTCTGTTGATGTAGGTTATGATGGTAAACAAGTATGGTTAGTTTCAAAGCAATACCTCCAATGGTTTTGAAATAAAGTGAGGTGGTACGAAAAACTTAACCAAGCTCAATACACTTTCTAAGTCAAAAAGGGCCATAATTCTGTCAAAAACCTTGACAGAGTTATGTACTCTTGTCTGTAGATGGAGGTTATGATGGTAAAAAAGTATGGTAAGTTTCAAAGCCATACCTCTAATACTTTTGAAATAAAGTGGGGTGGTACGAAAAACTTAACCAAGGTGTGACACCAACGCCGACGCCGACGCCGGGGCGAGTAGGATAGCTCCCCTTTTTATAGAAAGGTCGAGCTAAAAATGGCATAACAGTGTACACATAAAATGTGATGAACATTTTCAAAGTTGTTGTAACAATTTATAATAAATAAACATACTTGTTTGGATTATCTGTGAGCTGTTTCATAACTTGGCAAAATATCTCATCCCGCATATACTTCTGTAATAAAGAACGATAGTTTCCCATTAGCATATGTATTCATGTCTGATTCATATGAGACAGCGGGTTCGGATTCGCTAAAAGTCACAACCAGAGATGCTCCGTTTCTAGTTAAGAGTGTACGATTCTAGAAATTCAATCCGGCTCTAGTTTTTTAGCAGAACATAACGTTACCACTTTTCATTATTTCTTTAAAAATTACTTGCAACGATGCGCATTTTAAATAACAAGATTGCTATGTAGGGGATAACAAAGGTAATATCAATATGCTCCAGGTAACAGCTTATAACATAGTTGCAATACTACCCTAGAAGTACGCAATGTTAAAGTTATCAAAGGTAATGTATTTGCATCGTCATGTACTAGAATGTGTTAAGATGTCCAAGTATACTTACATTGCGCATTGCCGTGTCAATAACGTTTTCGTTGAGTAACTCGTGTCCAGAAATGTTTTCTTTGTTGTCAGCATCTCCCATGTACATCTGGATTGGTGAGATATGTCAAGGAATGAAGAAGCGTTTCAGTTTTGAAGACACAATGAAATGTTAAACTCAACAGTTCACACATTGTATTTTGTCATGGTATAATTTTAAAAGTAATTAATGCAGTTGGTAAACTAGCAGAAAGCTGTTAATGTATTTGAAAATGTTTACTCCTGTCGCAAAAAAACTGAGAACTATACATAAGATAGGCTAACTTTTATAACATTAACAGCAAAGGGGAAGTAACAGTCATCTTTGATAAAATATGAACGATAAAACTGGGCAACTCTAAGCAACTTTCAGAAATAGTATCAGAACAAAAGAGATATAAAAAGTGACACTAAGAGAAACTTGGTTAATATGGCCACTGCTTTCGATACACTGGCAAACATTGATAAGAACAAAAGCTTATATTTAAAATGGTAAATGGGTCATGCTCTTTTCTTTTATAAACACAAATGTTACAGAGAAATCAGATTTTCCATTATCATATTTACAGTTCATACATTCAAACCTGAATCTACAATATGATCAGCAGTTTATACTGTTATCATGCAAGCTCGTTATTTCATTGATTTACAGTGCCAGTGTTGTTGTAACTTTGTTTTCTGTAAAAGGATATCAGTGAAGCTTCTGACAGCCGCTTTCCTCATATCATCTCTCAGGTTTGTCCGCCTCAACAATGCCTTTTTGATTGGTTCTTTACCAAACTTCCAGACTACATCTTTCTCCTTCTTCTTCAATGACGCTTTTGATAAAAGTTTTGATACAGAACTTTTCTCTGATGATTGTCTGGAAAAATACTTCTTCATAATGACGTTAACAAATATCTAGTTTATCAATATTGGATTTGGTCCACCACAAATAGTGGTGAAAGACATCGGTATCCTTGGTAGAAAAAAACAAGTAAACATACCTTTTAAATATGAAATAAATTTTGTATTTTGGGGAGAATGAGAGCTGCATAAAGGTATATCATTACCTTCATATTCTGTCAGACTTACAGTCAGGCTCCTGCAAAATGTGAATATCTTTGATGGCGGCTGGCTGACTTAAGACTTGCGTATACGGTTTTCAAAAGAAATTATTCCATAATTTACCGATACAATAGCGACAACTTTAGTCACCTTTGACTCTCTTTCATGGATTTTTTATTTACCGAGTCAACAAATTAGACTAAGTTTGTAAAAGCAAAGCATGCACCATATATGTATATCATTATATATAACCAAATAAAACAAGGAAATGAAAAGGGGGATGTTGATTTGGAATGAAACAAGTTTTATTTGCTTGCCAGGAGTGCTTCCATTTACAAACACAGCCCTTTGTAGCATGGTTATTTGTGTGTGTGTATTGTCATCAATACCAGTGTACATAAGTTCTTAACATCTGTCAGGTATCTGAATATAAAAAAGCATTGAACATTAAATGTTTGCCAAATACGAACAACTGACTTTCGCATACCTGAAGTACATCTTTGAGTAATTATGTAAGGTATGTCCCTCGGCTCCATTTGCAGCTGTCACTGCAGCTATCCCGGCATGAGCTTGAGCTATGCTAGGTGATTCCTTTCGTAGCTGCACCGCCAGCATCCCCTGAATTAGGATCATTTTTACTTATGCTTATCAAGCTTACTGCCAACAGTGTAACGTTTCCTGTCTATAAGGCATTGTACACCTAACTGAAAGAATACTAAATCCAATCTGGGCAATTAACGAAATACATTCCATTCAAAGTTGATTGATCTGGCAAATCTATTGAGTAAAAGTTGTTTTAAAGCTGGCTATGGAAAGCTGGTAAACATTTTTAGAAGTCTATGACACTAGGCATCTAAATCATCTAAACATTAGTTGTTCTAACAAGTAACTAAATGATTCGAGGATATCAAAATTGTCAATAACAAAATCTACAACACGCCCTTTAAAAGTAATCTATCTAATCCACTTACAGGTGCAAACAGATATGTTACCAAGTTAATAAATTGGGAATTGACATACCATGATGTTTGCAGGTGGCTCGTCGGAAGTTGGAAGGATATAGAGCAAGTCACGTGGTATATTTCCGTGCTTTCCATTGGCTACTGTGGTTCCTGTATAAACGTCTGACTCACCGTATTCTTCATACGGCTTGTCAAATCTAACTAGATCTCCTTTAGATATTCCAAAACCTATTGCACTTTCTGAAATTCAGAAACAACATAAAGAACTTTTCAGATACAGAGTTCCATCTTTAACACTAAGTAAATTATTTTTCCAAAAGAGTTTACACTTCCGAATTGCTTACTTATAGCTCCAGGAGAAAATGTGAAATGTAAGACTTAAATCAGAGTTAAAATATTCCATAGACCGCACTTATAAGGATTGATATCTGCATATCTATTGTGTTACCATTTGCATACATCTGTTATGTCATATTAAGAATTGTGTGTGTGTTTTCTGTATCTCCTGATGGTTACATGCTTAACTTAAACCTGTCTTATGCCCTTCCAATTTAAATTATTTTAATCCACTGTCTAGCATACCGAAATGTGATGCGTCTTGAACAGCAACGGCAAAGAGAGATCTCCTCCTGAGTCCGACCTGGAATGACGTAAGCAAAGAGTAAAGGTCCTCAGCATGCAGAGTTGAAGCTGTGTAGTCATCCCCCTGCACTGTGGATATCGTCACGGCATGTCTGCAAAAACAGGTTATATATCATTGTTATTTTACCTATTGTGAGGAAAAATCATCTAAGCAAAGTAGAATTGTCGTAATTCTATTGTTTAATGTGCAGGTGGAACAAAATAAAACGAAGTCAGTTTTGATTTATAAGAAGGTATTTAGCAAATATAATGTTTAACAACACCAACATGTTTCCATTTTAGAGATATATCTATATGTGACTTCTCTTTAAGGAACAAGAAGGGCCACTGAGTTGTCATTCTGTGAAATGTCGTATACTGTGAGTTATCCTTCAAAAAGTGTAGATTTTTAAGGCTAAAAAGTTCATGTTGATATATGACATTTAGTTCCAAATTAAGAGTTATGAGGTTTCGAACGTATCACATGATTTATATTTAGAAAGTTAATAGATGCAGAGCTACGATCTTCTGACAAAAGGAACATTTACACCATTGAAATCAATATTATGTCAAAATGACATTTTTGCTACAAATCGAGCTCAAACACTTTGACTTTGCAACAACGATATGCTGCAATAGTTATGGACATACATTATGATAACCTGATAAAATTTTAACTTTTGAAAGATATTTAAAGATTACATTACCAATATGACACTGATAAGTCTTAGACATAATATGGACATAATCAGTTCTACACATCATCTTGATGTTGAAAGTACTAAGTTTGTTCGGTATATCTTCATCGTCATTATAAAATTCTAACGCTACCTCTTAATACATACATATTGCTTTAAAGTTATACTGACGACATTAAAATAATTCTTAACGTATAATAGTAAACCTCAACAAAAGACGAAATATAGTGTACATGTACTTCATTTTAAATTAATAATCACTTAACATTGCATGTTATGATACTAGAACCATCTTTTGCTATTATTGAATTATATTTCGTCATATAATAATACGCATTCACAGTAAAATGTATAACAAATTTGTAAGAACTACTTTTTTAAACTCTCCCAGGTACGAGTACAATCATGAAGTTATACAGGTTATCATCGGTTTGGGTATCTAAGAGGTAGACTTGTTAAGAAGGATATTGCATTTAGAACTGATATTTTGGTGCCCTGAAAATGCTTTGACGTTGACAAATATGCATTAGTTTATAGAAAATTTCCTTTTGAAAAAAGTTGTAAACAAACTATATGTTTGTTCTCCTATCGTTATTGAATTTAAATATACATGTAAACGAAATCCAAACATCGAAAAGAAATCCGTTGATGATCATTTTAATATCTTCATCTACGTGTAGTGAAAGAAGGTCAATTAATCGAAGAAGGACAATTAATTAAAGTGTAAACCATTGGTTGATAAAGGGAAACAACTTTACAATACAGCTGATATAACCTGGTAATGCGTCTCAAACACTGAATATATTTGCAGAATACTACCTACCTCCCTTTGGTCAGTTGTGTAATCTCAATAAAAGAAAGATGCACTTTCACATTTTCACTTTCATCCATTATGTTGAATCCATTACAGTTAATCCCTAAAATCACATCCGTCCAGGATATATTTGGTCCTTGTACCTTTGTACAGTCATAGAACCTTGAAAACATATTATACCATTTGTTCATAGCAAACGTTACAATATCAGCTTTTAGAGATGTTCTTTGGGGCTTGTCTTTCAAGAAGTCATTTTCAATTTCATGTTTCACTTTTTCAACCCAGTATGACATTTCCTTGGTTTCCATCTGCGGCTTGGGTAGCCAAGTTTTTAGAAAGTTTTCTATTTTTGAACTGTCAAGTTTCGCTTCATGGTCTATGAAATATTTTTGAGCTGCCATAAGAACAAGAACTTCTTCCTGTAATACAAAGAACACAAATTTCCGACATATTGTAACACGAAAATTGGTTATAACTTGCATATCTGTTTTTTAGCTAACGTGCTAGACTGCAGTACATTTCGTGTACAATACGACACTACAATAAGTATTACATGCATATTTGCATATATAACATGCTTTTTCTGCACTTAGCATACCAGACTGAAATAAATTGTGTGCACATTACGACACTATAACAAGTATTGCATGAATTTGTGCATGTTACATGTCCTTTCTGCAGTAAAAGTATGAGACTGAGTTACAATACGACATAACAATAAGGATTAAATGCATATTTATATTTGCATGAACATGATTTTCTGTAGTTAACGTTCCAGTACTGACGTACAAAGCAATTTAAAGCAATTAAACATTGTATTTACAAGTTTTGTAAATCATAAGTGACTTGGGACTTTGAAGACCACTCAACGTGCTAGATTGAAGAACTACAATTTAAACTATAATGTTATGTATACTTATAAGTTTGTAAACTCATAACTGATTTGGGAATTTGAGGAGCCACCGCAATAAGATTGCAATAATTCAACCCTGAATGACTGAGACATGATACTGAAAGAACGAAAGGTTCATTTTTGTGTTCAGATAAGAAACACATTTTCAAAAGTTTAACTAAATTTTGACGCAATTATTTCCGATAATTTTACACCGGAGTCAACGGTCAGCTCGACTTTTTGCAAAAATAACCCAGTACCTGGTTTAGACGCAACTATTTCCGATAATAACGGTCAACTCGACTTTTTGCAAAAATAACCCAGTACCTGGTCTAGTATTTGGTATTATTTTGAATAAGAAATTCATGTGCATGTACATATGCTACAATTAAGTGTCAATCAATACTTTCATTGCAGATAATTTTGTCACTCTTATTCTTGATTTATGTCTAAAAAAACAAAATGCAAGTCCACAGGCCTTTAATGAGGCTGACGTTCATAATTGCAATTGTTAATTGGAAAATTCAAAAACATCATGCTTTTTGTTATTCCTTGGTTTTATTCACAAGTTCATCACAAAATTAAAGCATAATTTCATAATCATGTAAACATGATTAGTGACACTGCAAGCAGTGTCCAACGGCATATGGGTCAGATAGAAACAGTTGAGCATGCCTGAAATACACACCGAGTGGAGGATTGAAGCGAGACAGGTTTAAAGCCTCCAAAACTCTTAACATGACCTTTGTTTAGATACTTTTGATGACAATAACTCGTTTATGAAAACTGAAATTATACCTTTTCACACTTATATTCGCCAACTGACACCCCTCTCATAATTTGTTGGTAAGTCAAATCTGTCGCATGTGAATCACTTCCTGGGTCGTGCCATGGAGTGAAAAACTCCTTCCGGAAGTACAACCTCCATGTGCTACTACTTTCACGCATGCCCTGTTCCTTTGTGCTTTGTTCACATTCGGATATAGCATCCATTATCCTGTGCAAACCATGACCGAGACAAGCGATCTGAAACGAAAATCAAACTAAAGTATGAAGAGTAAATGAAACCATAACCGAAACAGGTGATCTGAAATGAATATTAAAGTAAGGTATAAAATCATTTAATGAAATCATGGCCGAGAACGGTGTTTTGAAAGGAATATGAAAGTTAGGTATGAAAATATAAATGAAACCATGGTCAAGCCAGGTGATCCGAAAGAAAAGTTAATGTAGAATAGAAAGTTTTAATGGAATCATGAATGAGACAGATAATTTGAAAACAAAATATGAGAGTAATAGATTGAGTTTATTTGAATCATTGGGAACTTATAATAGATGTTGGCCCTGATACTTCTATTGTCTGTAAGAGACTACATCATGCAATGATTGTCTCAACTAGTTAGTTTTCTGCTACAATTTAATTTAAATTATTACCAGCATAAGTTGATAATTTTCTTTGTTTGAAGGACTTATCAAGGGCGAAAACGTAAAAGTATAAACACACAATAGACATACCTTATGGCCGAGTGTAATATAAATGGAGAATCCACTTCTGTCACGCAGACCAATCCTGTGACTGATCTGAGAACATAACTCGTTAACAGTCGTTGCCGTGTCCGCTTCCACACAAGTAATCTATGGCTGTTCATTAGAATCACCGGCAACAATATCGGCTTGCTGTTCTTCGCTGCCTGTAAAACAATTGTAAGAGTAACGTTTAGTATAATCGGCACCTGCGAGACTCTGGTTATATAAGACTGTTGACATTTACATTTGTACATTCAACTGAAACTAAAGATATCACTTTGTAGCATCTAAGACTCGCTTAAAAACAATAATTTATACAAATGCATGGCGCTTCTTAGCGTTACTTTGTGTCTGCTGTTTGAGTGTCAACTGTTGTTACTTTCAACGTCATTTACATAACCTTAAGCGGTAGTTAAAAATTCTAGAGTAATTAGTAATGTGTCTAGTGTTTGCTCAGAGCACTTGGTTTTCGTGTAATCACGCAATGGTATTTAATGTCTCAATATTCATCATTAAATTTTACTTGCATTGTAATGCATTTTTTTTTAAATTTAAAGGTCAACAGAGGGTGACAGTGCTGTATTTGGAAATATAATTAGAAATATTATGAACATAGCCGAAAACAAACCCTTAAAAATGATCAGTTAATTGAAACTTTCCATGTGCATGACCTGAGACATGTGCAATTTGGTACTACATGTACTTTATGTTCGCCGGCAAAGTTTATAAAAGGGACTTTGCCTTGTGTCTTGAACGATCTATTTCAAGTTCTTGGTTTCATATGATATGCATTAACTATAGACCATAAAATGAATTGCAAAACCTCAAGTTCTTCTCAATGCAAATATAATTATTTTCAGTTGCAGACAATCTCAGGTTAATTGTCGTTTAAGTCATAACTCATTATTTTTTTCAGTAAGTTCTGTCTGTTGTCTGCTTCAGACTTGATTAAAATAAAAACAAGAGGGCCATGATAGCCCTTTATTACTAACCTAAGTACCAGCGCACTTGCCTTACGAAGTCACTTGTTGCTATAGGAAGTCAGTGGCTGGGTACATTTCGACCCCGGGAAATTATTTGAACAAACTCTGAAGGATCCACTAGACACTGTTACACAAAAAATATGTTAACCTTATACGTTGTGGTTTTGGAGAAGATTTTAAACATTTTACTACATATGTCTATGTAAAACAAGTGACCCGCTAGAATTTACCCCAGGGGTATGATTTGAACAAACTTAGTATGGTCGACTTTACATTTGTAAAATGCTGTATACTAAATATCTAAGCTATAAGCCTGCTCGGTTAACAGTGTTGGCAGAGGTCCACTAGTAAATGTTACATGCTAAATATCTTAGCTCTAGGCCTGGTGGTTTCAGAGAAGAAGATTTTTAAAGCTTCATCTATAAGCATATGTAAAATCAAGTGACACCTCGGGTGGGGTCAATTTTGACCCGGGGGACATAAACTGAACAGTCTTGATACAGGTCAACTAGGCAATGTTACATGCTAACTATCTCTAAGCTCTAGGTCTTGTGGTTTTAGGGAAGAATGTTTTCCCTTTTGTTGCCATTGCAAGCATTGGCCCAGTGGTTTCAGAGAAGCTGTCTTTTTAAGCAAACTGTTGACGGACGGAGGACGGACAATCATCCATACTTAAAGCTCACCCTGGAACAAAAGGCCAGGTGAGCTGATAAAAGCAGGAACCACAAGGAAATCAAAACAAAATGAAACCAAAACAGCAATAAAGACAGCTAAATCAGCTACGTACTGCATACATTAGTTGTAAAAACTCTTCCTTATGAAAACGCTTACTTTGCAAATGAATTTCTGAAGCCAACACCTAAATGCAAGTTGTAAACGAATTTACAGATGTCCAGCTGTTCAGATTCAGAACATAGACATTTTCATAAATTAACTAACAAAACAAAGCGAATTTCGCTACACGATACAGTTAGCTCCGTAAAGTACTCCGGATATAGCGAATTTCCGTATATAAGGAATCAATTTTCTCTGCCCGAATGTCTTTTCTTTCTTGATTTTTTATATGAAAATGGTACATAGATATAACAAATTCCGGATATAAGGAACACATTTAAATGGTCCTAAGGAGTTCGTAATAAACAGAGTTAACTTTATTTCATACTAAGTACCTGAAACTCCAGCCAGCTTGGTGGTTGTCCCCTTGTTCCAACCATGAAGGTTCGTCTTAACAGCCTTTCTACCCTCTGTGCATGCTCTGTTGGGCCCTCTCGAAGGAAATTCAGAAGGACTGGGAAAAACTGAAAAGGAAATGATAAGCAACTTGTTAGATACAAAAAATACCTCTTCTGACCATCTAAGTAGGTTCTTTTTCAAAATCCCCAAACTGTTTGAAACACTGCTTTGAATTCAAAACTCGCGAAGTAGAATTTTGCAAAATCAACCAATTAAACAACTCGTCATATTACATATATCGAGACTTTTCTAAATCATGGGAGTAACTATAAGAAATGTTCATTTTGTCCTTTGTCATATGTTTCCAAGTCAAATTGACTAAAATAAAACGGAACAAATAGCTATTCAAATGTCGGGGGATTTCCATCATCAGAAATTAAATTCCATAACCACAATTAGTGTCCGTTGGCGAATGGTTTAGGCACTCCAAATTGGGAGTGGAGTCGAAAGTTCGAAAAACAGCAGGGCGTCTGATATAAACAGCTGGTGAACCTACAGCTATTGCAATATATGGGTAAGTAGCCACCAGACTGGTTCCATGGCAGTCAAAGGATAGGCTTGGAGGTCCAAGCTCAATTTGAATAAAAGGGTTAAAAAGTAAGAAAAATGGCTCCTATTAAATGCAGGGGATGACCTATCATAGGAAATAAATACTAGCCATACTTACCTTCTCAGAAGGAAGAAAACTGCTGGCATATATATACAGTATAACCCAGCCTCGGATACAGCTATTTCGGGAAGGATTATTAGTCAACTGCTTACACACCTGACAGTACAGCTCGTCTCTAGAAAGGAAATTATCACATGAAAACTGGACCGTACATGCGGCATTTAATACTCGCAAGTCTAAAAATAGCAACCAATTAGAAACAACATTCCAGAGCATGCCTTTGACTGTTTCCTTATCCTTTCAGTCAAAAAAGTATTGCCTTCAACAGTTTTCTAATATTTGGCGACAGAACGTAAATGGACAATCGTTTGATTTCAGTGCAATGATCTTTAGGGTATCGACACAAGTTTGAATGACAGTTAATCGAGTGCCATCTAAGTAACGTTTTATTACAGAAGAAAGAAAAATGTTACACAAGTAAGTGATTTACAATAATTATATTCCAATGAGAGGAGTCTTAGAAAAGCATCTTCTTACGAATCATTACATTGAAACTGAGCAACAAATACATTATGTCAAATAGAAAATATCCCCTGCCAAAAATGAACATGTATTTGGTCTTTTATTTGGGGGAAAATTTGGAAAATTTACTTTTGATTTAATGATATTGCTGTCATTTCCACAATTTCTGCTTCCTTACTATGATCGAAGCTTTCTTCATATTCTTTCAGGATTTTGCCAAACCGTTAAAATTCTTGTTTCATCTGGGCTGTTGACTAGTAAAGTCTTTTGGAGACATAATCTATGACTTGAAAGAGATTTGTCTGCTGCAAGGAAATGTTGTTTTTTTTTAATCAGGATAAAATAATTCAACAAACCACATTAAAATATTTCTGAAAGAAGCAGCCTACCTTAGGTCCGCCTTGTAAATGCCTAAGGCAGCTACGTACTGGACCTTCTCTAGCATAGCTTCTTTGTTATCTTGAAGAAACGGAACATTTGTTATCTCACACCCAGTCGGATCCCTAAACTGAAAATAAAACATACCGGTACAGGAGAAAATATCTACAAAGCAAATCGAATTTAGACTATTATATGCTATACCATCTAAACTACCAGCTTCATGGACGCAAAGTGTCAAAATACTGGACTGTAATCATTTGACATGCATTGATTGTCATCAGAACCATGCAGGCAGTCGGTATATTACAAGATCTATATATATATGTAGTTCACGAGAAACTAAATTTATAGTAACTTCATGAAACTCTTGAAAATAAATGGCTAGCCACCACAATGATAATTCCGTGTTCTGAGAATGAAGACTTTGAGAAAGCTAGTACATACCAAATCACTGTACTTTTTGTATGCATCTTCTATGTCCTTCTTTGAATATTTGTTATGGAAGTTCTCCCTGACGAGCTGTACTATTTGTTTCGATTGCTGAAAAATAGAATATAACACTGTTGACCAAGGAAGAAAGTTTGCATAAAATGTACATTTCTGACTTTTTAAATTGTTAAGCTTTCTCCGTGTCTATCACGCAGTGCCATCGTCATTCATTTTACACTTTTGTGGCAATCCAGCCCCAAGAAGCATGAATATTCATTACGCATGTGTTTACATTTTATTCGATTTGCCTATTTGTTTAAATTAAAAAGAAAGATTGATTTTTTTCAAAATATATCAAATTGAAAACATAAGTTGTGTGCGACATACAAAATACAGCACTGCATGTACATGTATAGCTTGGGTATTATTGTAGAAATATAATTTGATGAAACATAAAATATTTCTATATGAAAATAACATAAGGTAAACATAAATGCAATCTTGAGTTGCTCTAAATTAGCACGAAGTATCCTGCCAAATCGCACTTCAGCGCAAATACTTTGCTAGACTTGTTGTTGCTCTTTAATATATAGAGAATACATGTACATTGTATGTACATTTTGTATGTATTAAAGTTGATTATAACTTTCTTATTTGGTGAATGGGTTTTGAACAGTTCATTGTAAAAAAAAATTGCTATCCTAATTGGTTTACCGTTGAGTAAATGTTTATACTTCGATATAAGTTATTTTTCTTTAATATTACGAGAATAGTTGTTTTTACATGTGTGTATGTTCGACTATGAATTGGAAGTTACAATTTAATGTTTCTTTTTTGGAGAATGAGTTTTGAGCAGTTCATCGTAAAAAAAGAACCAGTAGTTATTCAAATTGGTTTACCTTTTCGATAATGTTTACACTTTGCTATTAATATGGTTTAATTGTTACTATGTGTCACTATTATGAGCGTGTACTAACTTCAATATGCTGTTACGAGACTGGATAATTGCAATATTTTATTATGATTGATGTATTGAAATACCGGTGTTTTGTTATGATAATATATGTAATATATGGTTATGAGAATGAATTTATTGTATTATTCTGTTGTAATATTTTGTGATCAGAATTAATGTATTGTTATACCGGTATATTGCTATGGTAATGTATTGTCACATGCGGTTATGAGAATTAATTTATTGTAATATATGTTTACGACCATCAGTTTTTTGTATTATTCTGTTGTGAGAATGCGCCTTTTGAAACTGTACGACTGTGTAGAAAACTGTTTCTCATCCTCAACTATGTTTCGACAACTTCACTGATTCGTAGTCTCATATCCTCCAGCTTTGATTCGGATTGAAGCAACTCATATCGAAATTGGATCTATGCGCTTTTATAATACCGTTCTGTACATGTAATATATAAGAATAGAATAACAGTTCATTGTACTAATTTGTTATTGGAACTAGACTTTAGTGATATTTTAGTTTAGCTTACACTAATTTATTTTAGCTTAGTTGTGAAGAAAGCGTGTAGCTTATCGAGTCATTCTCAAGTACGCTTCCTGGAAAAACCAGTACTGGTGTCATATGAGGTACGGTCATGGCCAAGTCGGGCTCGAACCCGCAACCTCCGGGATGAGCGGTAGACACCTTAACCTCTAAACTACCGCTCCCCTTGTGATATTATGATATAGTAAATAAATTTATTACAATAATTTGTTCATTTTGTAGTTTAGTGTAGTATTGTATTTTTATGTAACTACTCTAACATGAGAAAGATATTGTTTAGATAATGAGTTTACTATCATATCATTTGTTTAAATTTTGAGACTAGATTTTTTGTATGTCTTTTTCTTGTGAGTTTTAAGGGAAATTTTGTAATAATTTGTTATGAAAATGGGCTTGTTTTGCAGTTCATTGAAATATTTTGTTATGACAATGACCTTGTTATGCAGTTCTTTGTAATATGGGCTTGTTTTGTAGTTCTTTGTATTATTTTGTAATGAGAATATGTTTATTTTTTGTAGTAAAACAGTCAGTTTTTGCGTAGTATAGAAGATGTAATATGATTGATAAAGATTTTTGTATTAAATGTAAGTTCATAAAGGCGACTGCTAGTACTTTAAATAGTTATATTGCGCCAAGCTTCAGTAACGAATTATTAAACATACTTTTATAGTTAATACAATTTTATAATGTCACTGAATATAATTGAAAAACTGAATTATTTACGGCTAAACGCCTCTTATTTTTATAAAATCTGCCAAGACGAAATTATGTAGAGCATAAAATGTATCATTTAACATAATGTAAATTTTTACGAGCGAAAAATTTAATTTGTCAAAATATTGTTAAAACAGAACACTGATTCTACCCTGTAAGAAAGCTGAAGTGCTATACCCACCCCTGCAACGGCAAATGTTTCGCCAAAGTCAGCCTCCGGTAGATCTCCCATAATTCTCAGTAGAGTAACCCATGCCGCCAGCGCCGCCTGGAATAGAGATTATAATAAAAACACAAATTATCTTATACTTATTTACAATGTATCTAAGCTAGATTGCGAAACAATCCATCTCGTTTTAGAGACAACACTCGTGGTTTGAGCACTATATGATAAGTTACATTACTGGTTCCCATTTACAGCTCGCCTGACTGAGGTAAGTGCGGCATCGAGTGTCTTGCCCAGCATACAACTTAAGTGGACTAATCGAGAATCGAACCTGGTCGTCTGAGTTAAGAAAAAGTTTCTATCATGAAAACATTTGCAGGGTGGGGAATCACGTTATCAAAATAATCTCTAAACAGAAGTAAATCTATGAAACATGTTAAAAAAATGAAAGCCGTTTAGCTGTAAATGTATAATAGAGCCTATCATATGACAACATAAGAGTATTATAGAACTACACATGTCTCAATCACAGCCACCTTCCGATTGTGCTGAACACTTCAAAAATAAACTCATGATTGTAGTTTCTTGAAGTGTTCAGCACAATCGGAATGCTACTATGATTAAGTCCTATGTAGTTCTATGATACTTTTATGTTGTCATATGATAAGCTACGTTTTGCATTTACAGACAAACGCCTTTCATCATTTTCTAAATTTTTTCATAAATTTACTTTTGTTCAGAGATTATTTTGATCATGTGATTCCCCACCGTAATTTTGTTCAAATGGAAATATCCGTCACCTCGGGTAACAGTTACCCTCGTTGGTGGATATTTTGATGTGAACCGCGTGCTCATTACAGAATCTATTAGTATAGCGCTTTTACTAGTTGTTTTTTTATATTTTGATGTGCTTCTTGAAATCACGGTTAGATATCAATCTCAGTTTTCATAACCATGATGTATTGGATCTTTCTTTATGTGAATGTGGCAAAAACGTCATGTTTTACATAAACTTTCAATGTTTACAACATATGAAATTAAATACAAAAAGTCGAGCCAAATATTCATATGTGGTTCTCATGTGTTTACCTGTTTATGAATTCACGCTCGCCCTACCTCGACCCGCCCCGCCCCGCCCCGCCCCGCCCTACCACCAACTATCTCCTTCCCATTTCCTCAGAACTATCAAGATTTATAATATTTTTATTTACTTTTTTACGTTGAAACTCTACATTACTTCGTGTGCGGTTTAACACCGTGACATTTGTCTACATCTATTAAGACGTACTCGGTATTTAAAATAGTTCAATATTTTGTACCAACCATGCATGTGAAAAGCAACTATTTGCAAGATCAAGTGATACAAGAAATAATTACTGCAATGATTATATTGTAATGTTTCTCCTTAAGCTAAAAGATTTTAAATTATAGCTCATGATATCTGCATAATATATGCAAGACAGATACAAAAAGTCAATAGCCCAAATGAAATACTTGTATAATTCTGTTATAGCATGTAATTTGGTGACTTGACTTAGGTCAGTTACAAATTAGATACAATGCTCATACTGAAATAAAAGAGGATGTAATCGAAGGTCACGTGATGTAATCAAAGGTCACATCATCGCCCGCCATTTTGTACTTACCATATGATCGGCTTTGTCGTTTTTCTGCCAGAGCGGTTGTGGCATTAAAGCACAGCAATAGCTATGCGAGTATTACACTTAAAAAGGTCACGTGATATAATTAAAGGTCACATGATCGTCTGCCATTTTGTACTTACCAGATGATCGGCCTTGTCGTGTTTTTGTAAGAGCGGCTGCGGCAATGGCGCTAGGCAATAGCTATGTGAGGCCTTCACTGAAAATTTTGTTCGAGCAAACGTTTGCCAAGTCCCGCTGCTGAATATGGAAGTCGGGCCCTTTTCGTCGGACTGTTCAGGTGACTGGTCAGTTGAGTTTTCCGATGAAGCCCCGTCGTGATTTTCGTCCTGCTGTACGGTAGAGCCTTTTCTCTCCATTTCAATAACAGCTTGCTATCAAATTAGAAATTTAGAATCATTGTTGTATATGATTAAAACATAGGGAGTCATATATAGTTCTACTGTTGTTGTAATTTTATATAACACTAGTAGTACAAAAGTATTGGATAAAACGTCTATATAATTTTTATTTAAACATTTTCATCGTAGTTGGAAGTAGATTGCAGTAAAAATGACAACAAATAATCACACTTAGTCATCATTTGATCATCGAAATACCTTATCAGTTTGTATTGAACATACGGTATTACTTTTGGGCACTTACCATGGCTTCGAATCCTTTCGGTGCCTTTGAAAATGTGGCAGTACCGAAGTTTGTTGTCATGTCATCGAGTTCCTTTTCGACTTTGCTCGCTTTCGTCTCCGCATCTTTCTGTTGTTTTGTAACACGTGCGTAATCTACATCATCGTCATCAAACGCCGACGCCGGCGGCGCTGGTACGATACTCTGTTGTCGGGTAATAGGATGTTTTCCATCCTCCTGAAACAAACAAAAAGTAGTTTCAAGGTTGAAGTTTTCCTTTATTGTAAACAAAAATATATCTTAATACGGAAGTTGTGAATGCTTATGATGGTTAATTTCTGCCACGTCGGGTTCTCGCGTACCGGAGCGAAAATTCGATGGCGAAAATGCTACAAAAGTTTGATTTGTCGCGTAAACCCCTCTGCTGGTGGCGAAGCGAAAATGCAGAAACACGAACAACATAGAGTGCCAATTGATAATTGTTAAAGTGCCAACGTAAAGAAAAATCTGTCGCGTTTTTGCTCTCAAAATTCCGCCTTTAAGCCACGGCGAAGCGAAAACGCGGCAAATCAGTCAGTTATCGCATTTTCGCGTTCGCATTTTCGTCCCGCCACGCGAAAACGAAAATACTAGTTTCTCCCGTACTCAGGTTTTTGCCTGTCGCCCTGCCACCGAAAACGCGGCAACACTGCAAATCAGTAGCAAAAATGCGAACGCGACAATGCGACAACTTACTTTTTTGTCGCGTTTTCGCAGCACAAGAATAAATGTATATATGTGCCCCCCTCCGTCTCAGCTCAAAGGTTCAGACCAAAATTCATAGAAATAGCAATACTTATTTTTGATATTTCAGGAAAGCCTTCATCATTTAGATTGTTTATAGTCACGGCCGACCGTAAGATATTTGCCTTCAAGAAAGGCATTATTCTTATTATCACTTACTACACTTTGGTATCATCATCATTTTCATAATAACCCATATTTTCCTACCTACTATGAATGAACCCCTACGAGGTACAATTCATAATTTTATCAGCCTACAGTCATACTATACATCAAGGTCATGCCGTAGACGGCTTTTATACTCATATTAAATTTCGAGTTTCTCTTTTTATTTTTGTTAGATACCTGGCCTAATAAGGTGTAAGATGTACATTCAAATCTGTAAATCTTGTCATATAATAGTGGTATTGACAATACAATATCAAGGCGTGTGTGAATACATTATCTATTTAATCTTTAAAATATTTTTTGCATATTTAAATTAATATAAAATTTATTTACTTAGAATGTGTCGTTTCGTCTCGTTTTTTTAGCTCACCTGCCACAAAGTGCCAGAGTAAGCTATTAGGAGCGTTCGTCGCACGTTCACATTTTCCTTCACCATGCGACATCTCCTCTGAAGCCACAGGGCCAATGTTGATAAAACTTGGCAGAGATGTTACTTGCATAAAGCGCTATCATATTTCTTTAATTCAATTCCATGCAGAACTCTGGTTGCCATGGCAATGGAAAGGAAACACTTTAAAAATATTCTTCTCATGAACAGGAACAGGAACGCCGCACAGAGCTTAGATAATTGGCATGTGGCATTGACTTTACATAGGCTTATATAGAAAAACCACAAGACATAGAGCTTAGATATGCTGCATGTAGCATTGCTAACTGGAATTCTAAGATTATTCAAATCATGACCCCTGGGTCAAAATTGTCAAAATTGACCCCGCCCGTGGGTCACATGATTTGTCAGATAAAAAAAGAAATCATTTGTTGTAAATTCTGTTATATACAACGTTTCGACGCGGGAGCGGTATACCGTTATTGATTACGTCAAATTGTGCCTTATGACGTACTAAAAAGTACCTGCAAAATATTGCTTTTAGAGTTTTTATGTCATGATGTATTGTTTGTACTCGTATTTATTACTGAGCATCAGATATCCAAACCGTTATTTACCAAGCGATAAACGACGCTAAAACGGATGTAAAGTGCATGGACAACCTACAAGTAAGTACAAACGTTTCCAGCGTCACACATATAAATACATACATGTATTCTGATCAGAATAGCTATGCTTCGAACAAACTTTGCCTGTAGTGCTGTAACAATATTAAGTGACAATTAACGTGTGGTTATAAACTGTTAAATATTAACTTTTCCTTCACTACGCTATAAAATAAATATTTCTTCAAAATACTTTGAAGTTATGATCTTAACGACTTAAGTCAACTATATTAAATCGTAGACTGTGAATTTTATTGACTGTAAATGCACCATCAAGTAACAATAAAAAAATCCAGTCTAATGTTTTCTTCGTGTCATTGACACAGATTGAAAGTTAAGGTCATTGACTTGAAATCACTAAATCTCTTATACTGATTGATAGTTTTCGGTTCGAGCCCCTCTATCGACCTGACTATATATGTGAGAAAGTTGGCAGTTTCTTATGACGGATAGGAGTCTAGTACTAGTCCTTCTCATGAACGGTTGCTATGTAAACTATTCGCTTGTTAGTAACCGAAACACTGTCGAAACGAAAACCCCCCATCCCCTTGCCCCCTCCCCCCACCCCTTAAATAAAATAAAATGCATGGGTGGCACACATATGATATTGGGGTGAAATCTCTACCCGCAGTAACAGTCATTTAACAAGTTAATTCGCATCTAGTATGAACATGACACGACTCAATAACATGACAATACAATGTCAACAACATTCTTTAGTCATGTTTTGCAATTTTAACTGCACCTGCATACACGTCCATTTATTAGCATGGCAAATATACAATTATCTGTATGATGTATTGTCACACGCATAATGTGCCTTTTCAAAACTGTATAAATCATTCATTGGTTCTTAGAATTCTTGTAACACTCATGTCCTTAAGCAGATAGAAGCGGGTAGGTGTTGTAGATGCGGGAGGGGGTGCTAGTGATTTTCTGTATACTTGATAGTTCAACTATGGGCTTTCTTTTAAATCAAAACTTTCTGGAAATTCAACAAGCAAAGAACACTGCTCTCGTCTGCTTCAAGATCGACTCACATTTACGTCTGCGAACGAAGAAACAAGCTTTTGAGTGTCAGGTTTATAGTCACGCCCTGTATGTATTTTAGAGTTTTATCATAATAATAAAAAAAAAAAAAACTTTATTTCACGAAGTAACACAAATAGACATTTATACAAATGTATAACATCACAATTCAGTGGCCTTCCATAAAAACAAACGTTCACACAAAACATACATCACAAAATTGCACACATGCAGGTACAAACACTTTCAACACAAAACCCATACAAATTATAATTGACAGACACTCAGAAAAATAGCATCATAGCAAAATAGAATATATTTACAAATTAACCTCATTATAAACCAAATGTGTACGTAATTGTTTTGATTAGTAACAAATAAATTTATAATTCTTTTTGAACAAGTTACAGATTTAGAGTGACGAATATGCACAGGAATGTTATCCAAAGTGTACTGCAGCATATGAAAATGACGATTTTAATATATTTGTTTTATGTTTTGGTAAAGACAGGTTATTGTTATTAATGGATCTAAGATTGTAGACTTCATTGCTGGAAAAAGGTTAACAAGTTACATATATATTTGGTACTAGTTTTTGTAGTCTTATAAACAACAAGCGCAATGTGATATTTAATTCTATTCGAATATCTATATCGTTAATCCATATGACCAACGCCCCCAGAAGAGTTTAGATATTTTTAGTTTTCGGGGGGTAGTGCAAGATACAGAACGCGTCTCGTTCCAGAGACATCCCCTAGTTCTTTGACATGCCCGGTGTAGAACATGGATACATCGGACCTCGGTTTTAGGTATAATCTGAAAGACCATTAGTTATTTCAGTAGAGGAACTGGGGATCGAACCTGCCAAGTCCAGCGCAATAACCACTGGGCCACTGATTCGCCATGAAAGTGGCTTTTAAACACGGAGGAAAACGGTACTATATTTTAATACAGACTATATTTGAGTGGACTTCTTTGCAGTATTCATACCTAAATCACCTGATCAGCTGGCGGAATTGGATCGGAAGACGCCGTAAAATGACAAGTTTGTGAAACATGACGAGATTTACTATATTATCCTCATTGAAATAAATAAAAGATACGGGACCCTTACCATAGATCGTGAACGTGACCCTAGAGTGTGACCTATAAAACTATATGACCTACGTATAAATCCTTTTAGGTACATGGCTTACCGATTGTCTGTATGTTTTATTTCCTTTTATATCATTCAAGCCATTCATAAAAGTTATCCTGACAAAACATAGTGAGTGACACCCTGATTAAGTAAATGATTACGTTTTTTTCAGTCGCCTGATAAAAGTGTTTAATATATAAAAAGAACATAAAGTAATGTTTAATGGTTCAAAAACCAATAAAAATTGTAGCGTTAGTCATGCTACAATGTAGTCATACATGTCTCAGAAAGTAAGTATTGCGGTGAAATTTTTCTATGAAAACAACAGAAAACTCCGAATATGTAAAAAAAAAACATGTCGGCTTCCTTCTTTTATTACAAGACGGAGAACAAACACAAAATGGAATTGGTTTGTAGATAATTCCGGTTTAGTCTATGGTCAGATTAGATGGTCAACAAAAGCGTTCTGTAAGACATGCTCGACTTTCTTAGTGCTTGCCAATAAAACAAAACTTTTGTAAGAAATAGCAAAACCAAATTTTGTTGATTCTGTGACCATAAAAAAGTCAAATTCATGGTGACTTAAATGTTTGAAACCCCTGAACACTATTGCTACACTGTAAGCTGCAAATTACTCTCTTAAAAGAAGTACAAAATGCATGTACATGGTAGAAGCATGCACGCAAAACTTTAACCAACGATTCTAAATTCAACAAGGACTATAATTGTAGTAAATTCAGTCAAGAGTTATCTAACTTGCATGTTTGATACCCCTTAAGACTGTATTGAAGTATAAAATCAATCCTTTAAGTGATTGAATGGCATGAATACATGATAGGACCTTGCAAACAAGTTGGAAAGTTGCTTTCAAAGAAATCTTTATAACCGACTTATAATTTAAAAAAAAGTCAAATAGAATATGCATGTAAGTAGTACTCATGTAAATGCATAATAAGTTTTTATCAATAACGTTTTGTTCATTGCACGAACACTCCCAGTGCTCTCAAAAAAACTTTATTAAAATGACGTCACTTCCGTTGCAATACAAATCCTTTAATTGTAACATTTGGACTCTCATTTTTCATGTGTGGCCACATATGTCCGAGTACACAATGCTCCAGCGCGTATAATACACCTAGGGCATTGATCCCACAGTATTGTTATCTTTTATATATAAATTCTCAAATATAATAGAAATAAGATACACAAGAACGATAAAAATCACTGGAGAACACGGGAACCATACAAAAGGACCTCATTATTCGCATTTTAACCACAGAAAGGCTCGGGTGACAACAATCAATGGGTACTGTAGAAAACTATCCCGCCAGTGAACAGCGTAACAAAACGTTGATTTTGATAATATCTTATCGAAATTGTAAGAAAATACCCAATAAATTTTAGTCCGATGGATATATCTCTTGATTTTCAAAAGGTGTTTATTCATTTTGAAGTTGCAATGGGTATACTGTTTACACGATACAGTCTTTGTTTAGTTACGGCCTCTTAAAAATGCCATGCAACCTGTTTCCCATATCTGAAATCGACCCTTAGAGACTGATATACACAACAAATCACAGTGAGATTATATATGACTTCTGTATGACTACGGAACATGGCTTTATTAGAGAGTTTCACCGGTCTGACGTCTTCACTATATACGGCGGCCGGTTAGGACCATCGCCATCTCTCTAATACTTTATTTCCCAATAATGCGCAAAGAAATGATAGCAGTACGCTATGTTATTGCATTTGCAACGAATTCCATCAAATATGTCGCTGTTCAAAATTTAACACTTCACTATGTTGCAGTAATATGTCTGGTGATGCATGCAAACTTTCATTTTCTTTTGATGTGGTAAGTTCTTCTGGTGCAATGCTTATTATGCTCTTGATATTTACATGCTCCGTTTCATTTTATTTTTAGAAAGTTACTGCGTACGAAAAACATCTCCATGTACCGAATAAGGGACAAAATTGCGCATTTTTATCTATTTAAGTAATGCGTGTGAACGAAGACCATCTTTGGGAAAAAAACACTGCTTCATCCGACCGGTGACCTTTATTTGCAGGTGTGAATATACCAAAAGGGTTTAGGGGCTTTCTAAAAGTATAGGAATAATTGATACTGTGTCTCTTTAATAACTATATGCATATATTCCCGAGCTGATTGATAATTAGCAGAATTATTGCCATTGAACTGGCTGAATAAACAACTTGTTGATTCAGCCAGTTCAATGGCATTAAAACTAGAGGTTGGGGTTTTTTTTCGGCAAAAACGAATGTCTCTCGCCTCTCTCCCCCATCCCCGCATGGAATTTCGCAATGACTATCTATAGGGTACATGTATATATTGAAATGTTGCAAAATTGTACATTGTGATCAAATCGAAGGTATACAGTAGAACTGGTAAGGTTAGATATCGGATTTTAAACAGAGCTGACAAAGAAACATACATGTACAAAGTAAACGCTATACAAGAAATAAAAAATGCTAGTAACAAATTACTCCCCTGTCGGTGTACATAATTATATCTAATACTGATCACTCATGTGCAGTTTAGTTGAAAACCATTAAGTCGTATCAGAGAAAAAGCGCAGACATCGTAAAATTTGACAAATTAAGGGCACCAACTCCACACAAAATAAAAATAATAAACCGGAACAGACTAATAATATGCAAATGTAGACATGGAACTCATAATTCATGTGTAGTTATAATGAAATGCATGCAGTTGTAAAGGAGCAATAGCCCAAACATCATAAAATTTGACAAATCAATGGCAATAACTCTGCTTACAGTAATTGCAGTAACTGAGCCGAAACATGCTTGTGATATGCAAATAAAGGCATTGCATTGATCAATCGCGAGTGGCTTGGTTGAAATGCAAAGTTTATTTCCAAGCGGTCTATTCTATAAACTAAACGAGATCTACTATACACTGATAAATTAAAAAAAAATCAAGCTATCTTCATATTGATTAGATACAAACGATTTCAGAAATGATTCGTAACTTTCAATGATCATCTATTAAATTAGATATTGCATGCCAAAAATAAATATGTTCTATTCTCCTATGTTCCTACGATAAGATACGCTCCCCCGGGCGCCGAAGAACCCGCACGAGTAAAAGATATCTATATATCTGACCTCGACGATGCTTTTACTACACCTAACCCTTATAATGAAGACCTAGTGGATGTGACTTCGGACACCAAGGCATCCGCGAGAAAATTCCCCCCAACACTATCAAACTCTGTATTACAGACACTACTCTACAGTCTACATCTACGACCAAGGTTGCTGGATAATAATACACCTACACCCTTCTCCCGACATCGAAGCACCTGCAAGTTATATGGTTGTCCTAAAATCTTGGCGGGTCCATCTCCGGACACCGAAACTTGCAAGATACAAGGTAATTATATGGTTTCAGTCATCACTGTTGTCCTAACTAATACATTATACTACATAACACTACACTAGTCAAAGTAATTAAGTGAGGTGTTGAGCAAACTTGAGATATTTTTGTTTTGGGTCAGAATTTGCTCAAGATGTCACAATATCTCGACTCTAGTAGCCTACCCTTATAGTTGAACTATACACTACACTAGTTCTACCTACGACCCGAGCTTCTTTTCCATACAAATTTTTTACTTTCCACAGATACCGAGGCATCTACAGGAACATAGTTCCAATGGTTAGGTTGGCACACAGTCCCAGCAATAATTGACTTGTCCCTCTGGTACACAGACACGCAAGTGACCATATTTACCGTCTTTTATATGATCGGATACTGGGAGGTGTCACTCAGGTTAAAACATCAATATCAGCAGTATAACTTACATGTAACTGTGATAACTTCTAAACACAAGATACTTTAAATTGAGGACTTAAACCATACCGGGCTTGATTATTCATTCTCTTTTAAAGCAAATGGTGAATTGGAATAAGGGGAAGTAACTCTGGAATTGCCACTATTATTGTCACAGTGATTAGACAAATCAAGGACAATAAGTCCGCCTAAATTTACTGAATCGGGCAGTAAACCATTTCATGTATTAATTCAGCTGCGGTGCATTCGCTTTTATATGTCTTTGTCTCATCATTTTACTTATAATTCTAGCTTCTCTTGTGAACAGATAAACAGTGAAATCTCTCAGAGGCGAACATCCTTGAGAACATAGAAATGTATTTGTTGTAGAGGTGTTGTGCTCGACAGTCCTTATATAATTGACACAACGGAGACAGGTATGTAGTAACTTGAAACAAGGCATTAAGGTGAATTATCATTTTTATGAAACTCTGCAGTTAGACCAAGGATCAAACTCATCTTGTCTCTCGCCCTTATCCAAATGCCTTGACAAAATTTGATAGAACTATTGCGAAAGAACAAAATTTCCCCTCAAACCTATTTTATAGTAGGACATGCATCTTAAAGGTACTGTAGACCAGCGTATGTTTGGGTACATCAGTTTTCGCCTTATTCACGGCAGCAATAATTTTCGCATATTTAATAAACTAAAAAACACTAAAAAATAAATCATATACATGTATATTTGAGTCATTTTCGTAAAATTGTAAAATTCTTTGTTCTGCAAGAAGTCCAACGTTGTTTAGTCGCTAACCCTTTTAGTTAAAATTATTTTATAAAAAGAACTCACCTGCCCTGCATCAGCCGACGCCATCTTTTCTTTTTGTAATATCCGGTTTGGTTAAAGACTGTTGGCAACTTATTGATGCATAATTTTAGCATATAAACTTGTCATGATGCGAATCGTTGAACAGTTTAAATTATATAATTACAATTTACGTCAACGTTTTAATGTCACTCCACCCATATCCTTAAATAGTTATATCTTCACATCGCTTATTAAGCACTTATTTTATATAGATGTTCTCCATGCATGAATATTTTGAGGACACCGCCTATGTACACAATTGATTGTAACAAAGTTTCAGCGTTAGATTACCAACATTCCCAGTTTTGATATTTCCTAAAATAAGTGTAATTTTACAACAGTTGGTTTTGTCGTCTGCCTTTCAGTTCACACTTGATACCCTGAATTAATTTTCGTAAATATATTAACAAAATTTAAGAAGGTTTCTAACTTATATTCACCGATGCATTGCGGTTAATTTTCTGTTACTTTTTATTAACTTTCTTCGCTCCGATGTGCTTCATAATGGGTATCAAATAATTTCCTTTTTTATGTTTTCCCCGAGATTTATAAAGATTTCTTCATCAACCTTGATTTTTCGAAAATTACCGTAGCGCTAGATTTCATTTCTTTATTTTGTTCATCTGTCGACGTCTCAGATTGTAATAATCACAAATAGTGTCCTCTATATTATTGTCCTGTTGAATCACTGCTTAGGTTTCACAATATCAAATAAGGCTAGAGTATATCCGTAGCTTTGTTGTTTTCCTCTTCTAGTTCTGTAATAATGAGAAGAAAAACATAAGTTCAAGCAGAAGACAATTATGTATCAGCAATGTTCAGTGAGCCGTGAATCAAACGATCTCCTCGGTTGTAATCGTTGTATCCAATAAGCGAAAATACAAACACGACTATTGTATGTTATTGATCTATCAACCTGCGAATCGTAAAATATTTTATCTTCATTTATGATGAATAAATGTAAATCGATATTTAGTGCAATGAAATGAAATCCTGGAAGATATACTTCCTTTTTTGTTATATAGAGACAGTTCAGACAGAAATCTCAACGAGACAAGGTCTTTTTGCTACTCGATAAATCCACAAGGTCACCGGTTTTTACGTTTGACATAACCTTACAACCTACCCGTCTGTCTTCAAGTTGACGAAACTAATACATGCAATTATAGCTCGCACTTACCAAACATATGGATAATGGATTTGTTTTTCTTTAAAAAATGTGTCTTAAACCCGACTTAGACAAAGGGGGGCATTATGAACGTATATCGCTCACCTGTGTACCATTGCACTTGAAAACAAGAAAGTAGGTCAAAGGGTTATAATCAAGCTCAATCATAGAAATTTGGAAATTAGTTTGCAAAACTGCACAATAGTGCGAATTTCATCTCCCTAGCTTGAAAAGCAAAAGGATCAGCTAATGCAAAAGTTTAAATGATATAGATGATTCAAACTTCAATGCTGTAGCTTCAGAAACAGGCAGGAAGGTCAGCAGGTTAAGATCAATCATAGACATTTAGAAATTAGTTTGCAAAATTACACAATAGTGCGGATTTCGTCTTCTTAGCTTGAAAAATAAAATCTAGAACGAAGGTCAAGATCAGCCAATGTCGAAGTTTAAATGTATAGATGATTCAAACTTCAATGCTGTAGCTTAAGAAACAGGCAGGAAGGTCAGCAGGTCAAGGTCAGTCAATGACAAATTTAAAATCAACACAAAAAACAAAACATGGTTCAAATTTCATTGATGTAGCTCCGAAAGCAGGAAGTAGGTCAATGTCAACCAAGGTCAGAGTTGACATTTGCATGTAAAACTATCCATAGAGTTCAAACTTCATTGTTGTAGCTTTAAAACAATAGATATGCCAGTTAGTCATGGTAAATTTCAACCAATGTCAGTTTTGACCCAGGGTCATGACTTGAACAAACTTGGTTGAGGTCCAGTAGTCAATGATGCATACCAAATATCTATACTCTTAGTCTTGTGGCTTTAGAGAAGATTTTTGTACAGACTTATATGCAAAATGAAGTGACTCCCCGGGGCAGGGTCAATGTTGACCCGGGGTCATGATTTTAACAAACTTGGTAGAGGTCTAATAGACAATGCTACATGCCTAACTCCTAATAATTATCTGAACTCTGAGTCTTCCGTTTTTTCGTGGATTTTTTTGAAAACTTTCCTAACCAGAGTTTATCATGGAACTGAACTGTTTGAACAATTTTGTTAGGACTTCATAGAACGAACATTCATTTTACGTTTCGTTGATAGTAGCCCAGTGGTTAAGTAGATGATGTTGCTTGGAGCAAACTCTGAACAACGGACGACAGACATCCACTGATCGAAAAAGCACAACATGACCACTTTCTCGTCAGGAGAGTTAAAAAGAGAAATCACGGGTTATAAGAATTCTACAGTCTGAAGTTAGCCGTCTCCGAAACATAAAATACAATAATACGATATGAAAGTACGATAATGATATCGTTCCTAAGCATAGTGTTATCGTATTTTCTTCCGAAGACGCAAAACAACGATGGCCCTAACGAAACACCATACTTTAAGCGCAGCAATATTACGAGGTTTAGTTTTGGATCGTTTCATACGAAGTCTTAACAGATTAGATGCTCAAAACTAGAAGTACAATAATGAAAGGCATAAGGGGTAATGTTATAACAAATACGTGTATACACACATTTGGGTCAGTTGAAATCTCCGAAAAGCAAATTGAAATGCTAACATCTTATTTGATATATCAAGCGTGCATTATTTGCAGGTCAACCTTTTCATTTATAAAAACATTTGCTTTACTTATTTATATATTTACTTAACCTAAATGGTATAGATGCAAGCGCATGGTGGGGGTTTCGCCAATATATCAGTTATTCACAGGCGAGCAGATCATTTAATTATCGTTCCTTGGATGAACCATCCGTCGTGAGAGTCTTTCAATTGTCTCGAATAAATACTAAGGGAGGTAGCTGAACTCGAGCCTTGTGTTAGTTGTCTGTTCTACATAGCTCTTGTCAGTCCGGTATTGTAGTAAAAATTGTACATTTCGGTGTACCACCGATTTGATTTGATTTGAAGGTCCGTCCATTACCTTTTTCGTGGATGAGACCCCGGCATGTCTCCTATCATGCCTATACTAACATAATGGTTTTTTTCTGAGTCCAAAAAAGAAGAAATTTACCTTACTTCAATTTCCAGTCAGTTTTAGCCAAAATGTGAATTTGATTGGTTGCCGAAAAGGAGGTCAATCGCGGTGACCAATGAGATCTGTTAGTGCGATTGACCTGCTGGAAGTATCACCGCAAAGCAGTCACAGCCTTTAATACATATAACTTAGGAGTGATTTGCGTTGAACCCTCGATTTGTCAATATTACATAATATCATAATTCTTTCAATATTGATGTGTACATTTCCTCTCTTTATTTTGGTATTCTTTAAAATCAGAGAGTGATGGTCTTCCGTGCACTTTCAACGCTTCAGAGAAAAGAGGTCAACACAGATATGAAATCTTGACCTTTTCAAGGTTGAAAGAACGCCTGAAGAACGGCAAGCACATTCGTGTACGACGATGAATAAGTGTTGTTTATTCCAAATAACATATCTGGCAATTCATTAAGTCCCATCTATAAATCGATAAACCAGATAAGCTGCTTTCAAGGGAGACAATTTTGCCGATAAGCCAATTAATGTTGGGGAAAAGGGTCGTGTAAAGAAGAAAGTGGTGTTATGTAACTTCTAGAGTTAACTTATGAATTCGAGTTTAAAGCATTAATTGTAAAGATAACTTAAACTCAAAAAATAACCGTGAAAAAGACCCAAACACACAAAAATGGCAACGCCGAATACAGTATAGCTCACCCGTTTATTTTCGACAAATCAGCTAAAAAAATCCCGATTTCCAAGAAGTGCATACAATTTATGTAGTTGGTAACACGCACATTTACATCAATAATTGCGAGTTTGTTCAATATCAATTATATTTATTGATTTAAAACTTTCAAAGTACATTTACGTATAATGCATATAATGCGCAACAGCCGACGTCGAAATAATGTCGTGCTCCAATATAAAACTCACTGACTGGTAATCTGCATTAAATTCTCTAATAAAATACATTTGACGTGATATAGCGTGTACAAAATCAACAAACCATTAAAAGGAATTTCATAAATCAAATGAACTAAAAACGGAAGAAAAACAGGTCGATAATCTACGGCATCAAACTTTTAAAATACGGCACCTAGCCAAGCCAATTGGAACACTAAAAATTCTTCCTTGTTTCAAGTATTTTTTTAAAAGATAAGTTGCATAAAACATTATCAGACAGAAATGTATGTATAACTGTTCCATGCATTTTAAAATTTCTATAAAACGACAAGAATATCACTTCCGGGGCCTAAATCGTTCACCTAACTACTGGAATTTTTTAACCTTGTGTGACAACTGTCCAAAAAATCAATTGTCTTTATATTAGCATACGATTCGGATGTTTGATTAAAATCTCTAGCAATTAATATACAATGTGATGGTTTAAGATTGATGGGGTTTTCAACCGGTGTAGATCATGGCTAGCCTGTACATACTAATATGTGCAGTCAGGCTGATCATGATCTGCGCTGTTCTGGGTTAAGTCTGTAAATTTTCAATGAGCACTCATTCGAACTATTAATTAATAGTTATGTCCAAAGTGAAATAAGTCCATTTTATAAATTTAGCCGGAAAATGGTTAGTATTTAAACTTATATGAGACTTCTTGCATAGTGTCACTATACTGTGCGCCATTGTCTGTCTCATTAGTTATCAAACCTGATCTGAACTACAGCCCCTTGGGGCTGTCATGGCTGCATATCATGTGAGATCAACTTTCATCACTGATTATCACAGGCACATCATCAATGTTATTGAAAGGTTGTCTGGTTAGTATGTACTGAAATGTTTTGATGCTTCTCTTAAAATCAATACCGGCTGATAAGTCATCATTAAAAGGGGGAGTAACCGCCGCTGAGATTGTTATACGACATTAAAGTCCCATGATCACTTTGAATTAACTGCTATAGTAAAATACACCTACTGATAGGACATTGATACAACCAAGTTCAATTCACTCTAAAATAATATTGACATTTACTTTTTTTCGTATTCAAGTCGTTTCTTTACGAAAAAGAATTGCCAGAAAGCCTTGTTATTCCTTGTATGATCATTGAAAAAGAATACCACATGCTATTTTTTCAAACATGTACTTATAGATATAAAAACAAAGTTGGGAATGTTTTAGTCATTTCCACCAATAACATATCGTTCTTGATCAAACAAGAGAGACTTGTGCTTCTGGGACTTTAAAGGCGATAATAAATATACGTAACCATGTAGCATATCAAGTTATCAGGTGTTTACCAATAAAATCGAATTTCTGGCCCATACACAACAAAGCGAAACCCACAAAATGCTTGATAATATCTCATTAGAGTCTGGTAAGATTTAGGTTTTAAAATTCATTTGAACAGCTTTTACTTTAAACAACATTTTCAGTGCCATGCATTTTGAAAACAGAAGTCTACTCCAATTGTGTGCAAAAAGTACTTTGTTTTTTGACAAACATTTCTTTACTTGTAAATATTATCTTTTCAAGTCATTAGGTAAATTGATAGAACCGGACCAGACTCTGGCCTGCAGAGCGTGGGCGGAACGAAGTGCAAACACAGACTGAATTTATTGCATGCAAATAGAGAAACTATTAAATATGAATATGTATCAATAACACAAGTTTTATTTACATTTTGTGACACATTTAAGTAACTATTTACTCGACTTATGTACGTGATTTGAATGCAGAATTATGCATTACCCAGAGATGCATTCATATCTGAGTAAAGTCTCCAGTGGTCTCGGTATAATTTCTAACAAAGAAAACTATCAGATGTATGCCATATCACATCTTAAATGATTAATATTAGATAGCTATTCATATCTTGATGAAGTCTCCGAGTATCTTGAGTATATTTATAAACAAATATTTAGTCGATATATTCTATGATCATATCTTCCGTGACTTATATTACATATCTAAATTAAAGCATGCCTATCTGTTATCAGATCTAAAAAAAAATAACTAAATATCTGATACAACGATAAAAAAATTAACAGAAACTACATGTATATAGTGTCAAACATCTAACGTTTTTGTTTGTAAATCATGTTTTAGACCAAGCGTTGAAGCGAAATTTCCACAAATATTTAAATTAGTAATCATACAATTTGTTCACTACAAGCTCTGGTGGTTTTTCACAAAAGAAGGAAAATCTACTTACAGATTTTCACAATGTACTATAGCAATCAGCTGCTCATGAAGCGGTAAATAAATGTATAAATCTCATAGTTAACCACACGCTGGTGAATTTGTTTCACTAACATTTACATAAACTTAAGCATACGCCAGTTAAGATATTTCCTTCACTAATTATGTAATTTCAAAGTCATCGGTGAGCAATCTACTCCGATAAAAAAAGAGAAAATTTGTTATTCTGACACAAAATGTACAAGCTTTTTTTCAGAAATCCGTCGCAGATAAAGCAGAGATTTTCATAGTAGGTCGGTTAAAATGTCAAACTATTTGTGTGATAACCAGTTGCTATGTTGACTACTCTAAGTACGATCTGTCGATGCAAAAATGATATATTACAGCTTTAAAACGATACTAAAGTAACCATGATTCGTCAAAATGCGACAATTTTATGGGCAAATATTTAAGTAAGAAAATGTTTCTTTAAGGTAGACGCTACTTTAAGGCTTTTTTGATGAAGTATTAAAGGGAAAGTTATCACTTTATATTGAAGTTTAGATGATAAGTTATCTTTGAGTACTTTTGGAAGGAGAGTTTTACCTTTATATGCTAGTCTAAGGTTAACAGTACATTAGGCTACGGGTAACGTGTGAACCATTTAAACCGGATGTTGCTGGTTCAAGCACAAACGCTAGATTCAGTAGTGTTTCTGGATGTCATCATGATCTACACTGATCGCAACCAGCTGAGTATACAGCCTGAGTGGTCGAGTGGTTAGAGTCGCTAACTGACTCGAATTCACTGCAACCTATCAAAGATTGAGGAACATTGGTTCGAGTCCTGCCTCCGACCATGACTCTTTATTTACGGTGAAATATTTGGCAGTTTCTTACGGAGGGCTGGTCCTTCCCAGGAACGATTGCGACAACAACAACCAGCTTGGTAAAAGAAAACAACTTGTGGCGTGGCCTTAATGTCGTGCTACTTTTAAAGCTTTCAATCTGCTCTTACGGCCATGTTTAAATCATTTATACTCGCATATCTTTTATTGATACGAAATAATTGACATTATTTATCGAATAAGCGATAAAATAAAGATATCAAAGCCAAATATCATGGTTGACTGGACAAATAAAAAGGACAACCGTGTGAAATGTAGGTTAACAGCCAATATTTTTACAATATAACAGTCGCGTTGAAGTAAGCATATGTTTATTTAAAATGGATTTTTTTTAAAAGAAGTAACTTTTAAGTATATATACAACACACCCGGATGATTAGCGAGCAAACATTCCCACGGAAACAAAAACTGACAATTAAGTACCTATATCACACGGGAACGCTACTATTACATCGATATCATGTACAAAATAAGTTTGAAGCTCGTACTGCATACTGTTCTTCAAACAGGAAAGTGTATGTGCGTATGGGACTGAGGGGGTCCGGATGGGATATGGTTGGTGGTGGTGGCAGGGGGGTGTTTGAGTATAACTGATAGTATCCTTATGATCCAGGTTTCAAATACATTAGATGTAATCTGTTACATTGCATGCTGTTTATTGTATATAACTCTTTAAATGTCTTTAAAACTGATCGATTTGCCCCATGTTCTGTGTTGTCTCGGGAGTGATTAAAACAAATTGTCTCCCAGTAGATCTAAAATAAAAAGGTCATATCAGTCGATGACTCGGAACAACATCATCCCATCACGTAGACTGTTCGCATGTGTCGGATGATAGAGGTGCAGGAAAATTTATCAGTAAATGTTTGTTTTCAACACTTAACACAGGATATTTTCCTGTTACGCCTGGCCAAGCTTAACACCTAAACTATTTTAGTCATGTTCTTTCATTATTAACGATTTTACTTTCAACCCAGACAAGGTCTGACATGTACGTACAATTTAAATAAAAAAAACAGCCTTCACGATGTTTAATGGTTTGTTAGGTTTTATTCATACAGAAACGTTTTATAGATCATGCTTGGTAAGAATTATGTACTGGAAAGTCAAGTCTGCACTAACTTATGTTAGGGCTTAATCTTGCCACTGTCCCATTGCCAGCAACCCGCCCCGCCCTGACCCTCGTATAGCAAGTGATCTATCCAAACTATATAGTAATATGAAACTGAAACGGGAAATAAGTTGATTGTGCATCAGTGAAATAGGTCGGACAGGTACTCTAAAACATACAATGCAAAATAATACATTGTGAAAATACATAATTTGATATCATAATCTATTTAAACGCTTGTTGTGGCACAGGTAGCCCGAACGTTTAAAGATAAAATGCAATGCCTATTTGATGTAGATAAAACTCTGTCTTTGTATTATATTTTTATATCTGGCTACTGTATGCAGATTTATTGTAGATTTGTTTGTCCTTATTTCAAAAGCACTGTACCCCTTCAAGGGTATGAGAATAAGATAAAATGAAATTCTTACCATAAATAACACATGTACAAAAATCCAGGTATGCAAATTATAGGCAGAAAATTCCTCAACAGTAACTGTTTAAGTGATCGGTAAATGCTACACACGTTTAAACACCTTTAATCACATGCATTTTATCTTCTAACTCGCGATACGTATCATTTAACAAATAAATATCACTTGAAAACGAAGGTTGATAATGATTTTCGAAGGTAACTTTTCAAAAATAACCAGTAGTTAATAAAAAATGTTGTATATCTTGCTTCGATAGTGTTTACAATGCATAGTTCGCATGAGTTGATATATGGTATGGTTAAATACGTCCGCGCTATTTATAAGGTAGAAAAATCCATTGATAATGCATACAATAGGCGGATTTTGAACCGGTAAGGTAATCCTACGTACAGATCACAGTGCCATGATGTTTTGTCCAAGGTTTACTTTTCAAGGGGCAATTACGTATTGCTCTATGTGACAAAATCTTTGTTAAATGATATCAAGTTACGGGCTTGACCCCCATTGATTTTTGAATTATAGGTACAGTAGCGCCTTTGAAAACGAGTTACAAGAACACTTGGTACATATTAACGACTGAAATGTTTGTGTTGTTAATTGTATTGTATTTTGCTATCATGTTTTATTTGAGTTTGTGCTTAAGCGATTCTAGCGGACCTAGAAATACTCCTGCACATTTTTACCTAAAACCAAGGGTAATAACTCTGGTGTGCTTTTTCTTGAAAACTGTAGAAAAGTTTGTGTAACAAATTTGCAACTGTTTAAATATTCTTATTATTCAAAGTACTCAATTCAAGGGCAACAACTCTATTAGCAAAGAACCAGTTGCAAAAAGTAATTCGTTACATATATTCACTCCATCTAATATCAAGTATTTGCTCGGTCCCACAAAATTTCTTAATCAAGGACAGTAACTCTGCAGCAGCTGAAACAGGAAAACAGAAAATAGCCGATGCTTCATTGGTATAGGTTAACAACAATGGAAGTATTTTGTACAGAAACTTTTGGCATCAAACTAACGAAACACACCAGGAGGACCACCTCCGTGGTCGAGTGGTTAGAGTCGCTGACTTGAAACCACTATAATAACCTCTCCCAGATTGAGGGCCATGCGGTCGAGCCCTGCTACCAATCATGTCTCTTTATGAGAAAGATGGCAGGGTTTTTTTTACAGAAGGATAGGCGTCTGGTACTGGTTTTTCCCAAGGACGATTCTTCAGGAAAACTAAGACCAAAAGCATGGTTTGAACAGTCGTTAAATTCCCACAACAACGTATACGATCATAGTAACTCCTGAGTACCCTCTTCAAACCCCAGTTTGCATGATAACACTAACTCCAATGACAATGATGGATGTTCCTTGAAGTAACATTTCATTATTATCATTGCAGAAATAGTAACACTTTGTATACAGTTAATGTAAATTGGGTGATTATCCTGTGGCGAAATTTTCGCGAGTTGGTAAACAGGCTTAGTTCACAAAGGGAGATTACTCTATATGTAAACATTCACACGTTTAATCATTTACAAAATTTGGGAAAAATATAGAAAACTAGAGCTATCACTTAACGTGATTAAAATACACCGACAGAGTAGCACAGTTGGAACATGTCTTGCATGTCATATATAAATCTGATCATTTGAACTAAGTTTCATGTAAATCTTTCAAAGTATTAAGGAGGTATAGTCAAATAAATGACCTGTGACCCCTAATGTGACCTCTCGACCAAACTTTCAAGAAAATCCCTCAAGACTGTTAGGGAAAAAAAGTCTTATGACCTTTGTCCCCTAAGTGTGACCTTGACCTGCAGGGTTGGAACATGGTTTCTGCACAGCGTCTTGGAAAGATGAACATGTGTTCCGAGTTAATCAAGTTATTAAAAGATACCTAATGACCCTAGAGTTTGACCTTGACCTTGAGCTGATGGGGTTGAAACACAAGTTCTGCATATCGTCTTGATCAGATAAACATTTGACCAAACTTTCACGAGAAGCCTTCCATGGGGTGTGGAAGAAACAGAGTTTCCTCGAATAAAACCAACGTCCCTTAAGTGTGACCTTGACCTAAGCCCAGCAGGGTTTGGACATGGGTTCAGCACGTTGTATTGATGAGATGAACATTCAACTAAACTTTCATGCAAATTCTTCAATGGATACATGAGATACTGAGCAGACATGAAAAGCCAAAGACCCCTAGGTGTGACCTTGACGTAGCTTGGTTCGAACATGGGTTCTGTATATCATCTTGATTAGCTGAACATTTGACCGAAGTTTTATAAAAATTCTTCCAGTGGTTCAAGAGGGATTGGACATGAAATGGACAGACCATCCGGTCGACAAACTGACTCCTATATACTACCCTCCCACCTAAAACTTTATTTTTTGAGGGTATAATTAAACTTGCAAATATTACTTAATATACAGTAGTTGAATTACAGCACGACACTGGGGTTTTATACCACATTTATATGTACATGTAGCAATAATCAAAGGACCACAACTATGAAAAAATCCTTCCAAGCCAGCCTCCTTGGTCGAGTGGTTAGTCTACGACTTGAAATCATTGTAACCTAGCATAGATTTAGGGTCATGGGTTTGAGCCCAACTGCTGACCATGTCTCTTTATGTAAGTTGGCAGTTTCTTATAGAGGATAGGAGTCTAGTACTGACTCTTCTAAGGAATGATAGTTATGCTAACTGCTCACCTGTTAAGATGACCAAAAATACAGTTGGATGCGAGTTAAAGTCCTACAACAACAGAAATCCTTCTGTCCGATAAAAATGAGAATATATGCAGTTCCTCTTTGAAGAGACATTTTGCAACATTCATTGAATTCATTCAATGTTAGCCGAGATATAGCATGGTCAAGAAAAGGCATCATAAGTCAGTGAAAATAATAACAAAAATATGCAAATCTCTTCTTGATGTCAAGTGTCAATGAAATCAACCAAGCGGTTGTTTAGAAACAAAGCAGACACTGACAATGAACTGTCAGGCCCTTCATGGCCTTCAGTCATGGACATAGCTACCACTATGTGCTTCCCCTTCAACCGTGTAAAAAAAAACTTTGAATTAAAAGTAACAACTGGTACATTTAAAAAGGAACTTTATTATCTAGTCATGATCGATTTTCGTACATATATTAACAACATGATAAAATACACAAATGCACATAAAAAATTGCATAATAATAATATGAATATACGAGTTGAAAAACTGATTTCACTTTTGAGGAAATCAAATAGCTGTTTTAACGTTTGATATGAAAAATATAACTTTGCTGTATTTATTTAATACATGTATTACCTTGCCAGATCTATATTTAAATTATTTTCCTAAATGAGAAAATTAATTCTGACAATTTGAAAAGCACCTTTAAAGACAATTTATTTGAAACAGTGCCGAGTTAAACCTTTTGTTAAACTGATTTAATGTGTCAATGGTGAGGTAATTGTAAGGTAGAACATATAGATGGAGTTACTCTTTGTGATGAGTGGATACAGCCAGGAGCCTTGCAGGCGCTTAAACCTGCAACCTCCTTGACCTGCTGAGACACCATCTACTACACCAGGGTTTTTTTTGGTCTGATATTTTGGCATTGAAGACTGGCAAGTCTGTCACACTTAGCGGCTACTTTCCCTCCCTTATTATGCTATGGCATCTTACATCATATAGAAATGAATTTCTATTCTCAATAACAATGTTTTACCGTCCTTTTAGAGTAAAAGAGAGACTAAACAAAATATACAAATACCTCAGCCTTACTACCCTAACAAGAGTCTTTGTTGTTTTTTTTAATTTCAAGAAAATAAATAAAACAAAGTGAAATATGACAACATATGAAAATTTCATTTCTTCAACTAAAATTTCTGCATACATGTAACTCAACCTTCCAATTCTTCAAAATAAGACAAATAAAGATAATAAATACATATAATTTTACAGTTAACCAAGTTTTGCAAAGACACATAATATTTAATATTTATGCTAATAAGAAAACATCTGACAAGAGATTATGAAGCCCTGTCCCTTACCACACTTCCCTAATGTCCTCGCCTGCCTGAAGCAAGATTCAAACAGGTTGAAGCAAGATTCTAACAGTTGAAGCAAGTTGCAAACGGCTGGAGCAAGTTTCAAACAGTTGAGGCAAGTTTCCAAACAGTTGAAGCAAGTTTCAAACAGTTTTGAAACTCTGTGAAATACATGTCTTTAAATAGTTAAGCACATGTTAACATTCTGATTAATTAATAAGCGTTTTTCTCAAAATAGCAAAGATACGAGTAAGCAAGGTTTAAAATCTACCTTATATTTCCCATGAGAACACTATTTAGTAATGCCAAAAAGCCTTTCCTTAAATCTGATTTTTTCAGTAAGTTTGGAGTATTAAAGTATGTAAACCTTTCATTTCTAGTAAATATCTAAACAATTAAAACAACAGAAATGAAGGTGATCATTGTTTCAACGAGAGCATGAGCCTGTGAAATCACATGTTTAAACCACAACCTGTTTTTTAGCATTCTTATAACAGTACTAAAATAAACATTTCATTTAAAAAAAAACAAGAGCCATGTTACACATCGTTAATCCCCCCGCCGGGAAGAAGTTACCTGAAGGTTGTACTTTCGAACATTTTACTTGGTGAGAGGAAATCCTTAAAAAGCTGTATAGTTATGGTCATGCTGAGTACAGTTTTCAAGTAAGTGGAAAAAGAATAAGGCAATGAAGAGAAGGTTTGCAAAATTATATTAATGTTCATTATCAGTATAGGTATGATATTTTTCTATTTGACTAAAGTAGGCAAGGTAGAGTTATTGTTCTTGCACACTGCACTTCCTACCAATGTGCTATGTCAGTGTATTAAGTTTGAAGAAAATCCCTCAAGTACTTTTGGGGTTATGCTCCGGAAATTTGTTTAAAGTAAATCTGATAAAGGGGAATAACTCTAAAAGTAGGCAAGGTAGAGTTATTGTTCTTACATACTGCACTTCCTACTAATGTGTTATGTCAGTGTATTAAGTTTGAAGAAAATCCCTCAAGTACTTTTGGGAGTTATGCTCCAAAAATTTTTTTTCAAGTTAATCTGATAAAGGGGAATAACTCTAAAAGTAGGCAAGGTAGAGTTATTGTTCTTGCACACTGCACTTCCTACCAATGTGCTATGTCAGTGTATTAAGTTTGAAGTAAATCCCTCAAGTACTTTTGGAGTTATGCTCTGGACAAAACTTTTAAAGTAAATCTGATAAAGGGGAATAACTCTAAAAGTAGGCAAGGTAGAGTTATTGTTCTTGCACACTGCACTTCCTACCAATGTGCTATGTCAGTGTATTAAGTTCGAAGAAAATCCCACAAGTACTTTTGGAGTTATGCTTCGGACAAGTAAATCTGATAAAGGGGAATAACTCTAAAAGTAGGCAAGGTAGAGTTATTGTTCTTGCACACTGCACTTCCAACCAATGTGCTATGTCAGTGTATTAAGTTTGAAGTAAATCCCTCAAGTACTTTTGGACTTATGCTCTGGACAAAACTTTTAAAGTAAATCTGATAAAGGGGAATAACTCTAAAAGTAGGCAAGGTAGAGTTATTGTTCTTGCACACTGCACTTCCTACCAATGTGCTATGTCAGTGTATTAAGTTCGAAGAAAATCCCACAAGTACTTTTGGAGTTATGCTTGGGACAAGTAAATCTGATAAAGGGTAATAACTCTAAAAGTAGGCAAGGTAGAGTTATTGTTCTTGCACACTGCACTTCCTACCAATGTGCTATGTCAGTGTATTAAGTTTGAAGAAAATCTCTCAAGCACTTTTGGAGTTATGCTTCGGACAAGTAAATCTGATAAAGGGGAATAACTCTAAAAGTAGACAAGGTAGAGTTATTGTTCTTGCACACTGCACTTCCTCCCAATGTGCTCTGTCAGTGTATGAAGTTTGAAGAAAATCGCTCAAGTACTTTTGGAGTTATGCTCCGGACAAAATTGGGACGGACGGACGGACGGAGACCATTTCTATATCCCCTTCGCCTTCGGCGGGGGGATAATAAAAGAATCTAAAGAACTGTCCTTAGTTAGACAGTGTAAGAGGTTTCTGAATACTGAGAAATTCTAAAAACCACAATTTAAAACGTATTATGAAAGGTTACCCTGTACATTGGCTTGAGAAAAAGAAGGGACATGACTCTGTTAAAATATTTTCAACACACTCAGATTTAAAACAAATATGCAGAATCTTTATTCATAATTTAAACAAGAACAATTTATATCATATGCCCCCCCCCCATATCCCCTGGCAGGGCATAAAAATGAAGCTGGAAAAACATTAGCAGCAGCAATGGAATTATCTGGGGAGAAAAAAGTTAGTCATAAGTCAAAACTTCACAAGGCATTTTCTCACTGGATTTCAAATTACAAGCTATGCTGCATTTCCTAATAATTTAGCTACTTTTTCCTGGTATGTAGAATTATCTAAGCATGGGGACCAGAGATCAGAGTTCATTGAACAACTGGAGACCTACTGGCTCTAAGTAATTTTAAATGCTGAAATTTCTTTATTTTACCATTTGTTTATGATATTATTATCCGGATAAATAAAATATCAAGCATTCAAAGGGAGACTAATCAGGCATATAGAATGTACTGTTTTCATAGAACTAGCTCCCATCAAATAAATCTGGGGAAAAGTTCATTTCTGAGCATAAAGAATGTAAGCACATAAATTTAGCATTTTAGAGTTATCTAAACAACTAATATATATCCTATATCTAAATAATACATAATTCCTAATCATATCTAGTTGATAATTTAATAATAAAATACTTATATATAAATTAGAACAAAGAAAATACAACTCCATTCGTATTAACTTTGATATGCCTAGACCACATTTGCCATATTTTCATTTCATTGAAACAGAAACAAAACCATTTCTCATGAGCTGTCAAATCGTTGTTAAAACTGGTTACGACCATTAACAAGAGCTGTCCATAAGACAGCACGCTCGACTATTGTGGGTGTTTGCTAATAAAACAAAACTTTTATCAGTATAATAGCAAAACAAAATTCTGCTAACTATTAAGTATAAACTAGGAAAGTTGAATCATAAAAAAAGTCAAAATCTATAACTATAGATTTAATTTTTGGTAAATTAATTGTTTGATACAAATTTACCCTGAACACTATTGCAAGATTTGATATAACTACCATAAGTTTTTACTGTGATATGTGCATGATAGTACCTTGCATGCAAAACTTTACCAAATTTTCAAAGTCAAACAAGGGCCATAATTTGCACTAAATTTAAACAAGAGTTATCTGTCTTGACTGTGTGACACCTCTTAAGACATTAAAAAAGTTTCAAGTCAATATCATAAGTGGTTACTTAGGTTTGTACATGATAGTACCTAGCAGGCAAAACTTTAACCAAATTTTCAAAGTCAAACAAGGGCCATAATTTGTACTAAATTTTTTCAAGAGTTATCTGCCTTGATTGTATGACACCCCTAAAGACATGAACAAAGTTTCAAGTCAATATCATAAGTGGTTACTGAGATATGTGCATGATAGTACCTAGCAGGCAAAACTTTAACCAAATTTTCAAAGTCAAACAAGGGCCATAATTTGTACTAAATTTTTTCAAGAGTTATCTGCCTTGATTGTATGACACCCCTAAAGACATGAAGAAAGTTTCAAGTCAATATCATAAGTGGTTACTGAGATATGTGCATGATGGTACCTAGCAGGCAAAACTTTAACCAAATTTTCAAAGTCAAACAAGGGCCATAATTTGTACTAAATTTTTTCAAGAGTTATCTGCCTTGATTGTATGACACCCCTAAAGACATGAACAAAGTTTCAAGTCAATATCATAAGTGGTTACTGAGATATGTGCATGATAGTACTTAGCAGGCAAAACTTTAACCAAAGAAGCAACGCCGACGCCGACGCCGACGCCGACGCACAAGTGACTGTAATAGCTCTCCATATTCTCCGAATAGTCGAGCTAAAAACCATATATGTATACAGTCGCAAATGTCAAAATTACTCAACGATTTTCCCTATTCTAATGCACAATACTCTAATATACAATCGTCACTGATAGATCAATTTTTTATTTAAACATCATTAATTTCAACGATGTAAAAAATCAGAAACAATGTAACATCGGTAGTGCGTTACAACATTACATAAATAGCTCATGTTTTCATATCAAATTCTTTCCCCTTTTTCTCTTGGGAGAGTGCATAGTCTTTCTGTTTCTGTATTATGAAAAACAATAGATACTTTTTTCACCTCCTGTTCCATTAGAAAATGCTCAAGTACTTACACACAGTCTTAAACATAATGCTCATTCAAGTAACATTATATTAGATGAACATTATATGCTCTAAACACACTGCTATGGCAAAAAAATGTAACGTACGCACGACAGCTCATTCTATCTTCACTTTTAGTTTGCTTACGGTTCACATAACGCACAATCTTTTCCTATTACAGATCGCCCTGGTGACTGGCCCATTATCCACTCAAATTTCAAATTCCTTCACTTTATCATCATGCATACTGCCTAACCATTGCAATAGTATTGTTTTCTTTTCTCGATCTCGGTTCTACCTAGAAAAACACTTTACGTCCCTGCGAGTCTGTCCGAGTACCATCGGGTGAAGTTGGCTGATTTGCTGAGAATCTGTCACTCAGTGAGGTGGAAGTCTGAAATTTACATTAACAGTACACTTGGGAATCTGTATAAATTATATAATTTTACCTCAATATTGTTTCTGGAAAGGGCAAACACTAGACTCCCATCCTCCACAACAAAAAGCCAACTTTCTCATATTATATAAAAGAGTCGAAGCCCATAGCGAGACTCGAACCTAATGAAATTTTAGTAATTACATCGAAGTGATCTTAACCACTCAAGCATGAGGGCAGATTTCTCGAGACCTACACAATCATAACAGAACACAGTCAACCCTGCCCTTGTGACCCCATGAGTTAAGCAACAACCAGACAATTGCAACCATTTTATATTCCTCCCTTGTCATTTAAGATGATAACAATTCATCATGAGTGAAGAGTCAAGGTCTAAGGAGACCACATTCTCGGCTCTCCCTGTGTGGTTGCTTAAGACAAGTTCGACTGTACTTTAAGGAACAAAGTTAGCGTTATCATATTCGGCAAATTGGAGGTGGGTCTCCGACTCTTTAAAGGAGTTGTAACTATAAGTAGGCAAGGAACAAAAAAGCAACAATACATACTGTGGCCTGAGCAAACACAGATTTCTTGAAGTTGTACTTTGTAGACACTGCAGGTTTCAAGTTCTGAAAAGAGAATCGAAAATCAGTGGTTATCGACTAATAAACAATGAGTTGAAAGTTCTGATGTACAGTAATTAACTACAATTGTTGAGAGTTGTTAATTAGATGAAAACATTGCTTTCGAGTATTTCGACTCTTTCATGTCCAGAAATTACCAAAGGTGAATAAATGCAAAGGTTTTTTTTTCAAAACTATTTTATTTGCTTCTCTGTATATACGCAGATATACAAATGTATTATAGTTTTACAATCAACCCCTGCCCCAAAAATGGCTTACCCTTATTTGAGCCTGCAGTTCTTGGTTGGAGTCTGGCGCATTTCCCACATTGTACCTAGGTAACTTGTTCCTCTTCTGTGGTCTGCAAAATAAGCCCAAACGTTTGTCAGAGATAAAAACATGTCAACAAAGCTGATGGACAGACAATACATGTTCATTTGCTATCTACTTACAGTCAAGTATCCAAAACTTCACTCTGCAGCAATAGGAAAACTTCAGAAGAAGTAACTGAAGACTGTGACACATAATATATGTTAAGGATTGGATTTCGATTACAAGGTGCGTACCTATTCTATCTTGTCCTTACCTGATAAGTGGTTATGACACTATACACTAAGCCCTAGAAATTTTGTATACTGTAAAATTCTTTATATTCAAATTCATGATTTTCCAATTTTCTGTTTATCTGCAAAAAAAAAATCATTTTCAAGCCAGCACTTTTTGATATAATTTTAGACATTGCTTGTTTGCTTGTTTTGGCAAATTTGATGAATTTGGCGAATGTAAAAACCTCACGAAAAATTACCCTTACAGAACCTCATTTATTCAGACGACAAAACAGCTCTTACATTATGCTAACACTGCCATGACATCTGGAATAGGCTACGAATTCCACTTTTTTTGTTTGTTTTACTTTCCACTACTTTCAGGTTTTATGACCTAATTGTTTTTTCTAAATAATGTAAGAAGTGCATTACCAGTTCAAGGCCCTCGAATGAAAACCAAAACAGCCTTTCTACACTGAATAACTGCACAGAAATCATGCACAGACTTGAATAGGTCATATTTAACTATATCAGAAAACTTACGATGGTGGTGGTGAGTTCTGTACAGATATGGTTAATAATGATGAATCTGTCGTTGTTGGCTGCCTCCATCTGAAAATAAAGTAAAAATTTTAAATTGGCATTATTTTGTAAACCGCCTTTCTGACAGTGACAGTCATTCACAGTTTCACAGTGGAGTAACTTCCATTTAATCAAACCTATCACAAAATGGTTCACATGACAAAATACTGATCAATTACATTCACAGAGAATAAGGTATAAATAACTTTTGGAAAATCGTCTGAACAAGTTCAGGAAGTTTATAAGTAGTTACAAATGTGTCATAAAGTCCCTAGCACTAAACTCACCTTGTATTCAATATAAATTGATTTTCTGAAAACAGTCAATGCAATTCTAAACATTTACAACAATTATTTATTTCTTTTTCCTGACAATAAAATGTTTTTGAGGACAAACTTTTCCCAGTAAGTTTAACACAGCAATAACAACATTGTACCAAGTACTATAAAGAAAGAAATGTATTTGATATACCTTTTTCTTTGTCTGTTTCCTTGAGATCCTAATCCACTAACTGAGACCAAACTACCGCTGAATGTCCTGTTTAATCCTTGACCTCTTCCCCTACCCCCTCGACCTCCTCTGGGTGACTGTGAGCCAACAGACGTTAAGGAAATATTACTGTTGTATCTTGTCAGGCCTCTTCCTCGTCCTCTACCACCCCTGCCTCGTGGACCACCCCTGCCTCGTCCCCGACCCACTTTGTTCACACTGCTAGTTGAGATCTGAAATATAAACCAACATTCACATTACCATGCTCTATGGAAAGTGATTTGTATGAAAATGCTTGTTTTCCAATTCACTGCTCATGTAATTGTAAATGCGTATGAATATTCGAAATATTGAACTGAAATATATGTTTAAACTTACCATGCAATACTGCAACTTCGGGTTATATATAAATGTACTAGTACGTTAAATACATTAAAAGTTGATTTTTAAAAAACATTGTACTTTTTTCCTCAAGAAATATTTATTATTTGCAAGTTCTTTAAAACTGGCATGAATTTTCTAATTCTGTAACATACTTTACATACTTGTACAACACCATACTGCAAACTGAACCATTTTTTCAAAAAAAAATATTACAGTGCAACCTCTCAGGAGTGAACACCCTTGGGAACACAGAAATGTGGCTAATTACTAAATATATGGCTTACTGTAAAAAAATCCGTTAAGTACAAGGTTTGTTGCAAGCTGTTACCGCACTCAGAAATATGGATACAGTACAGATGTTTATTATTGACGATCAATTATCAACAGATTATTTTTTCACATATTTTATTGATCGGACACTATTCTCTGTACACTGTATCCTGACTATGTTTTCTGAACTTAATCTGAAGAATCAAAACTGTTCTTATCAAGGCCCTATAGTTTAAAGATACTGATTTTTACATTTTGTAGATCAATCACAGATTTTAAGTTCTTCCAACTATTATAAATTCTGTAAATCACTTTGAATTCCACAGACAAAAAGTGTTCAAACCAGAGCTCATGCTGAAAGAAAGGATTGTGGATTTCACAGTAAAATTTTGCAGTCAAATTCAAGCATGTGACCACAAGGTTGCGAGTCCAACACTCCACCTCGTCACCAAGCAATCAAGACCCGTACATAGAAACTCGGTGACACAGAATGTTCAGACAACTGCGTTTATTCTTTAAACAAAACTTAAATTTTCTGTTGCCTTTTACTCCAGTTCACATTTCAGTCTACTAAAAATGGCAATATCTTTGTAGTCTTGACTTTAAAAATGCGAGTTACCCTGCACAGAATCAGGCATTAATGGAAAGCAAAGTAAAGATAATCTATTTGCATTACCTGTAAACCTCTTCTTTGATTTACTTCCAGTGTCCTACTCTGCTTCTGTTCACTTTGTCGGGCATTCAATCGTGCTAACGTTTCCTTTGCTTTCAGCAAACTTTTAACGGCCTGTTCTCGTCTCCGATTCAAACTTGTTAATCCCTTTGTTAAACCAATCTGTGGTTCCTGACTTTGACTTCTCTGAAAACCTTGACCTCTCTGAAGGCCTCGACCTCTCTGAAGACCTTGACCTCTGACCCCTAATCTACCTCTGAGACCTCTACCCCTGCCTCTACCCCGACCTCGACCTCTGGTCTGTTGTGTTCCTTCAGTCTGAAGAAAAGAAACTTCATACTGAATAAAAATCATTAGACACAATGATACAACATGATACGCTTGCAAACCTACGCTATGTCAACACCCGACAAACAAAACCTCTCCACTGCTCTTTTCTTTCCAAATGAATTATTAAAATATACATGGATGCAATCAGAAACTGTGGGAAAATCTCATGTAATCAGCAGCACCCTGCCCTTTTTTGGTACCCCTTTTGTCTGAACATAAGATATATCGGTACAAATCTTTTTCTTTTTCAATAATTGAGGAAGCATTTTTAAAATAAGACTTCTCATAATAGATGAAGCTTTTATATCATTTATTTATAGAAATATTTCAATTTTATGTGACATTTTCTGCTTTTGAAGTCCTCAAACACACATGCCGTATCACAGGGCTGTGACTTAAACTTAATGCTTACCGTCCCTTTTTAATGGCACCCTGCCCTTTTTATTGTCTGGGTATAACACCAAGAACGTCATACATGAATGGATGTAGAACTACATATTTTGCGAGCTTTTTCAGAGCTAACTCTCGCATTAGCCAATACCAATATTTGCTACAAAAAAAGTTAAACTGGCTCAAGAGAAATTGAATTGGCTACAACTTTTTTTTTTGCTCAATGTTTTGTTGGCTACACTTAGTGTCTCATGGAAAAATTGTTCGAAGGAAAAATGGGACCGTGCTAGCCCTGATATATCATACTACACTCTGACTGCCTTAGTGTTCCTGTAACACTCATAATTAACATGACACCAATGGTGAGATAACCTGGCCCCTTTGTTGATATTGATATTGGGAGTATTTATGACAGAAGAATCCATTCAAACCTTTTCCATGTGCATTTATTTGTTGTAGGTGAAGTCTAATGTTGATTGGTATTGAACTAATTGAAGTCACTTGATTATATATATAGGAGAGTTCTTAAATAATTGTACATCTTTTTGAACTTTAGTCTGTTACAGGTCATATTTACAATAATTAAACCCTCAGACCCATTCCCTGCAAGCAAGCAGTAGGCAGATCCCTTCAAGATAAAAAAATCACCTGTCTGTTTAATGGATTGGTCCCTACTCTATTTGCTTGATTAAATCTACCACGACCCCTGATGGTTGTTGTGACTCTGCCCCTCCTTCGGGTTCCCACTGTACCGCCGCCTCCTCTCTGGCGTCTGAATGACTGGTTTGTTATAACCATGCTACCTACACGCAAAATATCAAACAAATCAATTAATCAAAAAGATAAGATTTTGGTAATCTTACAGTTTGTTTTAACTTCTTAACCAAAATTATAAAAATTTATACTTTTGACAAAAGAGGCAGACATTTTTTGGAATTCCGGGAGTAGGAAAAAAGTATGTTATTCCACCTTGAGAATGTAGCCGTTATTAAATTAAAGAAAATCCTCAATAATTATACATTGTATTTCAATACTAGTATTAGTAAAATTCAAAATACCTCTTGAGCTGCTATTGCCTCTGCCCCGTGCAGTTGCCCCGCCTCTTCGCTGACCTCTCCCTCTTCCACGTCCTCTTACATTTTGCTGATTCTTTATTTTTTTATTAAGTTTGATGATATCATCTGAAAAGCAACATGTATATTATTGTACAAAAAAAGCTCACATACAGGTGCTTCTACATGTTCATGCCTCAGTACAGCTCAGTGTGGGGTCAGTTAAAATAAAGTGACTCCGAGGCAAAACAGCTAGGTCACTTTTCACACTTTCGAGCAAATGGTTTCTTGAAATTACTGGAACAAATTTTAACTGTCTGACGGGGAGCAAAACTGCAGCTTTCAGAAGTCTTCCTGGTTGGGACGGTTGTTTTTTATTGGCCTCGGACCAACGGACCATCATGCAGATGAAATAGTATGATTTTTAAAATATCTTATAAATAAATATTCGTTGTAGCTCGATTGTGAAGAAAGCGTGTACTTATCAATTCATTCTCGAGTCCACTACCTGGAATAAACAGTACCGGTATCATACTAGTAAGTACGGTCGTAACCCCAGTAGGACTTGAACCCACAACCTCAGGGTTGGCATAAAACCCGGGTTTTATCATATTGCCCAGCCCAGCGGGTTATACTGTGAAAACCCGGGTTTTACTGGATAATACTGGGCAATAAAAATGTTGTGTGGCTGACATCTTTTAAGATTATCCCTACGTTAAGACACAATTAAAGTTACCTGTACTTGTAGAATTCACACCTGAAATATCACATATCAAGTACACAGGATATGTTGCAGGAACAAAAGCCAGAACTTGTTCCTGAACTATTGGCATTCATGTGCAACAAAGTCAACTTATCAAAGGCTTTGACCAGTGAAGTGACAGTTAAGAACACACCAACATCTGTATGGTGGTCAAGTGTAGAGAAATTTAGTGCTGTTGATCAAATGCTATGTTTTTTGCAAGGCAGCTCTTGAAAATGCCTGCAAGTTCTGCCTCAAATGAAAGGATCTTTTCAAACTTCAGAACAATCTCAGAAACAAATTGGGCATTCAGAAATGTGCAAAGTTAGTGTTTTGTTACAGAATGCTGAGGGGAAAAGAGGAATTAGACTGGTAATCACTGTTTAATAATGTACAATATTACTTGAATCAGAGACAGTGATTATGTAGTTAATAATGTAAGTTGTGGTGTAGTCTGCTTTAAATTGACATTTTGACATGGAAAATGTACACATGATGTAAATAATGTGTCATCGTTAAGAATAAAAAAAATAATTTTGTAGTTGTTATCAGATTCTTACATCCAAACATATTCATTATACACTATAATATCATCTATGTACTCGTTCTGATGTAATATGATGTTAAATGAGGCAATTAAACACCAATACAGTTGAAAGAAATCGTGTTTTAATCATGTTTTAGTTTTAAAAAAATTAGATTACCCAGTATTGCCCAGGACTGCCCATTTTAGGGATATTGCTCAGCCTGGGTTTTCCCAGGCGGGCAATTGATCAGGTCGGCATGACGTCACTTCCGTAGTTACCAATTATCCGCCATAATGCCGAGGTGAAAACAAGCACCTGGCAACCGCACAGTTTAAATAGGGAGTAAGCTTTAAGATAGTCTTATTTTTCGGCCCAGACAAAGTTTGAAAAAACCATTTCATATATATGTTTACTTATTTCAATGTCTGAGCGATGATTATGTCAGATTTCTCTTTTAAAAATTCTTGAAAATGATTGTTTAATGATGTTCGGTGAAATATCATGCAGACAAGAAAAGACAGAAAATGTATTTTCAATTCGGCCTATGTAAAATGATCTATATATTTCAATTATTTTCTTTAAGTTTCTTATATTAAGATAAATAATTTATTTGTTACAAACTTGTCCTAATTTGATATAGATTTTCCCAAGTGCACAACTTTTCTCGTATAGGTCTAACTAAAATCAGGTCGAACACATCATTATATACCAGAATGTTATGTTGAAACTTTTGTCACAAAAATGTATTTTATTACAGGGCCGTCTGATATTATTAAATACACAGATTTGTTTTTTTAGATAGTCTTTATAAAGGGCTGGCATTTATATTCAAAATAATTTTAAAAAACACATAATTAAAGTAAAGGCCCTATATTGAATCAATGTGAAACAGATACATATACTAAAAGTCACTTACATGTTGCGGAACACTTGTAGCTTATCCCTAAAATCCATTCAATAAAATCAAATAACACAAACAATATCTCATTTTACAACGTTGCCATGGTTAATAATTACCATAGAATTAACCATTGATGGAATTTATGTGGATCTAGCCCAAGGCATAAGTCACAACAAAAGATGCGATATGATTTGTTGTTAATTGGCGACACCCTGCCAGTAATCTAACTTGGCACACATCATTGCATATTGCACACTGGTCAATTGCATTTGATAATTACATAACAATTTGCAGAGTGCCCAATCTAAATTACGCAACTTTTTTTTATTGTGAACGATCGATCTAACATATGAATTTATTTATCATGTGACAATAACGAACCATATATTTAATGAATGATAGACCTATATAACGTTTATACACATGTTATTTGACACTAACCTTCGAGTTACATTTAAAATGCAGGGTTGTCATTAATGTTTTTGGGAGAAGGCTTAATTATAATTTGAGGAGGCTGAAGTAATGAGCGCCGCAGACGCGAGTCATCTAGGGGGGTACGGGGGCATGCCCCCACAGAAATTTTTTAAAATATGGCTGCAAAATCGTGGCATCTGAGCAGTTGTGGGCACCTTTATCATCAGAATTTGATCTCTGATTTTTACCACTTTTTGCTTAGTTTTCTGGGTTTGTGATACTGAATAACAAACATGATGTAATGACTTAGCAGGGAGGGTCGGGGAGCATGTCACCCCTGGGAAAATTTGAAAATAATTATAGTTGTAAAAAAATATATGCACATCTGGCATCTGAGCAATTTTGGATACATATACAATAACACTTTTGTTTCTGAACATTACTTAAGAATCACATTTTGTTTTGGTTTAATTTAAAAAGTTCCAACAGTTCTTTAATTAAAACAAAACGTTCTGTTTTTAAGAAAATCGGCGTTCGAGCGTATCCGTTTTTTTTTTGTCATTTATTGTTTCAGCAACTGTCAAAGCCAACGTTTTTCTACTGTTTATTTTAATGAATAACCTTTGCCAAATAAGTTATTTATACTGCAACCTCTTTTAATCATAAAGATAAAGCCGCAGGTGCCACGAGATCAAAGACCAATCGCCGACGCTACACTGTGCATGTGAGCGTTCTTTGATCTTAGTAAAGCACGCGTGCGCACGTGGCATCAAAAAGACCGAGATATTTGACAGTTTGAGACATGTAAAAGTAGCTCTAAAATGGTATGATAATTTTGGATTATAAAAATAAGAGTTTGGAATAGATAATGTTATGAGTAAGTTTTATTTTTGGTGATAAAATATATCAAACACGCTATACAAATGTACGTCGGTCGGCAAATATTTTTAGATAAATATGCATACAACACAAAAACAATTCACGTGTAGACACATTTCTACCGAATATAATACATTTTATTTTACAAAAACAAACGAAAATATCATCGTCGTCGCAATTTTAAGTTGTTTTTTTTTCTTCCGAGATTTGACCCGGCGCAAATCTTGATTGAAGCGGTCAATTTGGCCGGCAGCCGGCTCTTAATGACAACCCTGAAAATGTATGATCAAGTCTGCATTTAAATATTATTTAATCATCTTACATATATAAAACTTGGTAAAAAATAATTCAGCAAATGAAAGTTTCAATCAACCTTACAAATATTCAGAAAATACTTATTTTTGGCTGTTCAAGTGTTAATGACAAATTTTATGTACTCCGATGAAATGTTTTTCTATAAGTGAAATTAGACATGTACATGTATTTAGGTAGATATCATGATTTCAGTTATAATGAGTTTTTTTACGTCAACATTTTGTTTACAACTAATAAAATCGAGAAAACTATTTTGATTTACGATCTTAAAGTAGATCGCTCAAATACTAGATTCAAATTCTTAAATCTACCCACAAGAAAAAGTTTCATGAAAAACCTTCGATAACATGCTTGTGAAATTCTTCCTTATTTTAGAAATGTAATTAAATGGAGCATTGGTGTTCTTATTTTCGGAGGCAATTTTTAATCGTCAAAGGAACAAATATCGTCCATAATTGAATAATTTGTAAGTCATGTGCATGCGTAGATTTAGATCGTTTTGATACATTTCTAACACATTTAAGAATGAAAAATATTTTATTCCTTTTGACAGAAACAAACAGAAACAGAAGTTGGTGTCATTTGCATATAAAAAACTCGTCATAACTGAGCACTGCATTTTTATACTTTAATCAAATAGTTTTATAACATTACATGGACTTCGCTCTATACGTTATTAACAAGATGGCGGTTGTTTTCACCTCGGACAGCGTTGCTATGCCTGAGCAGGTGCGCGCAACGGTAAATGCCCGGATGTCCGACCTGATCAATACTCTGCCAACCCTGCTCAACCTCCGGGATGAGAGGCAGACACTGTAACTAAAGTCTCGTACTATTCACCTGCACTCTTTTAATCAACGGCCAATTAAAGGCTGCAATTTTACACCTGTGGAAATGGGACAGAAATTGTTATCACTCAGACTTATGTATGAAAGAGATGATTATAAATATCAAAATACAAACAAATATAATTGCCGATTAATGTTTTTTAAGTAACCGCTGAACCAGTTCTATTATTTGCACTTGCCATCTTTTGATTAACATATATGTGAGATGTGAGATTTTTAATTATTGGTGAAAAAAAGTTTTATTTTTATATATATATTTTTTTTATTTGGCTAAACACATTTTATTGAATGACTTTTAAAAGCAATTTGAAATAAAGTCCTTTGATCGTAATGTGTAATTACGACTTCATTTATTTATCAAAAAAAGTACTGGCCCCGATTTCACGAAAATACTTAAGTAATTGCTGAGCTTAGTACGCTATTTGAAAGTCTATTTGTTACTAGAATTAAGGATATTATTTGTTATTATTGATAGTCTATGTCTTAATGAAATTAACATGCTGAACGAATAAAAAGATGTATAATACTAAATGCAATTCAGATAGCGAAACATCCATTTGAGTACAACTCAAGAATTTAAAATATTTACTTAAATAAAATACTTGCTATAAAACAACATTTCCAGCACAAGTACTGACAAGTGTATATAATTGTAATGAATGGGTAAATACAATTCTGACAAACTTGAATTCTATAAAGGAATAAAAATGTAAGGAGTTATGAAGTGTTGAAATAAGTTGAGAATGTTGCTTAGTAATTACAGAATCATTTCCGTATAATCGGGGCCTGAACTCTAGTTTCATTTTAAAATGATGAAGAAGGTTCTCTGTATGTAAGTGACTGTTATGCATTGTAGGGTATTTTGTTATATTGAAAAGTAATGGGAATAGTCGAGCGTTATATGCCGTGCGAACATTTTCGCCTGTAAGAGATTTGACTTGGTAAAATAAGAGCTACATGTACTTGATTGTAATTGTGTTTCTGGGACTTTGAACTGAAAGGCTAATATAACAGTAACTTGCACAGCTTTTAAATTCATTTAACGGTTGGATTATAAGGCACCTTTTGTCAGATAACGGAACATTGATTTTCATATCAATGTAAAAATATTTACACGCGACCACTGGTGTAATTTCAGACTACATATACTGCCTTGCTGTCGAACCGTAGAAATGCTTTGACAAACCAAACCAAATCGGAGGCAAAACTTCTTTATACACATAGAGTTGACCTGCCAAAGCACCAGGCAGATCAAACATAGATCTTTGAGGTATTATTGTGATTCTCACAGGTTCGCAGATGTTATGAACACCGAATGTAACATAATGAACTATAAACAAAAAACTCCCTAATTCATTTTTGGCTTAATATTATTTTCTAAAACTTTGCATACGAGTCAAATATCATAAATTCTATCATATTTATGTGTATTTGATACAATAAAGTAGATACAACGCCTGTATTAAGTAGATTCCGGTAATCGAAAACCGATTCCGGTAGATTCCGGTAGTGAATCTCCCCATTAACATTTCTCCTGTTTAAACTCTGGCAAAATGGGCAAAAATAGCACATTTTATGCTAGAATGTTTATTAAACGATGAACACTGCTGGAAAGGATGTTATTTCATAAATAAGAAGCATGTTAGAACTAGTTCGTTGCTAAAAATTAAAAGAGAATCACGAAGTGCTAACAGCAACAAACAACAACAACGTTTGACGTCAAGTACGACTTGAAAACGTTTAGATAATACAATTGAAAAGTTTCAGCTGAACAAATTGCATAATACTTAGAAACTTACCTAAGCTTAAGTCAATCTTATCGACTTCCATCGTTGAATAAAACAAACTTTTTAAAACAAAATAAAATATTTATCGGCGACGACTCGAATAAAGTTGGATGCACGAAAATGAAACTCAGTATCACAAATTTTTATCTTCAATAAAGTATTCTTTAAATATTAATTTTAATTGTTCTATAATATTCTTATACTTTTTTATCTCTAGAATATCTTATATGATAATATTAGGAATATGTGATTTGTTTCGTGCAAATTATATTTGTGCATCAAATATTGTTTACTATGCGGCTGCAATAATTTTCTGCGAACTATCATATCGGTACACAACCGCTAAATATTTATGCCCCCCCCCCCACATGATATTATTGAAGGCAGCACTGTTCACTATATGAATCTCATCCTGAAAGCACGTACCTGTGTGTACTATATATGATGACGATTCCATTGTATAGCTATATAGTTAATTCAACACCAATTATTTTGGGTATCGGAGCAAATCATTTTCTGTTCATTTGCTATTTGAGATATCAACTTCTCTATGACTTACAGCACGGCTTTAGAGAACTACATTCATGCGAGACACAGCTTCTGTAACTTACTCATCAACTGGCAAGCAACCTTATAAATAAATGGATAACAAATCTTTTAGATTTTAGCAAAGCTTTCGATAAAGTGAGTCAACTAAAATTATTATATAACTTGCAGGAACATGGTGTGAACAGCTCCACTATTTTATGGATTATGGATACAATCTTTCCTTATAGGTAGAACACAAAAAGTCGTCTTGGAGGGTGGAAGTTCATCAGAGGTCCGGCCCAGTTACATCATGGGGTACCCAAAGGCTCTGTACTTGGCCCCTTACTTTTCCTTTTATATATAATTAAATGACCTCCCAGACATAGTTTACATCCCAAGTTTGCTTGTCTGCAGATGACACTGTTGTTTATTAAGCAATCAACAACATGCTAGACTGTACTACGCTCCAAAACGATTTAGATAAGTTAGTTAATTGGGAAAACAAATGGGAAATGGAGTTTAAACTCAGTAAATGTGTTGTCTTAAATATTACTAAATGAAAGCAAAAACTTTCCTTAGCTTACAGATTACATGGAAACACTTTAGAAACTATTGATAGAGCAAAATATCTTAGTGTAAATATATCAAAAGATATTTCCTGGAACAAACATATTGAAAAGATTACATCGACTGCTAATAAAACTCTTGGCTTCGTAGAAATATCCAGAGAAAGAACAGAAAATGAGAGAAGTTGCCTACAAGACATTAGTAAGATCACACGTAGAGTATGTTTTATCTGTCTGAAGTCCTCATACACAGACAAATATGGATAAATTAGAATATGTTCAACGAAGAGCATTCCGTTTTTCCTCACCTATGAGATACATATTTCCGCGCATTTACCCATGTGAGATAAACTTATCGCACATCGCTTATCTCACATCGCAGCCGAACTATTTTTACGTTGATTGTAAGCAGTCATAAAAATCGAAAAATGACTGTAAAATTGTTATTTTTGAAATGAACATAGGGTTGTTGGTATTCATTTTCTTAGTTAGATCATTTTCTATCCATCTATAGCAGTTTAATGTGAAGTAAAATTCGAGAAAAAGTTGATTTTCATTTTTTTCATCCCCATCCTGTATTTGAACTTATTCCTTCTTACTTGTGTGAAAATGCGATTTAAACGTTGAGAAAATAAATCTACCATGTCCAGAGCCTCGTTTTTGGACGTATCTCAACCCTCGGGCGGGATTTCCTTATCCGCAACTCATGAACATGTTAGACTCACTTTGTCTATACTTCCATTTTATCTACCTTTGTTAACGATATACATACAATACGATAGCTACAACCTACCAAAATAAACAATACCCACCGCTAGGTTCCGTGACAGACACACATCATTTCGACCTGAAAACCTTTAATATGATAGTTTTTGAATCCATGTGGCCTGGAATTGAACTGTACTGTACCTGAAATACAATCTGAACTGGCCGAGCGATGTCCCGATCGCCTGAAATATAACTGACCTCCAAATAAAAAAATATGCAATTTGAAATATTTTCAAGACCAACTAGAACTGTCACAAGAGTGACGAATTATTCCCCCACAATACAGCTTTGTCACAGAAGTATGGCAACCATAAGAAAGGAATGGCCACAAGGACATAGAGTTGAGTTATTATACAATAACTTGTGTAAATGTATTGTTTTAATAGCATACAAAATGTGTAAGGTTAGAAATTATCAATTATTGTTCAATTTAATAGGTTTATTTCAAACATGTTTAAAGACAAAAACAAAGATCACTTTATTAAGAAACAAGAGGACGCGGCAATGCCGCCAAAGCAAGTTTAAACGGCGCCTGCAGAAATTGTAGAATTAAAAAAAAACAGTCACCTTGACTCCCCCTATTTTAGTAACAGTGACCTTGACCTTGACCCTTGTGACCTTGACCCCCTATTTTTTTTTGCTACAATTTAATAACAATTTTTTTCATATTTTTAGTAACAGTGACCTTGACCTTGACCCTAGTGACCTTGACCCCAAAACATTTTTTTTGCTTAAAACAATCTAAAAACTAAAATTAAATAAAAATCTATTTATAGTAACAGTGACTTTGACCTTGACCCTAGTGACCTTGACCCCGAAAAATTTTTTTTTTGCTTAAAACAATCTAAAAACTAAAAATAAATAAAAATCTATTTTTAGTAACAGTGACCTTGACCTTGACCCTAGTGACCTTGACCCTAGTAACCCAAAGCTTCCTCTCCACCCAAGCTACCTACACACCAAGTTTCATTACAATTGGTCACTCCTAACTTACGTTATTGAGCAAAAACCATTTTTCTATTTTAAGTAACAGTGCCCTTGACCTTGAACCTAGTGACCCCAAATGCAATCCCAAGCTTCCTCTCCACACAAGCTACCTTCACACCAAGTTTCATTGTAATTGGTCACTCCTAACTTGAGTTATTGAGCGGAAACTATTTTTCTATTTTTAGTAACAGTGACCTTGACCTTGACCCTAGTGACCCCAAAGTTGAACTTGACCTGTATTTCATGAAGTTGCACGTGTGTACCAAAAATTATTCAAAAGGGTAAAGTCGTTCATGAGTTATCATCCGGAAACCATGAAAACCAACAGACCGACCGACCGACAAACAAACAAACCGACAAGCTCACTCCTATATACCTCCAAAACTTCGTTTTGTGGGTGTATAATTATATGGTTTTATGCCGATAACTTTACACTTGACCATCACTGCAAATAAAACAAAAAGTGCGCCCAACGTGGGGCTCGAACCCACGACCCCGAGATTAAGAGTCTCGTGCTCTACCGACTGAGCTAGCCGGGCTGCTCTTACCTTGAGGAATACTTTAACAATCTCATTGTATGTGCAACTTGTTTACGTCAACGGTTTTGGTGTATATGACGTATGCTGTAAACGAATGTTCACCTTGACAAATCTTTATTCGGCTTATTTCATGCTAAGAAGACAACAATTGTATTTCATTAATACAATGATGCCTAAAACTACGCAGGATTACATCATATTTATGACGTCACAATCGCTGCATCGGAATCGGATCATCTCGGCGTTTTCCACCGAAGCTTGCCGAAGAACGCCGAAAGGATACGAGTCTCGGAACGATACTGTATCATGTGTATGGCTTTTGAAGTCGGAAACGTGCTTAAGTCTTTTTGAAAAAGTAGAATCTAGAATCTACTCAAAAATGTTTGACGCGTATTCTATCTTATGATGTCCATACTGCTTTATAAATGGTAACACAATTATTCATTTAAAGTTGCGATCCTTACATCCTGCAAAACACAATTAGAATCTAATGGCGTGTTCAATGAACGAAAAATGATAAATAAATGATGCCTAGATTTAGCACAAATCATTAATATACAGACTCTCTGTAATAAATCGCTATCCACCCATCAGTGGTAAAAGAACAACTTTACATTATATTTTTTAGAATTAAAGCGGTTTTGGTCCTATGCAGATGCTTTCATATTGTTATTTGTTGACACATTAATTAGATTCTATTATCTCCCTTTATAGCGAAACTCTTGTGTAGAAATTTATCTGATGTAATTCCTTGTAAGAAGATAATTTCTTTGTCGTATTTATGCAATTGTATGTATGTATTTATTTCAGTACCAAGTACCAAGGATAACACAATAAAGAGCAAGCTCTTATTTCCATTGTGGTCCTTTATTTTTTAGAGAAAGAAGCAAATACAAGGGAATCCGGGTACCAGACCCTAGCTCTTTTACGAATAGACCCCTTGGTTCTTTTCTACGTGCCCGGTGTATAGCACCGATACACGCGAGACTACCTCTGGGTTTCTAACCAGTTCATCTCAGATAGGTGGGAAACACTGAAAAGCGTTTCTGAAATATCCAGTGCCTCGGCCGAGAATCGAACCGGGGACCTCCGTGCATGCCTGTGGTATGAGGTACTGGCTTTCCCGGAAAAGATGTTTTGAAATTATCTGTAAACGATAAGCACGGAAAAAGCGCCACCTAGCGGAGGGTGTATTTTTGAAAGATTTTCGTCATTTCACGGACATAAGTCCGTCAATAATATTTTTACAGCTATGGTTTTTCCACCAAATCAAAGCCGAATCAATCTGAGTTCCATGCATACAAAATTATTTAAAGATATCCACATTGAATACCTAAAATAACGTAATGATCCGCGAATGGGAGGCAATTTTCAAAGCGAAAATGACCCCAAAGTGGACGCATTAAGGGCAAATTGCGAGAAATCGGCTCGAGAGAATTTTTTTTAAAACCGTAACGGATCCTTTAAATAAATATAAACATTTTTTTAAAATAAAAAAGGGGTGTCACCGACTTTGTTTTCAGGCCATCTAAACTTTTCTGAAGCACGACAGGGGTGCGTTAATGACGGTTTTTTATGCGGCGTCACGGTGTATTACTGACGTCGGTCTCTTGAAGTGAAACGTTTTCGTTTAGATGCGCAACAACTTCATTTATAAGAACAACTTACTGTTGTTATTTTCCATAAGAAAAAAATCAGTTTTGATAGGACATTTAGATAAATTTCCGTTGCACATTTAAATAAGAAACGTGGAAACAGATCATTCACAGCAAAACAGTCAGGTTTTTTGTGTTGCACATGTCATGTGTCCATATGACTTCTGCCTGACACCGCTTCCACGGTCAAGTGACCAAAATCGCTGATATGAAATCATTGTTACCTCAGGTTCAAGTCCCGCTACTGATAATATCTGTTGACCTTTTCCTACAGAGAATGAGAATCTAAATAGTTCGTTTTTTATAGGAATGAAGGTAAGGTTATCCTGTTGAAACGGGCGTTAAAGTCAATGTATGCGAATTTGATACGCGCTACTTGTGCGTATATATACATGTGTACAAACTCTGTGAAAGCAGCAGTACAGTTGGAATGACCAACAGTCAGAACGTTATCACTATTTTCAGGATAGATAGACGGACATAAAGTGGCCATAACTCCTATTTTATATTATTAAAGGTTCATATAGCTAAGAGAATAACCGGTTCAGAATTCACAAATCTTTTATTTTTACAGTTACTTCTTTTTTACTATAACTACATTGCACATTTAAGCTACTGAACTCCAGATATAGAGTATTTTTTACTTTTGACAAAATCAGTGTTTAGTCATTCTGTAAACATAAAAACAGCGTTTTAAGCTATTTATTAAAGAAAGAAAAACTATTTCCACCAGAGACGAGATTCGAACCGAGGTTGCCGCGGTAATAAAAGTTTAGCCGAACGGTTTACCAACTGAGCTGCCGAGGAATGTACACATGCTGTGTGTCTTATAAAAAAAATTACCAATGAACTTATAGCGTGACAAACTGGGTAAACTTTAGAACGGACAAATTGGCGAAAGTAATATATTTGCAGCGTTTATTTTGTTAGGTTATCTTTCAATGCCCCCGATACAGTTTTAACATTGAATTACTTGAAATCGAAACTTTTCTGTTTTTACTGTGCGTATATATACATGTGTACAAACTCTGTGAAAGCAGCAGTACAGTTGCATCTGTAACAGGAATGCCCACCTGTGCCACTACGTCTCCAGTGAAAGGAAACTACAGACACATCGAATCAATGGACGGGCGAAGACAATTTTTTAAAAATTCTTCTTTACTTTATAGCGCTGTTTTCATTTTGTTTTTGTCAAAAACAAAGAAGAATGTAGTTTTATATCCGGGTAAAATGAGAAATGTTCTGGACTGTTCCGTATAAAAAGAAAATTCTTAAAACTGAGACAGCATTTCATTATGATAAAAGCATCCTCGGTACCCAGGTTATTCATACTATATTCCGTAATAGATCGTTGGTTCCGACGATGGATAAAAGTGACGGCTTAAATGTTGTTGTGATACACGGTTTGTCTCTAAGTACATGTATGATAAAGATATTCAAACTGTTATATCGTATGTAACCCGATTGAATCGCTCGTCTGGTATTGATAATATTGTTCGCGTTTCATCATATTAATATAATCTTTTCTTGCGTGCTACTGTATCAGGAAGATTGTTGTTGTTCAATTTATATCTCTCCGGAAAACAACTAGGTATTTTCTGCCAGGATTGACTGAGTCGATTTTGTAAGTATTTAAAGAGTAATTTATAAAACACTGTATCAAAGTTTAGAAAAATACTCTATATAAAACTTTCATACTGACAAGCATCACTTGACCGAAATCCCGCCATGCACACTGTTGTCATGTGCATATCAGCGCCCATTCTTATATTGAAGATACTGTATTTACGATGGGCTAAATGCGGCAAGTAAAATGATGTTTCTTCTTCAGTTTTACGTCGAATGTTTTCTTTATTGTGTTTATAAATGTAACATTATACCACAACAGATCCGTGTTACAAGTAAATAAAATGGTGTCGAACTAGTTCATAACACAGATCAATTTTTACCATTTTATTAAAATACGGTGTCCATTCAAATTTAAAATTTAAGTCTCGACTACATATATATTAATCATTGAAGTCGATCTAAAGTGACTTCTGCATAATAAACAACAACGCTACTAATTTATCTTAACAAGAAACGTCTGAAAAACGTCAGTATTAGCTCGTTACGTCACGTCAATCTTGTATTTTACGTCAACGTTTCTCATGTTTTTTCCACTTCAAAATAGTTTCGGTGGCACGAAAAGAAGGACGGTGACCCCTCTTTTTTATTTTATAAAATTGCTTTAAATTGGTTTAAGAATCCATAGCGCTTTTTAAAAAAAATTCTCTCGGGCCGTTTTTTCGCAATTGACGCTAAATGCGTCAACTTTGCAGTTATTTTTGCTTTGAAAATTGTCGCCCCTACAGGATTCGTTCCACACTTTTTTATATTTTTGGCAAAACGTATTAGATATTTTTATTTTTTCAGATGGGTAAATGATTCGATATTGCATTTATGAAAATTAGATCGTTTCGTTATCTACATAGAAAGAGATATAACGAAAATAACAGGAAAATTGACGAAAATACACCTCCCCGCTAGGTGGCGCTTTTAACTCAGTTTCCATGGAAATATCACTTCACCGTATTATTTCTACAAAAGACAATTAGTCACGGGGTTGTCATGCAAAATATCTTAAATCTGCGTTGCCTTTTAAAAAAATGACCCGATTTCTGGGGGAAACCCGCGACTTACCTTAACAGTATATCTCAGCTTTATTCTGAGAATACAAAGGGGAGGTTCCCATAGTGGATCCCCGTATTTAAATAGGATTGATTTCTTTAAAAGCCCTGAGTTGTATTGATGCTATTGTGTCATATTAAATGAACATTAAAGTGGTATCTGAAATAAATATCAGAAAACTGTGATTCAGCTTGGTAGTTATTTATCCCGGGAAAGTACGTAAGTTAGACACAGCCAGAGTACGAACCTAGGGGTTGTAGCTACCCCGATAAGTGACCTTGTCCCAAGAATTCGAGTAAATATCCTGGTAACTCCAAGTACAGCTTTAGCTGCACTCGCCTTACTCCGAGCCGAACTCGAGGGTTATATATTTTATACCCACGGGGTCGACTTGGGACGGAGCTCTTCTCCCATGCAAGGGATCACGAACCAGAACGGCTACAGAATATCTAATGTTTCACGGCACTGCAACATATCTTAAAACGATGATTTCACAGATGAAAACACATGTTAAACACATTCATCAGTAGATGCCAAATTCTAGTCTAATGGTGGAAAGAATCTCACTTTTAATAAACATTACCTACAGATCAAATGTGATACAACACTTAATTAGTGACAGGATAGGTCAGTGTTTGAACGCTTAAAGACTCGGAAAACAACCTTTTAAAACTGAAATCTTTGAAAAGTCTATTGGTTAGAATCTACTACAAAGGGACAGCAGTGGGAGGGGTCAGGGTGAAGAAAAAAAGCCATCCCACTAAAACGCTCTTAAAATTCCTAATAGATCTACTGATAGAGGTAGTGGTGTAGGGTGCCTAGACTGCTGCCTTTCTTTACAATTGGAAAATTAATTCTTCAAATTTTCCAATGTATATGGTTCCGGGTGTTTGTTAAAACTCCCCGCAGCGGTTACTTTCCATTCCAATATATTTGAGAGTGAAGCTCACCCAATCAGATCGCTGTGAGGAGTTTGGTGTTTGTTGCTGTTCCGCTTTCGACAAGGATTTTTTCACTAACATTAATTCTTTGACCAAGCAGGTTACAAAAGCGCCAATGACATGCGAAAATTTAATTATTTCCTTTACTAGAATTCGTTGATCAATATTATTTAATTCAACCCAGAGTATGTCAGATCATTAAGTACACTCGCACTATTTTACTATAAATTGTCTGTAAGATGACAGCGGCACAAAATATGAGAAACTGATCACGAAAACTTCTCTAAATTATTTAGAAAAAATATAATGATAGCAAAAAGTATGTTCAACGACATGCTTTGTCAGCCAATTGAAAATAAGTCAACGGTCTATTAACACGATTTTTTTGTAATCAATATTCCGGTTAATGCAATTATTTATTTATCTTTATTATTATATAATTTCTCACTCCAACATCATCATCTATATCTTTCCCTAAGTCTTGTTATTCATACGAAAGATTCTGCAATCTTTATCTAGAGTTATTGCTCTTGCAATACATTGTATTCGTACTTCCATCATCTAAAACGGTTTGGTTCCTTTTAAAAATCGATAAATATCCGCGAAATAGTCTGTGTCATTACAACTACTCATATAACCAACAAATACAACACAATGTTTCATTATGGAATGGAGGCTCACCAACCGGCCAGTCGTCAGCCCGGTTAGCTCAATTGGTAGAGCACGAGAATTGTAATCTCGAGGTAGCGGGTTCGATTCCCGGGGCTGACCTATTAAAATTACTAACAGTCTTTCGGATAAGACTAAAACCGATGTCCCATGTATGGGTGCTATACACCTGGCATGTTAAAAAAAACCAAAGCAGATGCCTAAACCATTAGACCAATGAAGACGGTGTACTACAAATAAAAAGGATTGCATTTTGTTCTAATAGAAATAAGTTCAAAATGACATACATGTCGCGAGATGTAGTAATTAACTAAGTAGGCCACGGTCATTTGTTGCAAATGACACTATTATCGACGAGAAAACAAATCACGAGATTTGAATTTGATCTCGACAACTTTCAGGAAAATTTAGTGATTTATTTGATATCAAATAACGGAAACAGCTGTTAATTGAAATATTTTTTCCAGTAAACAGTTTACCTTGAGGTCAGTTCACCTATATAAATATTAACTGAAAATGACATTTTCGAAGGTCAGTCTGATCACATTAGCAGACGTTTATTAGTCTAGGTTCCTATAAAACGTGGGTTTGTGAACTTACGTGGGTTGAAATCATGTTGTACGAAGGCGATATAGGAGAGGGGGATGTTCATTAAGACTTTAAAAATCGTTCATATTTGCCATAATGCACTTCATTTTAAGTGATATCGTTGTTAAAACTGACCATCATACTCTAAAGAAAGACACTTAGCTCTGACATATACCCTTTGTCAAAGTCTGAAATTGGCGGTCCGCTATATACATTTGTATTCGGTATATGTGTGATATCGACTACGGCCAATACCTAACCTAGTCTGAAATTATTGATAATAATGATAATACTACTTCTACTACTGCTACTACTACTACTGCTGCTGCTGCTACTAATAATAATAAAGTCTTTATTTAACGAGGCAACATATCTAGGCAAGCACAAACTTCCATATGAGCCAAGTTTGGCACAACAATTGGCTCAAGTTTATTGCTAATTATAATCACTGGAATTATTAGAAAGTGATGTTTTGAAGGCCTCCTATTATTCGCCACAGATGGGAAGCCGAAGGTTTTGCATCTTTATTCAAAACAAATGATACAATACATATGTATTAAGTCACCATGGAAAAAACTGTTCTAAGGTAGTACAATCCAAAAAGTAACGTAAAACGGACTCTTTGCAATTCGTCTTTTTTCTCAATGAATCTACAGTTATGTAGAATTAGTACACTTCTGGGCAAAGCACAAAGGTTATAACAGTAACTATAAAAAGATGAGCAATTCATATCTCCTCCACATTTTCTAAATACATTTTGTACTTGCGCGTTCGTCGTTTTACATTATAGATCCTTAAATTGATCGCCATAGTTTTGACAGTGACAACCATTTCTATATAAAAAAGACAAAAAATAATCAAGAGTGCCATCGACCCTATACCGCTCAACAGAGAACATCTGCAGCCTGTGATTGTACCTGCATCACTTGTACAACATGTAATGATATGACTGTGGTATAAAAACTCTGTGCAAGACTGACTACACGTATCCTAAAATAGAATTAAATTCTAACAACTGATTTTCAAAATTTTGATTTTGTATATACATTATGAAGGGAAAACATCTACATCCGACTGTGGCTTCATTTTTCAAGGAATCATCTTCATTTTAGCATTTTTGTAAAGGGTCATGAGACGATGATTAATGTCAAATTAAAATTATATTCTGATTAGTAATTCCAGAGAATACTTATTAAGATTATAGAAAGAATATAGAGAAAACAGCCCCATCTACTGAGGCCATATTTTTTAAAGGGATCAAATTAGTTATAATGTTGATCATAATTATTTGTCAAGTAAAGTTAAATGATGAATACAACTTTCAGAGAAGAAGGTTTTGGAAGTTTGTAAGAAAACCTCACCCCACTGGTCGCTTCATCTTTTAAAGGATCAACTTCATTTTATCAATTTTGGAAAGGAGTCATAAAGTGAGCATATTGGTCCAGGGTCAATAGACCCTGATAGGTCAAATAGAAAAACCGAAGTTTACGTGATTTAAGATTTTTGAAGTTTCTATATAGATTGTATTGAAAAGACAGTCCCATCTCACTGGGGCCTCATGTTTTATTAATCAACTTTATTACAGCACCTATGGAGAGGGTCACCACGTGATCATTTTTGCAAAATTGAATTAAATTCTGATCAATAATTTCATAGATTTTTTTTAGCAAATTTGTTAGTATCATAGGAACATCCCTGCCAAATTTTAGTAACATTGCTTAAGGCGTTTCAGAGAACGGCGCTGGACATCAAGCTGTCACTTTGTGCCAGCTGAGCTCAAAGTAAACGAAACGAAAATACTTTCCATTTACCACGTAGAAAGATGTGCAATTCAAGTTAAATTGAACAAGTAAACCTACTAACGATTTGATTAACGACCCCTGTCAGTTGCCATGGCAGCAGTTTTCAAATAAAGGATAGCATTTGGTTGCCGGCGAAATTAAATACGAAATATGTTTTTAGATTTCTTGACACACTTTTGACAGTTATGGAACAATTTGATGCGACGAACAAAAGTTTGGCTTCAAAAGTACGGTTATCCAAATGGCGGCAAGCTGTTTGAAAAATTGCACAAAATGCCTCTTGTATGTTGCCATGATAACAAATAAAAGTACAACATTTGGTTGCCGGTAAAATATCATTCTAAGATTGCTATTGCATTTCGAGATACATTTTTATTTTTTTTGCAGCGAACTAAATCTCAAAGTCTTAAGTGCAATCTTTATCCGAATGATTGTAAAAACTATGCTGGTGTGGAAACAAAAATAAAAAAATGTCGTATACTAGATCTACTACAGTATGTGCGCTGATAATAATTATTCTGCGTTGCTAAAATTTAGTGTGTCTGCATGACTTTGATGTGAACCGTTTAGAATTCCCGTTTCGAAATATGATCGGCTTTACTACTTGCTCTTCATTCCAAACCAATCAAATATTCCAATTTCACTAAAGAAGTTTTACTTTACATACTGGTATAGTCCCTAGTTTTTCGTTTCATATTGACTTGATATATGGAATTTGAAAATAATTACATTGTATTTAACTTTTCAAATAAGGACTGCAACACCACATAGATCAGCTCCTCAAAAATATTTAATTTTTATATTTCAATGCAAAAACGGTCTGTAGGTTTGTTTATGAAATCCTTGCAAGAATTTTGATAATTCATGCAAGGAAGACATATAACCTGGTATAGTATATAGTCCCTCCACCTGCCATCAGGAATATTGTTTGGATTTGTTTCTAAAAGTTTTTAACTAATTGAATGTAAACCGAGTCCAGTAATTGGTCTAATGCTGTGTGACACCCTCCTCACCCACTTGCGAAGGTAAAAAAATACGGAGTGGTAAGAATATTGCGGATAAGTACGACACCGGCAATGTAATCAAGATAAAACCAACGCTAATAATTATAAATGTATGTAATATATTGTAAACACTTACCCAAGATTTAAACATTTCATGAAAAATGCTCAAAAAACTTTCAAGATCCCGATTCGAAGGAAAGGGTTTACATGTACAATATATAAGGGTTTAACTATTCAAACCCAAACTGTTTCATAGCCGAAGAAAACAAAGCTTGTGTTCAACTCATTCTTCGATACGAATGGTCTGTTCTATAATACCTTAAATGGAAGTTGTCCATCTTTCAATTATGACAGCATTATTTTTGTCTTTCCAATGGACTGCACTAGCGTCATGTCTTCTGGCATCAAACATCCAACAGAATTATCTTATATTACCACAGTAATTGTTTTCTTGTTGAAAGATATCAATCGATACAACTTTCTCTTTATTCTCTTTAATTTGTTCTTGTTGCATTAAATTGGAATCTCAGTTTTGTTTTGAAAATTAATCAGGTAATCTTTGCATCTGCTTCAAGTTCATCTAGGCTGTTTTTGCTATTCAATGAAAATTTAACGGAATGAGAAATGTTTCCATGACTTATTTACACAGTCCGAGTTTTGTCGAAAACATTGGAAGCTTAAAGCCGTAAACGTAAATAAAACCTATTTCTTAATCATGGTCTCAAATGTCTTTTGCTCTACCTACCCTCTCAGAAGTAATTTCTTGTTATCGTCGATAGTTCCAATAAACAAAACAAGAAGAAAAACAATAACAACACAGAAAATAAGTTAGAGCAGTTTCTTAACACTACAGGATAAAGACAAAATCCAGAACATATTCATTTTCTTGATCTATTTCAACGTCGCCGGTTGATACAGTTTTCATTACAGGATGCTTAGTGTCCCGTTATTATGGATATTTGTAAGGCTAAATACATTCCAGATACATGTATCAAAGACTGATATTTTAGGTCTTTGTGTATATGAGAAAAACACATGACTATCATAATGTCACCGAGGTAAGTCAATCGATGTTGCCATTGGAACTCCTCCTCTGTTTACAACGAAAAGAAAACCGATGGATATCATTCAACAAAAACACTTTAATGCATTCTTTTGCATCGAAGTTCAGTCAAGCACTTTTAATGATCAATTGTTCTGCCAAAGTGCGAGGAATTGGTCGACATTGATGTAAATCGGACATCTTTTAAAATAAAGACTTAATTCATGATGTAATCAATTAGAGAAACGATCAAATAAGGGCTATAAAATTCAACACAGACACGAATATTGAACCCGTCTTATTTCGGACTAAAATGGTAAGAATTCGACGGAAGTGTACAAAATGGACGACAATCATATATTCCTTTTTACACGATTAGTTTACATATCCTTAAAATGGTTAATGAAAATACAAAGTGCGTTTCGGTCAATACCTCACACACAGGTGACGCTAAAGCTGCACCTGCGGCAGCCCAAACAAAATAACCAACCCCAGTTGTAACCCCAGTAAGAACTACGCCACCAACAAGCATAACAACCCATACATCTGTTAGTAAGACATCACCAAGACGTCTTACAAGCACAGAAAGCTCCTCATGTAAATTTCACCCAGGCTTGCAAGTTTTTAAGTGATCCAGAAGTATTTTTTTGTGAATTTCTATGTATTCGTACTGATATTTAATTTTTCCATTTTGAGACATATTTTCAATCATTTCAATTACGTCATCTAAAATGTCACTGCAGCCGGAATCAACTGAGCTTTCGTTTTCTATTCTTACTATTCGGTTTCCGCATTTCTTAACAAGCTGCGCCATAATATCTGATCCTTTCCAGAAACTCTCGAACTCTTGGTTTGTCTTGAATTTTCTTCCATGGGTGAAAACAACGATGCAATACTGACATATTTTTTCGCCGAAGGTTACACGAAGTAAATCGATAGTAAACCTTTCATCCAATGTCAACCGCTCTTCCGCGTTAAAAACCAACAAGAAAGCATGTGGTTCTGGACAAATGTCTATTGATCTTTGAATTTCAAGCAAACGTTCAGCTAATTTAACATTGATGTCCATTAGCCCTGGAGTATTAGTCTCATATTCTGTGCTCCATAAAACCCATGTTCTTGTTGACATTTATGTGTCCCTGACGAAAGACGAGAGAAAACTGGAAATACTTTATTCCTCTGTGTTAAAGAGTTGCCAGTTGAACTTTTGCCGTTACCGATTTTGCCAAGCAGTATAATTCTTCTGCCTGCAGCTGCCAAAGCCTGAGACTCGTGCTCCTATAACAAGAAATAATGCGACAAATCTATTATGTTACATGTACTTTAAAAATATGAAAGTGAGCTACATACACTAATATAACGGCGGATAATAGTGTACAAGCACGTAACACAACCATGCAAATTAATTCATTGGACTACAGTGGTAAGGGAATGAAATTGGACAATGTATGCATTATTGTTACATACCAATGACACATAACCGACTCGAACAAGTGTATCAGTGAGACCAAACCGGAGGTTGTGTTGTAGTTGCTATAGTTGTAGTCTAATGTGTGTCTTCTGGCTAACATCTATCAGCAGAAGTAAAATATCAGTTATTAAAACAAATGACCAAACAATGAGACTTTTTTAATAACTTTCTTGGTAAAATAGGTACAAATTAGGATAAGAAGAGCTATGGACGTTTAGTTAGACGATAGTTTTGTACCAAATGATGTTACTGATATAGCTGATAAGTAGGAAACTATTTTGTTTAGAGTAATGAACATTATCTTTCAGTCATGGTGTTTCTGTACATGATGCTAATTTGTCTGCTAAGCTGATATTACTGTTACAGGGGTTAAGAAAGTTGGATTGTGTCAAAGCTGGGGATGCAGTGGATGCCGAATCTATGTGGCATTTAAGCTGGAAGGGCCTATAAGTTTTTTTTTTCTTATTCTGAATTGGTCGAAATACAGAGGTGAGACCACTACAGAGAAGAGGTTCACTGTCTGGGAATTATGCGTTCCTAAAACGGCTCAGCATTATGCATTTGTTTGCAGTGATAGTGCTGTGCAAAGAATGTAGAATAAGTTTATCCTTAATTCGATCGAACATTCATCTTATTTTGATCCTAGAGATCCGAATTAATATAAGTTTTCTGTTTTAAAGATGTCATAATATCTTAACTACAATATCAATGCTTGTTTTAAGTACAGAGGATATAGGATCATGAGCAGGGTGATTTTCAAGAGAAGCATTATTGACCTTATTTCTAGTCTATAGATTATTACTGATTATTGCCGATACAATGAAAAGGCGTACATTTTCAACGTTTGTTGAATGATTTGAGAAAAACGACTAAATTAATCGAAATTGAATATGATTCAGGCTTAGGATTTTGGCATATTGTATAATTTAGTGTCACTCAATTGTGTTTGTACTTCATGTTGTCACATTTTCGCCGTTTTTATCCAGAGCATTGTGGTTTTATTTTAATTTTTTTTTCTAATTTTCGCCATTTAACATTGGTTGAAAGAATTTGTCCAATTTAATACTACTGCAATGTAAACATTACGGACATTATGTGAAGAGTATCGAAGGAGTGTTAGTGTGAGTGTTAGTGTACCGATTACGCTCATAGATAGAATCGTAGGAATTGTCCCTCTTTTACGGGACAGTTAAAATTTCTTATTATGTTTAAAGAAACAAACACCTCGACTGAATTATTTATTTGACCCCTTCATTCGGTACATGGCTATCAAAACAATAAGAACATATTACACAGTCCATGTAAATTGAAACTCTCATTGCCTTTATCCGTCGGCAGAGGCACTTGTTTCTCTCAAGGTATTTCAATATAGATATTTTCGACATGCATACATGTATACATGGACTTAATATAAATATCAAGTATCAACTGAATGTATAAATTGAATAAACATGACAAATGTGTGTCTAACGGTTAATTTTCCCCTTTGTTGTGTTATCCCTGGTATTGGTGTGCTCTACATGGCTCAATTAGTATGTCACTGTGTTTGTTATTTGTTTTACACTCTTACCGAAATCTATCTATCTACCTACCACCTACCTACCTCCTACCACCTACCCACCGCCTACCACCACCACCACCACCACCACCTACCTACCTACCTATCTATAGTTTTTAACAAAAGCAGTTATTCCGCTGCTTACGATCGACCGACTGTCAGTATCGTATGACAAAGATAACATTATATTTTTAGCGTGGTTTGAAAAGGTGTCTTAGTTTTAAACGTAGATATATTTTCGTGCGTTATATGTTCGCAATTTTGTAATGGTGAAGAAATAAATGAATCATTAACCTTGTCCAAAATATCCCAAAATACGGTATTAATTCGTAATCAACCAAGTGGTTAGATTTAGTTTGTAGTCTAAAACCATAGTCAAAATCTATCGTCGCATCTATTATTTAATCTATTTCTATACAACTTTGTTAAGTGCATATATGTTTAGGCTATAAGGAACTGTCCATAAATTTCAATGCTTATTTCGCCTTGTAAACTTATTAGTTGTTTACTCGTAATTCATTAAACTATCAAAACTCCATGATACAAGAAAAATCTGCTATTCAAGATGGGATTGGTGGTAATTTCGTTATATGTACAACAGGCGGGTCCGAGACAGTGAGTAGTCCAGCTGGCAAGCACTTCTACCGACTACATGTCAGATGTTGAAACGAGGAGTGGAAAGTGTACCTTCAGTCGATACCAACACACAATAACAATGTTTAAAGCAATGGGATGGTGGACAAATGGGCTAAAGAAGGAGCTAGAGACAACAGCCACTAAACTCGAATCACCTACGAAGAAAAGCTCGTGGTGATCAATACTGATACAGGATAATGACTACAATCTTCTTGACAGACGGGAACAACTTTTCTCCATTCATATTTTGCACAAGACATAACATGCATAATGCTCATACACATAAGTTGCTTATTAATTGCTAGTGGTTACAAACCGAAAGTATTACATAATGTTTTACATTTAAGAAAACAAAGGAAATTTGCATACAACAAAGCATGTGCTTCGATATCATTTAGACCTTGTTTGTAGTTGTCTCTATAAATTAGCATAAGCTGATGCTAGTGTTCTACATTGTATAGACAATTAAATGAGTTTTCTATCCTATATATATATACTGTTATATATTTTCCTTTTCGAATCCTCCATCTTTTTACACAAAGCATTTAGCGTTTCTATCAACATCAACATCCACATTCCTCAGCCCTTTGCCGAGTTTCAGACAAACATGAAATCATATAATGAATGAGCTGGATGACTAGAATGGGTATTAAAGGTGTCTAAATAGTATGTAAATTTGTATTTTTGTATGTACCGCAATAAAATATCGAATTGATTTACCTGTTGATGTGTCATATTTGTTGTGCAATCCGCCCGTTTCAACAAATGTACAGATAATGAGAACTTTGATATCAAATGTTACAGATAATCTACATTGGCTTTCCGAAAGTAGGTACATTGTATACCAAAGATAGCCGCTATTGCGTAACCAACATGCAGTTTGGTGTGCATTCATAATATCTAATCACGTGTTCAAACAGAACAATGCAATCTGGGTATTTGATTAATATTAAAAAAAAATTTTGGGAAAAAAAAAAAAAAAAAAAAAAAAATTATTTTTTTTTTAAAAAAAAAAAAAAAAAAAAATTTTTTTTTTTTTTATTTTAATTTTTGGAAATTTTATAATTTTTCGGCCGTTTTTGCAGCCGTTCGGGCTTATATGCATAGCACGTCATTACAAATAAAAGAGACAATATAAAACAGATGACGGAAATCAGTTTCGAATAAATCTCATGCGTAATCTCCTTTGAGTGTCTTGAAAAGTGACTGTATAGGCCCGCTGTGTGCATGGAGCTACAACACAGAGTCACAGCCATTTACAGTATTTTGAATATTTCGAGCATCCAGAAGTATTGATTGGTAGTCGAAGATTTCAAAGATTATCAATGCATATTTTTTTATCACAAGAGCAACACACTTGGCCAATGGCGGATCCATATTGACAATGAAAGAATATAAAATTTAACGTGAAAAATTCTCAACAGCAACCGTTGATTTTAATGCAAAGTGTTCAGAAGCATTTCTGGAAGACATATCCATCACCCATTATTTTTACTTGTTCCGTTAAATGTATGACAGTGAAATTTGAAAAATATTGTACCCCGACTATTTAGTCATTTTATGCCCTTTTGGATACCTAGTCTCTCTTTAGGCACTTGTTTTTGATGTTACTACAAACTTGCTATTTTTTTTAATTCTACTGTTATAAAGGGATATGAGTGTTTTTACTTAATAAGGAAGTTAGTGATAGAGAAAAGAATCAAACTTGGTAAAACGTTCATATATGTGTAGAAGCATGACGGTTGCCCATGATCCAATGTTTGATGGATTATGCCTGAGCAATCTCCAGACCATATTTTGTACGGTAGAGGAATACAGGTGTCACTAGCGCTTTTTTTGATACCAATAAAAGTTGCATACTTGTCTTCAGTTATACACAAAGTCATCCACTGCTTCTAAATATTAATTTAGATTAGGACAACCCGTAATAAGTTGAAATAATAAAACACGTAGGTAATTTTTTTAACAAGAGGTTATCAAACAAAAGTATAAAACCGGTTTTTCACCCATTCACCAAGACCAAGTCTGTACTTTCATCACTGAGCACTGGTGTCAATCCCCCCCAAAAAAACGCAGCACGCCTGACGAACAAAATTGTAATGCCATGGCTCCTGTTCGAATGTGAATTATGGACTAACCTAAGCTGCAGTAAGATAGCTTTGTTCGTTCCAAAACGTTTGTGCCAATTTTATCCGAAATTTGAACTACAGAACAAGAACTGACGTATGCTTAAACATGCTAGCGATTTTATTCGCATGTTTTTTTTTTTAATTTCGAGCGTTACAGAAAAGCATCAAACTTTAGGCGCTAATATCGTGCATTTACTTGTAAAAAAAGCATTTCTGGATACTGTTAAGACATTGCAAAATACTGCTAAAACAGACAATACGTATTGGGGTTACCGTAGTGGATGAGTCTTTTTGTCACTGCATACAGTTCTCGATGAACTTACTCCACTATTTCTTATATGAATCCTCTAAGTCCTTGCTCATTGATTATGTTTCCATATTGTTCTAACGATACTTGTTTTTGACGAAGTCTTTGTATTTATTTCTGAGTTCGCCGCAGGCCAGTATCGTAATTCGTTGGTATTGTTTGATGTTCAGTTTTCCATGTTAATTTGGAGGCGACATATTTTTCACCGGAATATGTGATTGTATTTTGCTGGCATTTCTTCATGTAACTTCTAGAACTGTTGTGTTTTTATCTGTGTGTTTATTTTTCATATTCGCGTTCCAGGGCATTTGAAAAATAAGTGTTTATTACTAGTTATTGCTATCCTGGAGTCTTTTATTGAAGTACAGTCAGTTGGCATGTGAGAACGGCTAGAACAAAATGCACATGCCTTGAAGTTCTTTTCTTGTGAATTATTTTCTCTCTTTGGAATTTTACGTTGTCTTGATACGTAGTTTGTCAGATGAGACATAGTTGGTGTTCTATAGCCGTTCAGGATGTTGTTTTGTGCTACTTCGATAACATTAATTTCTTGTTAGATAGCTGTGCTTAGTTTCTGTTGTTTCATATTGCCGCCTTTATGTTGTCGAGCAAAATTTTTATCGTAGTTCTGCTGACCGTTTATCAAAAATAACCGGTACTAGAAGGATAACATAGGATTCTAAGGTATGACCGACTGATTCAAGTCCCCGTATATTATTTTCAATTTCGTCATAATAGTTCCTCAAACTGTAGAGGGTGTTGCTATGTGTTGCTATGTGTTGCAATGTGTTGCTATGTGTTGCTATGTGATAGCAGTTATAACAGCGCTTGCATATATGAATGCCTAATCTTTTGGACTTTGGTCTGAAACGTTAGAAGAGATCTACGGCTTTGGTGATTTGTTTGCGATCGCGAATACTTCAATAGTTCTTTAGAAAGAGAAGAACGACGATGGACACCAAGCCGTCATAATATCTCACGCTGGAAATTTGTGCCAGGTGGGCTAAAATAAATGGAAAGAAAATACTTTCCATCTTTCAGGTATATGTTTATTCTATATTTAAGTCTCATCTAAAACTCTACCTCGTATGTCATCTTGAACAGTGCAAAAGATGTCCAAATCAAGCTAAATTGAACAAGCAAACCCACTTACGCTTTGATTAACGACCCCTGTCAGTTGCCATGGCAGCAGTTTTCAAATAAAATACAGCATTTGGTTGCCGGTGACATTAAATACGAAGAATGTTTTAAGATTTCTTGACACACTTTTGACAGTTATGGATCGACATAATGCGACGAACAAAATGTTGACTTCAAAAGTACGTTTATCAAGTAGTTTTACAAGCTGTTTGAAAAAGAAGAGAAAATTGTCAAAATGCCTCTTGTATGTTGCCAAGATAACAAATAAAAGTACAACATTTGGTTGTCGGTGAAATATCATAATAAGATTGTTATTTGATTTCGGGATACATATTTCAAATTTTTTGAGGCGGCGAACTAAATCTGAGTCTTAAGAACAATCTTTATCAGAATGATCGTATGCTGGTGCGGAAATAAAAATAAAAAATGGCGTAAACTACTATATACGCTGCTAAAATTGGGTGTTTCTGCATGAATTTGATATGCACTGTTTCGAATTCCCCGTTTCGAAATATAATCGGCGTTACTGCTTGCAAACAATCACAAATTTGACTTTTCATTGACTTAATATATGCAATATAAAAATAATAAATTGTATTTAATTTACTCTTTAGATAAGTAGGGCTGCAAAACCAAATAGATCAGCTTCCTCAAAAATATATAATTTTAATATTTCAATGCAAAAATTGTCTGTTGGTTTGTTTACAAAATCTTTGTTAGAATTTTTATAATTCCTGACGACATATAACCTTCTCAAATAAATGTAATATAGTCCCTCCACCTGCCTTCGAGAATATTGTTTGGATTTGTTTCTAAAAGTATTTAATCAATTGAGTATTTAACTTACTTTTCAAATAAGAAGGACTGCAACACCACATAGATCAGCTCCTCAAGAACATTTATTTTTTATATTTCAATGCAAAAACGGTCTGTAGGTTTGTTTACGAAATCCTTGCAAGAGAATTTTGATAATTCATGCAAGGAAGACATATAACCTTCTCAAATAAATGGTATATAGTCCCTCCACCTGCCATCGGGAATATTAAACTTATATATGAACTATGCTTTTCAAAGTTGTGCTTAAGTTCTTTGTTAAGCTTAATTAATGTAAACCGAGTCCAGTAATGTCTCTAATGATGTGTGACACCCTCCACATCCAGTTGCGAAAGTAAAAAAATGACAGAGAGGTCAGAATTGGCGGCTAAGTACGACGCCGGCAATAAATACAACCAACGCGAATAAATGTATGTACATTTGTACCATACAGTATACAATTACCCAAACATTTAAATATTTAATGAAAAATGCTCCAAAATCTTTATCCTGATTCGAAGGAAAAGACATTTATGTATAATGAATAAAGGTCTAAGTATTCATAACAAAATTGTATCATAGCCGAAGAAAACAAAGCTTGAGCTCAACTCATTCTTCGATACGAAGGTTCTGTTCTATTATATCTTAAATGGAAGTTGTCCATCTTTCAATTATAACAGCATCATTTATGCTTTCCAATGGACTGCACTAGCGTCATGTCTTCTGCCAGGAAACACCCAACGGAATTATCTAATACAACCACAGTAATTATCTTCTTGCTGAAACATATCAATCGATACAAGTTTCTCTTTATTTCCTATAATTATGTTCTTGTTTCATTAGATTGGAATCGCAGTTTTGTTTTGCAAAATAATCAGGTAATCTTTGCACCTGCTTCAAGTTCATTTAGGTTGTTTTTGCTGTTTAATGAAAATAAACGAAATGAGAATTGTTTCCACTTGTGCCAATCATGCATAGCTTATTTATACAGTCTGAGATTTGTCGAGAACATTAGAAGCGTTAAAGCCGTAAACGTAAATAAAACCTCTTTCTTAATGGTCGCAATTGTCTTTTGCTCTACCTCCCCACTCAAAAGTAATTTCCTGTTGTCGTCGATAGTTCCAATGAACAAAACAGGAAGAAAAACAACAACAACAACAAGGACAATTTAGTCTGTGGTATTGGAAAATGATGTACGGTCTTAAGTAATAGCAGGACAATTAAAAAATGTTGGAGCTGTTTCTTGACACTAAAGGATGTAGGCAAAACCCAGAACATCTTCAATTTTCTGGATCTGTTTCTATGCGGCGCGTCCATACAGTGACCAATACAGGACACTTCTCAATGTTCCTTAAAGTGGAATGATGCACATTTTTTAAAGTAAAAATTCAGCTGAAATAGGTGTGTGTACAAAGGGTAGAGGAAATAATAGCTTTTAACCCAATATACCAAATTCTTCATGCTACCAGTACGAAATAATAATTTTCCAAATGTTACTTTTCTTCTTTTGACTGAGAGAGTCAATCTAAAAAAAACAAATGTATGCAGGAGTTGCTTCCCTTCCACTACACTGCCGAAATCTTTATCAACTAAAACAATAACACAAGGGCGATCACTGCGAAGAAAGTAACTATTATTTTATTAGTCCATTTTCTTATTTCTAAAGCACCAACTTCAAATACTAATACGGCATAATCATTAGTTTAACACTTTTAAATGCACAGCAACCGAAAATTGCTTTTATAAAACTATCAGCAAAAATACACTATGTGCAGTAACATGTGCATAATGTCACTTTAATTACGGATATTTTTTAAATAAAGACGTTCCATATTCTGAGAAAAGCACATGAATATCATAATGTCACCGAGGTACGTCAATCAATGGTGCCATTGTAACTTCTCTGTTTACAACGAAAAGAAGCCGATTCATTTTATTCAACAAATATCACTTAATTGTATTCTTTTGCATTCAAAAAGTTCAATCTTATACTTTTGCCAAATCGCATGCAAGACGTTGACATTCATGTAGCTCTGACACTAAAAAAAGAAGACATAATTCATGCTGTAATCGATTACAGTCGATTGCAAGAATGGAGTCAGGAGAGAACTCCCATGGTCGCCAAACAATCAATACAACAAAATGGATCTAATCCGTGCATTTTTTGCTTACAGGCGATTCACGCCCTAACTTTGCGAAACAAAATAAACACTTTCGTCGCCTTTTTCGCGACTTTTTATAACTATTCCTTGAAGCACGTATTTAACACGTCCTTATTTACCACGATTGTCGTCATTTGTAAATGATGTCAATGATTGAGTTTGAACAACATGAAAACGTTTGACAGATGACAAGGCCACATTAATTTTATTTAAATACATGTATGTTTCCGGTCTTCTTACTAAATTAATAAATGTCGGCAGGTTATTCTATTTTCCCTATTTTTGCGTAGAAAACTGTTTTTTATCAGTTATTATAAAAAAAGTTTGATTGAAAGTAGAATCGGTCATGCAATTTTCTTTTTGCTTAATAAATGCTAATTCACATGACGCCAATGATGCGATAAGCCCACCCCTTTGTCGATATCGGATTATTTATAACAAAAGAATCCATTCAAACCTTTTCCACGTGCATTTATTTGTCGTAGGTAAAGTCGAATTTTGATTAGTATTGAAGTCACTTGATTGACACCTGGCCTTTGGTTAATTCTAGGAATGCAGGAAACATAACACAGCGTGACAATCAAGTTATTGATAACAAAGGTTGTCTTCAAGACACTGAATATCAGACTCTATATGCAATTTGGTCGTTTGTCTCCACTCGAGCAAATCCAAGTTGATCTGGGTTTACGAAATGAAGACAGCAAGTCAGTCACCCAGGAAACACAAAATTCAACTTTTCAAATTTTCGATTCAGTGGTGGGATAAATTGTAACGCTATGAAACGCTACCTAATTTCATTCAAGTTGACAAAGAAGAACCTTGATTATTTTGATTTACAAAGTTTGACTGTTTTGTTTTATAAGTCTCTCAGTGTACTTTATAAATATGTTTGAATATCATGAACTTGTTAACCTGTTGTACTAAAATCGCCCAATATAAAACAATTTGTGGAATTAGAAATGAATTAAAATGTCTAATGTTAATTTTTAAAACAGTTTAACTAATGGCTGAACTTTGCACAATTTGCATGCAAAATTAGTAGGACCTTTGTATTATTTGATAATTATTTATACGTCTATTATTCAATAACGTGTTTGTATATAATTTAAGTACCATTTGTTGAAAGTCTATCAATATGTAATATGTGTAATTGTACAGATTATGTTGATGTTTGCCACATGGATCTATGACCTTCTGATTTGAAGTAAATAAATCTTGAAAAAAACAATTTATTCTGAAAGGAGTGTTTAACCAAGTAGCATTTAATTCCTAAAGTGCCTGAAGTGAAATTTTCATGTAAAGGAAAACTTAGATACTATCAGAGCTTACATAACTTAACGTTTTCTTCGGTGTACACGGCAATGCGATTTAACTACAACAATAATAGAAAGAACAAAAAATTGGAATTTTCTTCAGTTTCTAATAATAGTACATTGAGAGACTTTAAAATCTGCAAATTTTAGACCTTGTAAACATGTTCTTTGTCAATTAAAGAAAATGGCATAAACAAACATATCAATAGGACGAATAAGTTGTGTGTCGTGGCAAAATATTGACATTTCGTTCAAACTGACAAAGAACCGTCCTTAATTTACAAAGTTTAACTTTTGCGTTTTAAAAGTCTCAGTTTACGTATTTTTAAAGATGTTTGAAAACCACAAACTTGTGGACCTGTTGAAAGTAACTTCGATGATAATAATTCACTGCGCAGACGACAGTCTTGGTTACAAAGTGTTTTTATAACGAATAATTTTTATCAACTTCCAGACTTTAGTAATTTTAATACGTAAAGAATTATTTTAAGTTACGATCTAACAAAATCGATGCTTACAGCATCCGATGGTTACATATGTCCCAAAACGTCTCAAATTTTGTGGGAATGTTTTCAAGGTTTTTCGATAACGTTTTACATAATGCTTAATTATTAATTAAAACACTTTTTATGTCTTATATATTTTATAGGACATATCTGCAATGGCTTTATATAAAAGTGCAAACATATGCTTAGGACAACTGTGGCAGATGAAAACATAATTTGCTAATCCAAAAGTCATTGTTCTGAAATAATGGAATGGAACGTTCGTGCACTATCATTGTGGATAGGCAAATTCAAGTCTATATTTAATATCAATTTTCTAGCAGTAAGCTGTAGCGCGTTTGTCTCAGAATCAAGGTTCGCCCCAAACAGTGCTATGGATTGGTTGTAATGTCCTTAAGCTAGACAAATTAATTCCACATTACCTCTATCTCTCTTCGAGGATGATTTTCATATGGAGTGAGTCTCGAGAGTGTTCATTCTAAGTTGTTAGATCTTGTTTCGCAATCGAGAATAAATTACTTTGCATAGGTAGAGAAGAAAGTCTCAAAATGATAAATATAGAACGACAAAGGAATGACTATGAGACCCTTTCGCCTTGATTGAATTATTTTATTCTACAGCCCAATCTGCCATTGGCCATGTGTGACGATCTCGATCTACACGAAAAGAAACGTTTTACATCGCCCTTTTCGATGTTTTTTATTATGCTTGCTCATTTCAGACCCATACTTTGATTTAAAAGATTATAAGAATTTTTCACTTGTTGTAGGTGCGGATGGGAATGACAAGCATGACAAGTTGGCTGCTTTCAAAAAGAATCCCATCGTTGGAGTAATGTAATCATGGTATGTATGAAAGAGCCGTCAAACTACACTTGTTCTCAATTTGTTTAATGTAAATATGATTTTTCCTCATCTGGACCCATTCATCTGTTTCACAAACAACTATGCATTAGCAGCTTGAAAGTACGTTGTAATGAGTAAAAATCATAGAAAATGATTATAGTACTGTAAGAGGAAATACCCTATAAGGTTCGAGAATCGGGAACGCAGCAAAGTAAAACGTCCGTGGTTTAATCCAACATGGCGCAGTGTATACGTATAAAATAAAAATGATTACTTTACTGGGTAAAACCCTAAATGACATAACCCAAAAAATAAGAAATAAGCATGGTTTAGGAATGTCGCTCCTCAAATATCTGTAACCGTGAATATAAGATCCCTCGCTGTTGTACATGTAATCAACAGTGTTCGAAATTTGTTTTTACGGGCAATTTCGAAAAAAAAACACTTTGAGATCAGTGTTGCCACAAACATAATTATATTTATCCAGAAGTTGCTTATCTGAATAGCTAAAAACTGCAAGAAATGGATGTGGGATCCAGACAGATGCGTTCTTAATTTTGTAATTTGAATCGTTCCAAAATATCTAAACTTGCACACTGAAGCCCCCTACGTAACAAAACACTGTAGCAAGTAAACACTTTAAGCGATGGAAAATTGACCCTTGCCAAAATGACATTAAATATCTTTATCTCCAAGGTTTCAAAATCTTATAGCTTTAAGTGAACATTGCCATTTTGTAGGTTATGTAGACCTGTTAACTCCCTGTTTCAGTACCAAACACAGACAGCAAAAACTTTACAGCACAAGCTTTACCTGATACAACAACGACAACAAATTAGTTCCATGATTTACGTTTAGTATCTGATGCAGTTGCAAAAACATTAGACGATTTATATCATGCACTTTATCAGCCTTCATAAAACTCAGAAACTTGCCATAAAGATGCTTTTTATGAAATACATCACGAATTAAATATTAAATCAATCCAAATCTATGCTTCTTCGGCTGTTGGAAAGCAAGAAAAATGGGACAGTTTGACTATTTATTGATGTTGAAGATATCGTTTTCCATATAAACAATGGCAAAATCATTTATAATATGGATACATCCCGAAAGGTAATGCAAAGAGTAAACTAAAAACAGAGAAAGGAGACACATACAGTAAACAAAATTCAGAAAAAGTAATACATATAATAAACTTAGATCAGAGAAAAGTGATACAGATAATAATAATATGAAGAAAAATGAATCTTTATTTATAGAAGGTAAACACATTAAGTAAATATACAAAAAATAAGAATTATTTACAATGTGGCCTTCTGAAAAGAAAAAAAAAACATTTAAACAAAAACCGGATGAATGAATGAATGAATTAGTTAATTAATACTAAACAAAAAGCACATAAAGGTGTTAGATAGAGTCACTAAAATTTTAGAAACGTGATACTCAGAACAGTTATACAGAGAGTAACAAGTTGAACCTAATCAGCGAAATTTGATACAGAGAGTAAACTAAATCCTTGTAAGGTGATGCATAGAGCAATCATATTAAGAGAAAGGTATTACGTAGAGTTAACAACAATTAGAGATACATAAAGTAAACTAACATCAGAGAAAGGCGATACAGAAATAAATTATAATTAGAGAAAGATGATACATAGAGTAAATTAAAAACAGCGAAAGGTTAAACAAAGATAAAATATAAGAGAAAGGAGATATATGGAGTAAATAAAAATCGAAGAAAGGTGATACAAAGAGTAAACTAAAATCAGAGAAATGTGATAACAAGAATAAACCAAAGTCAGAGAAAGGTGATACAGAAAGAAAACTTAAATCAGAGAAAGGTAATACATATATCTAGAGTAAACAAAAATCAGAAACAGGTGATACAGAGAGTAAACTAAAATCATAGAAAGGTGATACGTAGAGTATTCCTATATCAGAGGAAGGGGATACAGAGAGTTAACTTAATCATTAATACCCTCGAAAGACTGCTTTATAAACTGAGGAAGTTCATAGTAACAGAATACCTTGCAAAAAAACTAAAAAAGAGATATTGTTCTTGGCAATAACTCTGTAATTTGTCAAGATAGAGTTATGGTTCTTTTGCACTGTACTTCCTCTCATTGTGCTTGACCATTGTATGAAATTGTATTGAATTTCAACTAGTAGTTTTCAAGTTATGCTCCGGACAAGGAAAATGCAACGGACCGCCCGACCGACCGACCAACCACCGGGTGACTCCTCTATACACCCCTAAACTTCGTTTCGGGGATATAATCAGAAGAAAGTGATGCATATAGTAAACAAAAATCTGAGAAAGGTAATACATAGATTTCAATAAAATCAGGGAAAAGTGATACACAGGGTTTAAGTAAAATCAAAGAAATGATCTACAAAGAGTAAACAAAAATCAGAGACAGGTGATACAAAGAGTAAACAAAAATCAGAGACAGGTGATACAAAGAGTAAACAAAAATCAGAAAAGTTGCCACACAGAGAAAATAAAATAAAATAAAATTTGATACACAGGGAAAAGTAAAATAAGAAAAAAAGATATACATAGAGAAAACAATATTAGAAAAAGGCGATACTAAAAATAAAATAAGAAGGGAGAAAATTATACAAAAACTAAAAAGCAGAGAAAGGTGATAATTACAGTGAACTAAAGTAAGAAAAAATCACAAAAGAAGTGACAAATAAAGTAAAATTGACAGATACGGTAATTTGAAATCAGAGAAAAGTTATAAGAAGGGTAAAATTGATACACGGAAATCTGAAAAAATGATACATACACTATAATAAAATCAGAGAAATGGATACATTTTGTGAAATAAGTAACAGAAAACTGATACTATGTGCGTAGAGCAAAGGCTAGCGTGAAATGCGACTGATATTATTCAGTTTAAATTTATTGTTAAAAACTAAACAAAGGATGACCTTAGCGGAAACTTAATATGAGAGAATGAATTATGTACATGGATTCAACTGTTCTTCTAGCCTGTTTGAATAAGTTAATTGTATGAATATGCATATGTTTTAACTGACTGAAATATATTCATAATACAATATGATCGGGGTGTTTTAGATTTCTGTACTGAACATGAGCTAACATTAAACTAAAATTAAAATAGGTCTAGATGAGGAAAATTCACATTTTAATTTTTTCAATTAATAATTCATTAGCATTTAAAACATATACATTTGAAATCTGACAGCAATACAGGATACAGGAGGAACATAAATGTCATTTGTTTCAAGACAATAGCACACTAAAAGTATTTTTATAAACGGTTGAATGTGTATAAGACTATACGAAAGTAACCTGCTTATAAGACATACAGTTCATGAAAAATAAATATTAACATATTCATCATTTTAACGGAAACAGGATAAAATATCTAATAAAACCATTTAATGAAAATTGTTACATGTACATTACATTAAAATGATGAAAAGCGGCTTAGCAGACATTTTTGTCAAAGAATTAGCATAATCATACGTGTTGTAGTTCCTTAAATGCTTTATTTACACTTGTTCCATAATGTTTGATGGATAGCGATTTATTATAAAACGTCACCTATATTGGCGCACCTATTTCTCGATACATATTCTTCCTGAAAAGCTTGTTTATTTATAGTGTTACATGAACATTCATTTAGCTCATTGTTGACGTGCTGAGAAATCAATCTGCTCGTTATATGGAGTGTTCCTTTAATGCCGGTTTAATTCCAAAATCATGGTCTGTAGGGGGAAATAAAGCCTAATATGAAATAACTTTAATCCAAATAATCCCGAAATGTTGTCCAATTACCGCACTAATCTCTCTAGGAGAAAAATCAGTTTCAGGGACAACGTACTAGTACTAAAAGTACTAACAAAATTAATGTAGAGAACTCATGCTATGTGCTCATTTTATATTCTAAATTACTGATTCTAATTAGATCCGAAGTAATAATTAGGGTCCATTGTGTACATTTGTGTCTTATGTACGAGCAAGAATATTCCTGTTAACACACTTTTTCTCATCCGGTGAATCATGTAAAAGGAACAAGTATCGTTTTATAGTAGAAGTTAGGGATTTGTCGGATAATTATGGTGGCTGGTTTGTGCCATTTAACCTTTTCGGCCCGCGACCCGGCCGAGTGAAAATGCGAGAATCGAGAGGTTGAGATGGCAAAGGCGCGGGCGAAAATTCGGTCATTAACGCGCTATAAACGTCGAGTTTTCTTGTCACGTCCCCGCCATTTTTTAGTTAAATCTCGAAATTTCGCCCCGCGAACTCGCTAATCATCGTGTTTTTGCCCCGCGGTCCCCGCTAATTAGCGAGTTTTCGCCCCGCTTTCTCGCGAATTTAACCGCCTCGCTCGGAGCGGCGCAATATGGTACAAATCAGCCACTGTATAAATAATGAATTGATTAAGTATTTTCTTTGTCACAATTTAAAAGCATAGACGAAATTATTATCTCGCGCCTCCTTGTTGTCCGTGTATAAGATTTCGTGTCATCAGCAATGTAATACCCTGGAACACATATATTTGTCAGCTCTCTTGATGAATGTCCTTTAAACCTACTTTTCTTGTCACGAGGGTATCGTGATAACTTTAATGTTTTTATCAAAAGAACACGAAAGACGTGCCTAGACAAGATCTGTTCGTATTATGTTGAACGAAACATACATTTCACGCAATATTTTGCCCACAGTAATTTTTAAAGATATAAACCATGTCTGCAGGGGCATTAAGTTGAATTTTAAAATATTTCAGAACCTTCAATGTTTAAAAAATCATTCAACACATAAATTTTATGTAATGTTTTATTACAGATATTGCCATTTTAAAATACATGATTTTGTTGATAGTTGAAAATATAACAAGTAAACATTGTTAATTGTAGTATGCCTATGGTATGTTATTATAATAAACCGGAGTGCTTTCCTTGAATTCCAATTTAATCTGTGAATTCTAATTCAATCCCGCTTTACAAATCATAGAATATATTACAAGTCGTCAACGCTTATAACAACTGTGAATAAAAACAAGAAATTGTAGCAATTTTGCCTTAGCATATCCTAAACCTATAGTTGCTGTTGTCTCGATTTCCAGTGACAAAACAGTGAACGAAAGCTTACGTCATCGCAGACGTCATTAGTGCATATAAATGAGTGGCGCACTTTCACTTCATCAGCACGGTTTTATAACGAATTATACATTTTGTAAAAACAGTGAACGAAAGCTTACGTCATCGCAGACGTCATTAGTGCATATAAATGAGTGGCGCACTTTCACTTCATCAGCACGGTTTTATAACGAATTATACATTTTGTATACTTTGTTAGATTGTTGGTTGGAAGTCGTCTGCAATACTGTCATTGGTACTCTTGATACTGAATCAAGTTTGTACAAAATACTTCTGCTACTTATTTTATGATATCCATAATGGCGGCACAAAACAGGGGAGTAATTTCTAACAGCAACAGTTTTAGCCAGATTACTCACTCCCTCCGAGTTTTAAAAGGTCCGTAGTTGCGCTACTTTTCATATATTCTGCTTCTAAGCACGGACATAATCTATGTCTTAGTCTAATAGAATAAATTACTAAAATTGAAGCATTTCCCGTCATTTATGTGTGAACGTAATCATTCATTCGGACTCTATTTTCTTACTAAGAATTTCGACGACAATTTCGAATAAACGTTACAAAAGGTACACTGGAGTGAGCCACGCAAACGTACAGAAGGCCGATCAGATTCGAAGAGATATAATCTTGCGTTTAAAGTAAAAGGCAGAAAAAAATAGCAGTTCGGAAATAGTTTTACATGGGTATAAAACGTCATCGCGTTAAAAGTTACGCGCACAATTTGAAACACGCATTTATTGTTGAAATTCTTAGCATGGTTTGTAACAGGTATGAAAGTTCTCGCATTTGGCTGAGAGTCCGTACGTGTCTGGGTATTGTCGAATTCGGTACTGGTCAACAAAAATGCTAAGGAAGCACAAACCTGGTAGGGAGATCGACCATAAAAATCAAGTCACACTTTCATGTTGAAGTTAAAGGTCATGGTGACTGAAAATAATGTCCGATGTTGGACATATCAGTGTGTACCTAAAACGTTTTTAGGGTCAAAATTCTATAGTCAAGGTCAGAAGGTTAAGGTCAAGGCCATAGTGACCCTGAACAATAAAAATGATTTAACAAATATCCAATTCTGAAATATAGGCTTTGTTTCCTTAAATTAGAAGATGAATTTTATTAATTTAAAGGTCAGTGACCAAGGTCACATTGAACAGTAAATTTGAGTAAAAAGAGAGCCGGTTGGCAAAGAGTTCAGGCATTGTGGTTATACAACTTTTTTCGGCGTAAGCTGTATAAGCTGAGTTTTGACCTACTTTTTGCACCAATAAAATGTTACGAATGGAAGCGCGGTAATGGAATTTGATCACGTGGTCTTTTCATTGATAAATGATGTAGCTGCCAGTCTAAAGGTAGACTCCATATTCAACCGACTCCATTGATAACTTTCACAAGAACGATGTTTATATATATACTGAAATATACCTCTATTTTTTAAAAGATATTTCTTGTTTTTCAGTTTGAGCATGAAATGTTTTTCATCTGTATATTTGAACATACAAACAACACAAGAGAAGCAATTTTAAAAGTCATTTGAAATTCTTATTGAAAGCGTGTTCGACAAATCCTTATTAAGAATTCATTACAGTTTTAGTACTATATTGATTCAAAATGTGAACAAGAAATTAGGTTGAGCATGATACGCGATCTCGGGCCTGATTATTCCAGTTATTCATTCAGTTTCGAAGTAAAGAACTTGAAATATATCACCACCTTTTTGAGACAAATATAAAAATGTTACTTAACCTTATTATGCCTGTATTTCCCGGTAAGTATAAATTAACATAGCTGTGTCTGTCTGCCTACCGTCCACATGTCCTACATTCTTTATGTAATTTTCTACAAACTGTGTAGGCGATTAACGCATATATTGTTTCTACAAGGATTTCAGGTGAAAGATTTCATCCTACATATACCACCTGAGGGATGTTTGTTTAGGAAGTTAATCACATGCCGCCTCCAGATTTCCGTAAATAGAAGTTTATATTTATTGCACTTATTACCAACATGACGTTTTTATAGACTGGTATTTAATGTCAAGTTCAAGACCATTATGAACACAAATCCAGTTTGTCTCCCACACGACTCGGATGATTATATTTACTTCTCGAATAGAAGGCAGAATAATCTAAGGATTGGACTGTTTAAACACACGTGTTGCAAGCGTCATGTGTTTTAGTTTTAAGAGGTTTAAAACAATGATCCACTATTTCTTTTTGTTTGTTTTATTTAGTCTGTCTTTGCAGTTTCAAATCTTTATTTTTCAAACGGCTGATGCAGGGCTAAGAGCGCGTACAGATAGATATATTTTACTCCGTGTATAAAATGTATATTTACATGGCACAAAATATTTAACATATTAACAACATCATACATATTTACTATCTATAGCATCATACTAAATATATAGATAATAATTTAATGGACTAAATACTGCTGAAAGATAACTACATTTAGGAACATGCCACAATACATAACATACAAAGGATAGCACACAAAAAACGTTGACCACAGCCTTATGGCTATATTCAGAAACGTTCCTCGACTCAAATTCGAGCAGATAATTACCTTAAATCGGCTAACGGTCGATGCATTTCGGAATCCTCCATTGAGGAGCGATTGGTATTAATAAACGTAAGGAAGGGTCGAGTTACCTCGAGTAAGGACATATTTTCCGAGGAGCGAAAGCGGTTCCTCAAGCTGCACTCAAGGTGTCATTTTGAATAAGACACCAGTGAGAAATGGATGCATTGCAGGAAATAGATGGAGTTGAATAGGTTCGTATGCCATGGATAGTTTTAAGGGACAGAGGCAACCCTTTAGATGATTTTAATGATGTAGAATACTTCTTACAGTTATAAAACGAAATGAAACTTGGACAATAAAACACATTTTATGAGCAAATACTCACTCTTAATAAATTGCCAGGAGACGCAATCATCTGTTTACGCTTCAAATGGACAAGAAAACATAGGCGTAGGAACGGGGGTCAGGTTGGTTCTCCCCAATCCCCGCTGAGTCAGACCAGCATACTATATCTTTACATGAAATAAAACTTGTGCGATCAGGATACATCTTGCTAAATTGTATATATAAGCAAAGGTTTTCACTGCACGGTATTAAATGTTTCGCAACGAATTCACCTGCCCCCCCCCTCCCCCCAACGGTACACACCTTTGCTCTTCACTCTCTCTCTCTCTCTCTCTCTCTCTCTCTCTCTCTCTCTCTCTCTCTCTCCTCCTCTCTCTCTCTCTCTCTCTCTCTCTCTCTCTCTCTCATTTATAGACAAAACATTTTATGCCACAGGTGTCTCAGATTATCCAGCTGCAACTGTGTACCAGACATGAAAAGCTCTATCTCTCTCTGACAAGTGATTGGTTCGACCAAGTATGGTGTCTCGAAAGCGATTACTATAAGTTAAAATAATTTGTTGCGCAATCGAGCTTAAATATAGTCCAAAAAAAAATCAAAGGGTCAATTACGTATAATTTGAATGTCTTGACAGACCGGGCATGTCAAAGGATATCTCTGGGGCGAGACGCGTTCTGTTTCTTGCACTATCCCCCGAAACCTAAAATAACTGAACTTTTTTTGGGACGTTGGCCATATGGATTATCCGGTACCAACGATAAAACTCTAAAATACATACATAGCGAAGCAAAACATTAAGCGTTAAAAGAGCTGACAACGTCATAAATCTTATGTAAACACATACATAATACATATCGTCTAATTCCCGAGGAAGCTTAAATTGTGTAACATGTATCTTTTTATTACACGTTCCTTATATGAAAGCACGTGTCACACGTTACTCAAACGTCAACCTGTTCCACAAGTACATTTACATGGAAAAAGAACGAGTGATAATATTTTAACACTTAATAAATGAAGCTATATCAGTTTTATTTTTTAGCATGGGTCCGAACGAATTAAATTTCTTTTCATCAGTATGACAGTTGTAAATTATTAATTAAATGCAAAACATGTACACGGATGGAATTAAGAACAAAAACAGCTAAAATATATGACGTTTCCCGCTGTCATTCCCAAAGTAATACTACAGCTCATACTTCAGTTTTTAGTTGAAGACATACAATATTGTAGCAGAAATGTTTTAGAAGATCATTAACTTAATGGAATTTTAACCACCGACTCAATAACTAATCTGCAAAATAAAACTTGGAGAAAATGTCAGTTTGTTTACGTCGTTCGTAATCAAGGCGTGTACTGCACTCCAAACTCACCTAGATAATCTGGGAACACAAGACGATCTCCGTTCCCACCAATGTAACCGTTTATAAAGCCTGCCGAAGCATTCCACTATGGCAGTTTCATGTTATCCAGTCTAGAACGGAAGTTTCGGGGTTTTTTATTTGCCTTCTTTTAAAGAACAGCAACAACATAACACATATGTTGACTGGGCCGTGATAGCTGTATGACAGCATTCTCAAAGACGCTTTAGCAGATATATGAAGTCCCTTGCATCTCAGCTATATCTACCAATACGATGTGAAACGATGAAGCAACCAATTTCACTCATAGGAAGGAAAAGCCAAAGCCGATAGAAGCACCAATTGGCGGAGACATTGGAGGAACTGGTGGTCTTAAAAGCCAATGGAAGCACTTGTTGAAGTCATTGGAGGAAATGGCAGATTTTCAAAGCCAATGGAAGCACTTGTTGAAGTCATGGGAGGAAGTGGCAAATTTTCAAAGCCAATGGAAGCACTTGTTGAAGTCATTGGAGGAAATGGCAGATTTTCAAAGCCAATGGAAGCACTTGTTGAAGTCATGGGAGGAAATGGCAAATTTTCAAAGCCAATGGAATCACCAATTTTGTGAGCCGATGAAGGATAGTGGAAATACTGGAATTCAGTGGAAGCAGCATTATATATATGTTGCGGTTGGAAATGGCAGATTATCACATTCAGGAAAGTACGAGGTGTCGTGTGAAACATGCAGAGAGATATACACTGAAATAACAAATGTCACCTAATGATGATGATACATACATGATGATATTATATGGACAGGCTGGACTTTATTCTACAAAGAAAAATGAATAGAATGATATCTTGAACAATGTATTAGTGATGGCGTATCCTAATATGCATGATATCATGGAAAGTTAGAACATGACTTCGTTTATCAGAAAAATGAATTACAATGTATTTAGCACAGTTTGGAATATTAAGTACAATTTTACAAAGAATACGACACTTGCAAATGCAACTTAGATATACATGCTAACAAAGGGTGTACTTTCAAAACATATTTACCATACTCTCTTATACGAAATCTTGCATAATTCGATTTGAGTACAAAAAACAAAAAATTGTTTTGTTTAAGATCCTTTTCTCATTAAACAAAACTTCATTTTTACATGGGTATGATACAGTGTCACTGTATTTATTATAAATGTCAGTTCACGGAAAAAATAACAAGCGATGTCCTGCCATCATACAGTCCTCATGACGTGATATTATGTACGCCTTCGCAAAATGTGGTAAATGAAATACGAATAACTGTTTTTCTTGACAAGAATTCTTCTACGACAAGCCGTCTGTCACTTTAACACAACTTCATAGGTCGGGAACGGTCTTTGGTATCTCGTGTTTAGGAACATGTGGGTCCAAGAGGGCGTATCTACTGTTAATTCAAACGGGTTCACGTTTTATATATGTTTAAACTGTGAAAAATATAGTTTAGCAGGCTTTTGAACTTTTTATAAATTGACTTTAAAATTGGGATGGAACTGTGAAGTATGGTGTAACCTGGAAATATGCCACTTTGTATACTGCTCGTGATAGAGTGTGCTTGAAATGCTGTATAGTGCTATAGGGCAGTTTTCACACATATTTGAAAGTGTTATTGGTGAAACTCCATTTGGTCAGTTGGTGACATGTTGTCAAAATGGGGCACGCCGTCACGAATAATTCACTGACATAACCGTTAAGGAAGACGTCATTGATAATGCCAGAGAGTGGCGTACACGGATATGTATAGCATCATAGAATATTTAAACATTGCAGTAGCTCTTAATTAAGCATATTAATATTTAAATATTTAATTTATTTCATTTACATGTTTTGAGAATTTAAATGTATTGTTCAAATTTTGTTGACAGAAAACGTAAATTTCATAGCGATGTAAGTATCATAACACAATGTTACTTATGTACTGCTCGAGTTCTTCGTGATGAGTTTCAACAACTATCACTTTTTTTACTTCCACCTTTGCAATTAAGATCCCTGATTATATTAAGGTTGGTGCATATTTTTAACAACAATTGAAAATTGATTAAACAGTGACGTCGAAACACATATTTTAGGTTGTTGACTTAACGCTCACCCGCCAAACAATGTTTATCGCAATTTCATTAAACTGAGTCACGTAACATGATGTCATATTGCAAACCATGTACCGCTTTTATTATATTTTTACAACGATAGGGAAGTGAGTAGAGCGTATCTAAAAATGATGGAACAATTAAGGAAAATGTTGTTATGTTTAGTACTAATATTATAAAAAGATACTTCGGATTGATACTTTTTTACAGTAAGTAGGTCCTAATATTTTAATTACTTTGCTTTCATCACTACATGCCTGGAGGTTGACTGCATGTTCTGATAGTAATTTAGTGTCTTCATCATACAGTCTTAACATTGCAATTAGCAAATTTATGGGGGAGTCCACAACTAATGGACCGTTTTTTTCCCGGCAAATTTTACAGCCTACTTAAGCCTATTGTTAAGGGATTATTTCCTTTTCATGGCAATGCCAACTGCTCACAAACAGTATTTGAAACAAATCCACGTGATCTTTCGTGCAAACCAGACCAACCATTGGACACGTGATGTTCCAGTGTGCCAACTGGATAATCAAGCGAAATAATTTTTAAATAATTGTAAACACCGGAACCGTCCATACATGTGCGAGAGACAACGTAAAAACCATGTGGTTCCGATTGATAAGGGCAAATGGCGTAACTAATCTACATGTTGCTTAGATCTTATCTGGAAAAAAGGTGATAATTTCTTAATTGCTGAATATGTCCCCATGACCTACATATTTAAACTGAACGAAAGGAAACGTCTTCAATACTAGGTAAAAAAAACAAAAATAATATCAAACAGGGAATGCCACGTACCAAAAACGCAGCCTCCCCAAAACGAGCCCCACAGCACCCAGAAGTGCACACCACCAACACACACACGCACGCACGCACGCACGCACGCACGCACGCACACACAACACACACACAATCATGTACACACACAATCATACACTACCTATATATTAAGCTCTTTTTCTCCTGTACATCAAATGGGAGACGACAAGAAAAAGGTACTGGCAATTTAATAAATCTATTCACGTTTATTGCACACTTACAGTGACATCAAAAGTGTATTGATTACATTTTTTTCCTGCATTTTTACCTTATCGGAGTCTAACTTTTTGTCGCATTTTTACCGGAGTTTTTCAAAGTTTCTCCAGAATTTAAGATTTTCTCTTTTTACCGGAATTTGACGATCTCATTTTTATCGGAAATAAGCGACTTTCTCATACTTCGAGCTTTAATTTATAATTTTGGCCAGAAAATATTGACACACTTTAGGTTTCTGCAAAGAAAGATACGCATCCGGAGACACTGCGGTTTATTTGACCTTTAAATTCAACTATTTGTTTTGCTGAAAATCAAGTTTAGCGTTGGAGATACTGTGCTCAAACGTGACACTGTATTAAAACGTAATCCCTACGGTGTACTTCATATCATTTCTTTTTTGACCTTTATATTCAGCGGTGGAAAAACCAACATAAACGTGATCAATTTGCATGTTTATTTCCTCTTGCAATTTCGAGTTATCTCAGCTAAGCTCGTTACATTTTTCTCAGATAGATAAATTACAAGAAGATTTACATTAAAATGGCGTCATAAATTAAACTTAAAAGAGTTCTCTTAAAATAAATGACATTTCAACATGCATTTATTCGTTCAGTATTTGTAATTTACGATTTAAAAACATATTTGTCTTTCTTTAAATATCTCGTGTTTCACTTTTGTGCACTGAATGTTAAAATATCCTCGATTTACGCTTTTTTCTTTGTTTAATTTCAATACTTAAGAGACTGATTTTTTAGATAAATAGATTTTTGGTATGTAATCTTGTTGAGAAATATATTATAGGTAACGAAACAAAATTGTTTAACAAGCTACGACTGCGGGAAGTTCAATCCGTTAAAAAAAACAATCTTATAATAAAAGATGTCTGCCTCATTGTTTGTTTCGTCTGAAAGGTTTCAAGTGTTCAAAGTTGAGTTGTATCTTATGGCAACTCTAGCTGTGGAAAAATGCATTCAGACAGAATAATTTGTTTCAAAGGGCCACAAAAGCTATCAACTCTCATGATTAAGAGTTGGCATCTGTGCCTAAGCTTTCCGTAGCAATTAAGATTATTTCGGTAAGTGCGATGGCTTTCAAGTACCGGAAGTTTCTTCGCAGTCTACATTGTGTCATTTGGAGATTTTGTTGTGAAGCGTTCCGTATAAAAATTGTATAAACCCAGCATATAATAAGACACGAGTTTCTTGAAATGGATCTTGTTTATAACCAAAGGATTCCACAAACATTGATTTTTCATTAAACTTTTCAACGGATCTTGGTTTTATAAATTTAAAGGTTCATTTAGGTTTGTTGGTATTCTGAGTAGCAAAAAAAACCAACGATAATAAAGTAGAAATTACTTTGAATTAACAATTTATCGTCTTGCAATTAACGTCTTGTTTTTTTAAGTAAATGGCTTTCATTTGTAGCGAAAACGTGAAGCTGCAATATACGAGACTTCTCCAAAAGTCATTGATATCACCATTTCGTTAACAAGTTCAGAAACACCCACTGGTGTACCATCGTTTGTTAATAAACTTGAGTTTCTAAAAACAATGAGTCTTAGTAGAACTGGTAGGGAAATTTCGGACTAATTAGCTGCTTTATAAATCGTATTGCTTAATTGTAATCGGATAATAAAGTATTAAAGGTCCAAAGAAGTAGCCTGAAATTTAAAAGTACTGTACCAGTTATAGTAAATAATAATCATACACAATATATCACAGCATAACTGTTATTTATAAGTGTATGTTGTTTACACTTCCAGATCTTTTCTTTCAAACACTCACTTCGCGAGACGTAGAAAACCTGCGGAAAATGGAGTCACTATTAAGAATGATAATAATTGAGGCACACGTTTTCTTTTAATTAAAACTTACTGCAAAAGGTCCATTAAGTGACGAAAATCGTTACAATCCTGCCACTATTTATAATGTTTTGTCCATAGAGCGCACAATTGTGTTTCTTAACTGATCGGGTTAGTTTTAAATTCGCAGTCGAGATAACTTCGTGAGATATCTGTTTAATTAAACGTTTTGTTCGAACAGGAAAATGGAGGTTCTGACTTAAAAAGGGGCATTACTTTGACAAAATGCAGTCAAGAGTTATGGAACTGCCCTCTCTTGTTTCTGCTATGATGTCAGACAACTCTCTAAAGTTTCAAAGCTTTACATTGAATGGTATTTTACTGAGAAAAAGTGGACTTTAACAAAAAAGTTTAACCAAATATACTACGACGACGACGACGGACGCCGAGCTATGACATTAGCTCATCTGTCTGAAACAGACGAACTAAAACAAAGATTCAAATCCATTTAGTCGTATCCAACGCTCAGTGCAAATGAGAGCTATTTGCAATAATTAATATACTTCAAAGCTAGATTGCAAAAAAAGCTTGAAAAGCGAGAGAACATTATTGTTGTCCGAGAGTTGTTAAGTTGATAACAAATATTGCATGCTTATGCTTGTGAGATATGACAGTCAGTTTTATCCTATGTTCTGGAAAGGTATCCAATTTTTAGAACCCTACTTTCCTGACGTTTGTCAGTCCGGACATAGTTCTTGACAAATTGTGCATATTGCGCAAACTTCCCGTAAAACTAAACAAAATATAGTCTCTCTACTGCAGTAAATATTGAAAAAAAAATGTGTTTCAAAAGTATTGTTTTAAATGACCATCTTAGAAGATACCTGAAATGCATGAAACAGTTAGGTATTTTGTGACTTGTAAAATAGTATGAAACTATTTTATTGTTTCTCATTCAAGCACATGAAATATTGGTACCAACTTACTATAATTGAAAACTGCAATAATTTGTCTCAGTATTATGACAATAAACTGAAAAGTTAATTATACATGTACATCTATATTTACAACTCGAATTCCGACCACGTTTTTTTAAAAAGCAAATTAATAAATAGAAATATATCAATAGTTTTTGTGACAAATAAATTATCAGTTAATATATGGTGTGAGAACATTGTATTAAATTGCAATAAAATATACAAAATACGTCCTCCGTATGACATCATTTTGATGCATATGATTTCCTAGTCTGAGTAATAAAAATATATTCGCTACACCCGTGCAGTAATGCCGTTTTAAATTTTGATACACGTTTATGATAATTGAAGTAGAAAGCAATATTTCATTACGATTTAAATTTAGACGCATTGTTTAAACTATAATAAGATTGTGGTGGAAAATGCTTGACACAGAGATCTGTGTCACAGAGGTCGATATTTTCGTCTGCATCCTGTGACAGTTTAGCGAAATTAATGTTATAAATGACCCAGACTACAAGAAAACTAAAACAAGCACTTTGGAATGTCTAATTGTTTTCAGGATCCGGGTGTTTAGGAAATTGGTCTAAAAGTTACTAAAAGCATCCATCATCCGTCAAAAGTATCTCATTTCACGATTCATCACTTAGAAAAGAATCAAGTCTTCTTAACTTCGGGTGAGGGTTTGTCACATATTATGTATACTAGACCAGCAAATGACTAAAATTGATAGTTTTGTTATCATAAACTCTTCTTTATATCATTATTACTGCAAGGATATCTTTATTTTGCAGTTTTATTTATGAAATGATATCCGTTCTAGTGGTGTTCCTCATAAACAATAATTTGAAGTTCTGATGCGCAGTTACTAACCACGAAGGCCGGATGTCTGAGTGGTTTATAACTGCGCATCAGAACGAAAGAGTTATTTATTAGACGATGGCAACGCTGAAAAGGATTATATTTCGACTCTTACATAGCCAGATATTACAAAGGGATATCTATTTAACGCCACGTGGTACAATTTGACGTCATTTTGACGGAATATCGGTCAGCACGTTGTTTTTGGCAAAATAGAACAAATTAATTTTATTCTTTGTATATAGAGACAAAATCGTGAGTCAGGTTAGAATTATTGTTATAGGGCCTAGATATCAGAGAGACTTTGAACGTAGATATTATAATTTTGACAAATGACGTTCTTGTAAAATATATTTATTGAATTATGTTGATTACAGACGGCTTCCTTAAAAAGGAATTGGACAGCTTCCAGTTTTTGTTTTTTGTAGTTATAATCATAAATAGATGTCGACTCGATACCCTTCAAGGACTGATCTTATATAAGGCATTTTAAGCATACTTTCGAAAATGTAAGCGATGTGAAAGTAAATCATAAAAGGAAAAGAAATAACACTCAAGGAAGGCTGCTATATTAACCCTTCTTATAATATCGTCTGACAGTTGTCTAAGATTTTTGTTCGGTAATTAAATAAAACCTGAACTTATATCAAATTACAGTTCCAAGGGTAGATAGTTTGTGGAATTTAAGTCATTGGAAACGAGACTTTAAAAGGGCACACTTTTTAGAGGTTAATACTTTTACAGGATAAGTCTAAAAGCTTTCTCAACGAAAATAAGTGACATATAATATACGATACAACAACAACAATAATACGTTATTTGGCGTCAAATATCATACAACATTTATAGTCGACAAAATACATTTTAATCAATGCCAATATACAGTAGAATGTGTTTAATCAATGCCAATATACAGTAGAATGTGTTTAATCATTGCCAATATACAGTAGAATGTGTTTGATCAATACCAATATACAGTAGAATGTGTTTGATCAATACCAATATACAGTAGAATGTGTTTAAATACTCTTAATATAATGCATAATTGGCTGACTGTATTTCCTCTCTTTCAGTTATTTAGTGTTTTTGCATTTTTTTGAAGATAGTACCAATTGTAACTTTTGTATTGTTGGCCAATGGCAAAAATAAAGTTTAAGATACTGACTTCACAATGTGTAATACTTCAGACAAACGAGCAAAAAGTGAAATTCATTTTCTATTGAATTCATATAACATTGTCTACATTTTGTTCTTTCTTCGAAATATTCGTGTGCCTCTCAATTCCAAAATTATGAGACGATATTCTAAATTTTGCCAGTGCAATTCTATAATTGTTTATATTTACATGTTTTAAATATTCTTCAAATTCAATTCATGCTTATATAAACTGTATGTTTCAAGTCTACTGGAATTGTTTATATTGGCATATCATACTTGTTTATATATATCTAATATTCTAGTTTTTATTATATTAAAGTAATTAAATAATTACCATGATCCGTATACATTTGTAAACAACATTCCGATCTCATCAAAAATACTTTTAACTTGAAATGCCCAATTATTTCCGTTATATGATACAAAAAATATTATCAGCGTCTTGTTTAAGCGCATGATATATACGTTTTGTAAACAATGTTTTATCTAGTTTTAATATCTTTAACCAGTATCTAGTTATTATGAATTTACGATGGATCTTCATGGAATGTCTTCGCAGTTCACCGTAAAGAAAAAGACCATCCAGATTAGCTGATTTTCTTACGGTAAGAATTTTCCCAAGACATTGTTTTAATTGTATGTTTCTGCCTTAATTATACTCGAAAATGTCTGCTCAATAGTTAAGTATTGATCCTACAAGGCTTCCAAACAATTTACATTTCATAGAGATAGACATTTCTAGTTGATTAAGTACGATAAACAAATTATGATCATGATTTTCGTTTTATTTTTAAACCCCATGTTAAACAATAATTATAGAGGTCTTTAAGCATTGATTGAAGTGCTTCCTGTGTTTCTTTATGCGCAAACAACACAGCATCGTCCTCGAATAGTATCAAGAATATCTTAATCTCATCTTTAGTGATCATCATTAATATGCTGAATCGCCCTTAAACTCTTAATGATTTTGTTGATGCTGGTAATTGTTAACGCATTTGCACCTTTTTGTGACAGAATAATAGGTAAGGTGGAAATGGAAAAGGACCAAACAAAAGGTAGGAGCACTTTACACACAACAGTACCGCAAAACTTCAACCAATAATGCATGAGATCAGCCGCCAAACTGATTATCAAAGAACAATCATGCAGGTAAGTAATTTGTTGACAAATCTACATTTACTCATCTTTTTCATTTGAAGGGAGAGAGACGTCTGAGAGTTTAAGTATAAAATGTAAAACTGACTGGTAACTTAAATTTCATTTTATTGTGTACCAATCAGTATATATTGTTGTCGGTGTATATAATTTTGAGTTCAGACTTACTGCATATCTGCGTGCCTAGGAGATATTGTCTAGCTTCTGAAATAAGTAATATCGCGATGACAGTGCACTTCGCATTATTGCCATGCTGATTTATATTTCTGACATTTAATTCAATATCTGTTTTGAGGAAACATGTTGTTATTAGGCGGTCCCTTGATGTAAACAATATCACGGTCATAAAATTATTTAAAAACGTGATGAATCTCATTTACTTTTGCAATTTCACGGTCTTTCAAACTAGCACTGTTTTTATAAAATGAGGATTCCCACAGCACTGGCCTTATCAAATAAATGCAACGATGAACAATAAGGGACTTGTGAGGCATTGTTTATTCTGTGATATTCACAAGAAGAGGGCAACATTGTCCAAGACAATTATAGCCGAGGTCAATATTGGTCTATTTTGGTGACTACATATCACATCATATCTAATACCTCGCTTCTCCATAATTTATAATGTTGTATCATACGGTACAATGCTTATTTCATGCTTGAAAGACAACCTTTGGATATATCATAGACTCATCGCTTTAAATTGCGCGGGACGCCGTCTGCGTTTTACGTCACATAAATCATGTCGCCAGTGTTTTGAATTTTAAACCATTAACGTTCTACTGAATATGAGACACTGTGAAAACGGATAAAAGTCATAAAAGTAGCACTTCTAAATATAGAGATTATATTGACTTGGGGAAAACCCCAAAAATCATGAAATATGATTACATGTACATATTTTGCTTTACTGATCGTGCTCATTAATTTCATTATTCATTCAGTATAAAGTGTTGCTGTTGAATAAATATTATCCATATCCTCAAATATGATCATCATCATTATTTTAATTATTAGTATTACCTTTTTGGCTAAAAAGTACCGAAAGTCTGAAGACAAAAGTTCTTGTTTTGAAAAATAGTAAAGAGTAAGACTCATGATATACATAATTTTAGTAAAATATACAAAATCATTGTTTGGGTTTATATAACTGCTAGGGATGGAAAGTTGAAAAAGATTTAAATTGACCCAAACTACAGGAAAACTATATCAAACAGTTTGCAATGTCTGATTTTCTGTGATGGAATAGACCTCAGCCAGTGCTAATAGGGTAAGATTTTAGAAGACGAGGCATAGTGATTGCTTCATCCGTCATCTGTCAAAGGTATTCAATTCAACGATCCATCGCTTAGAGTTAAATTAGGTCTTCTAAGTTTCGATGACACTTTGTCTTATGTTTCTATATTACTAAGTGTGAATAAAAAAAACGAAAATCGCAAAAAAAGCAGGTAACGCCCGTACATAATAAGTCTACCGTCTCCCTTGGTCTAGTGGTTAAGGCATCCGCCTTAGGAGCGGGATGTCGATGGTTCGAATCCTAGACGGGGTCCGTTCTGATATGGCTGGTTGGTGAGCCGCTAGCTAGTTAAATAATGGTTACCGTATGCCTACCTGCCTAGTGTCTGGCAATAAAGGATAGGATTCGGGAGATAAAAGTGCTCAGAAAGAAGGCGTCTCATAATTCAGACATGGTTGGCCCTTTAAATAGGGGTGACACCGTAATAAACAATTACTTTACCTTTTAATAAGACTGTTACCATGTCCTATCTGCATTTATCTAAGTCTGTAATTATTAAAACAAAACAGTTTTGCTAGAGATAAGCCTTGCAACGTATTGTTTGTCTTTGACTAAAGGTATAAAATAACTGTCAGTATTTGAAATATTAAACATAACCGACTTTCTCGAAATGAGCAGTATTGCTCCGCACCCTATACATATAAGGGTTTCATCACAGACAAATGATGTTTACCACATTCTGCAAATGTTAATATTCATAAGACACGCCCAAATTTTAATATGTTCCTGGCAAACAACCGTATTTATGTCTGATAAAGGAGATTAAACTTAAAAGTTTACAACAATATGAAGCGTTAGATAGAAAAGTTGGTTGGTACGATTAACATTATCATTAGTAGATCTAGTAATTATTATTTCGCAATAATAATTTTTGAATGGAAGCAGTTCATATTTTGATTACTCTTCTTTTATCGCTCCTCATTTTGTTCTATATGTTGATAATTAAACCTAAATATTTTAACTATCAAAAATAAAATTTAACAATTTTCTAACGAGTTTGGTAGAATCCCTTATCTGTTATTGAACACCTAAGTGTCTACGTTTTATGGTAATTCAATCAACAGAGAGATGAGATATTTCACAACTTATACTTGTCTTAAATGCACGAACGATGAAGTCAAAGGATTCCAGTGGATGAGACCAATTTGTATAATTTGTCGACCTTGGGTAATTTAATTTGTTAATTACAAACAATGATACCAATGTTACAGGACGACCTATATGTTTTATTTTATATTTTAAAGTTAACGAGATTAACATATTAATGAGCAGGAACAAACCAATCAATCCTGTAAGTTTGTTTTCAAGACTAGTAATTTAATTACTGGTATATTTATTGCGTTTATTGAACACTTACAGTAAAATGAAACATGTAGACAGTAAAGGCTGCCAGAAAGCATGCCTTATTTCGCTATAAAATGTTATATGTGAACTTTTTTTCAGATAGGCCATGCGTTGTTGGTTACGGACACGAGTGTGATTGAATGAAACGTGTGATTCGCGTTGCCTTTTTGCATCTGAGACTGTTTTGTGTAAGCAACATTATGTTAACAGTTTATTTCAACTAAACATATGTGTTCCAAAGTACCATTTTAAATGGTGTAGAATTGGGATTACCATGGCTATTAACAAGGGAACTCGCTGTTTGTATATTTCTATTTATGAAACCTGTTTGAATACTGAAACAGGACAATTCATTAGTTACATCATAATAAAATCTTTTCTTATTTTTAACTTCTCAACTTTTGACCAATAAGCTATTGTGTTGATGTGCCTATGTTTGTCTAATCGGGATGGAATTTAACAAACGGAATTCAACGATTTTTTTCTTCTTTTAAACAAGACTTTAACAACTTGACATTATGTACAAATGTACAATGTATTTACAACTTAATAAAAAAAACATAGGTTCCAATAAAGCGTCTGAATAGGACATTCACGCGGAAACGCTGTTGTTTATGTACATGTAGCATTACTAAAGGTGCTGCCCTCGGTGCAGTTCACATCATTTCTTCTTTGACCTTTGAATTCAGCAATTTGCTTGGAACTATTTTGCTATCTGTAACTCTTTTGAAACGTTACTTTTAGGAAAGGAGAAAAGTGTAACAGTACTTCATTTTTAACTGCAATTCCGAGGCCATCTTAGTCGAACTCGCATCAGTTTGTTTCGAATTTTATGACAAGAAACTATACAATGGATTCATAGATAAAACTGATTATCGTTTGAATAGAAGCTATTTTAAACATGCATATTTAGTTTAGCTTTTTCGAAGTCGCAAATCTGTTCTCCACTGAATAATATCGATCGACATTACAATAATTCTGGTAGCAGGAATGAAATTGCACATTCAATTTGTCTTAGAATGGACTAGCTAGAACCTGCATGACCATTGAGGGTTCTGTTAAAATACATGTAATAACTTGAACAACGACTGTGTTTCATTTCGTTTTGTGACGGTAGTGACAAGTTTTGAAGCTTCTTACAAAAGTGAACGTTGAAAAAATTAATGTCTAAGTATAAAGCTGTTTAGTGTTTAAGTAATAAAACAATCCTAATTTCTTACAGAAAATTTTTCACAGTTAAAGCCCCCATTATCAGAAATACTACAGTGTTTCATATAGATATATGCAGTAGCCATAGACAAGTGTATGTTTAACAAAGTGACTGATTTAAACTGATTCTGTTTACATCGTGAACAGTTTAATGCTGGTGCATAATGATCTGGAACGACCTAATTCAGGTGTTTTTACAGGTGACTTTAAAAATCAATCTTCACACATATCATGCTTATAAATAAACTTAAGATATTTTAGCTACATTGCACAACAATATGCAAAACGTTCATTTTTGTTGATTATCTGAGAAGAAAAATAATAGCAAGATAATGAAGAACTTAATATTTTAAATTAACATATCCTCTGGCAATTAGCGTCTCGTTTTTCTTTTTTCGCGTAAAAGGCTTCCATTTGTGACGAAACCTTTTAAGGTCGCTTTTTTACGAGGTTTCTCCGTTGGTCAATGATATCACTTACCAACTTTCGTATAAGTACATACACTCCCTCTGTTGTACCATTATTATTCAATAAACTTGAATGGGCACCAAAAAGAACATCTTATGTTGGTAAAAGACATATCTATGAACAGTTAACGATTTAGCTGACCTGGAACAAACTTCTGCTTCCCAGAATAAACGGTAACTAGAACTGGGAAAGGGGTTGTCTGTGGAGTTGTAAGCCCCTAAATAGGTCTTTTAGCTATTGGAAGATGAAGTACTAAATGGCCATCGATGTCGCTTGAAAGTTAGTATATGAGGAAAACTTCAACAGCAACACGTGTTCTTCTTCATGATTGATATGTTCATCAACGTTCATCAGGAAAATGCATATAATAACAACGGACGTGACGTCAAACATTTCGACACACGTTTAGAGGGAAAAACAAGGTAACATAATTAACGTGATGAAATAAGGGAGTAAAATGTACCTGCTGAGTATATTGCCGGATAGCATGTATACACAATTTCCTATAGAACATTTTTTAAAAGACGTCACAGTCCGTGTGCCACTATAAATAATAGTTCGTCCATCCATCTTATTTCTTCAAGATTAAACTGATTATGAAATTTTATTTTTGCAGACGAGATTTCTTTGCTTGAAAATTAGAGAATTTTAAGAATTGTGTCAGTTATCGTAAGTTACAACAATACACAAACAGTCTTTGTGCCACTATACAAAATGGTTTGTCCATCTATCTTACTTCTCCAAGATTGAACTGATTACGAAGTTGTTTTTTTTGCAGGCGAGATTACTCTACGAGATGCGTGTTAAATTAAACGCTCTTTTCATTCAAGTTCATGTAATACTTGTGAAACATGAAATGTCAAGACATTTTTGGAAGTTATCTTCTCAATCAGTGATAGCTTATTTCTCCAGACAAAGGAATGGCATATTTTCTTCAGCAATGAAATATGATAGTCGTAAACAATAGAATAAGATATAAAATATAGCTTTAGATAGACACATTCAGGAATAAACAGAACATTTTCCTCCATAAATTTTAGTTCAAATGACGTTTTCGAAGTTTTAACAGGTGTTCTTGTTCACAACAAAAGAAATATTCCTCATTAATTTCACAAGATATTCTCTTTTTCAGTGCATTTTAAAGAAGATAGTCAAATGACAACAAACAGTCTTAAAGAAATATCACATACGAGCGATCTTTAACCTACAAGACAAGAAAAGACAAGAGGCCTGATGACATGGTGACAGAGAGGTAATTTTTAAGATTGACAACATTATATTTTTAAAGGAGGTCGGGTGTCTTTTTTTATTGTACCCTAAATCAAAATTGGGTACGAAACTTTAAAAGTCCCAGGATCACATTGAATTTACTGATATAGAAAAATAGATTTTTAAAAAAATTACTGATATGATAATGATAGACAAATGTTCCATTTATTCTAAAACAATTTTGACAGATGTCTTTCTTTATTATTAAAGTCATTTCTTCATGAAAAAAGAGTTACCAGAAAGCCTTCTTTATGTTTTTGCAATATCATTGAACAAAAATCACTGCACTATATTTCTTACATGTACATCGATTGAAAAAACAATGTTAGGAATGTTTCTAGTACAAATAAAATTCATTTGTGCCGGTAAGACATCTTTCTTGGTAAAATAAGAGCTAAGTGTACTTGTGATCCGGGGATTTTAACGTTTTAATTTAAATTACTTTTTTTTCAAAAAATGTGCAAAAGAGAAAAATATGTTATAGAATGACTGTCTTAAGATTTCTACCGACATTGTGTTTAATCTTATTTGCGAAATATTTTGTATAGAAAAAATGTAAACCCATACATATTGAAAGGAAGTTTAAATTTTGCAATAAATAGAACAAGACTAATTCTAAGAATGGCCTACGCTAGTATTAAAACATGTTTCACGAAAAAATGAATAATAAACGCAATCATGGGTATCATCCATTGCTTTTTATAAACCAAACTATAGATGTGTATAAATTTAGAAAAGAATATACAGACATTTTGAAAATTTTGGCAATTAATTTTTGAAGATTTCAGATTAATTCAGTAGTTGTTAGAACTCGTTACGAAACAAACAATTGCCCTATTGATAGAAATTCAAAGTTCTTGCATATCGGATCGGCATTTCCGGTGATTTTGCCCATGCCGGAAAAACCGGTCTGACACCCCTCCTATGCCAGACGACTCTCGTGAACGTTTTATGACGTAACGTTATAAACATTGTGACGTCACTTTCCTAAACACAACATCGGAAACTCGTTTGTTTTTCATGATAATTCATCATTTTGATAAGTTTGCATATAGAAATCTACTTTAAAGTGCAAGACGGTATGCAAGAAAAAGTTTCCATCATGAGACACTTGGCTCAGATGGAAATATCCGTCACCTCGGGTAACTGTTTTGCGGGAACTCGGCAGAGCCTCGTTCCCGCCATAACAGTTACCCTCGGTGACGGATATTTCGATCTGAACCTCGAGCTCGTGACACAGAAACTATTAATCACATTTATTTTAAGAAAGTTAGACAAGAGTATCCATAAGAACTGAACTGAACAGAATTGTTTAATCTAAATTTGAGATAAATGCAATGTTAATTTTTTAATTCTCTAATTGGAAATACCAAAAACAATCATTTTAAAAGGATATGCATCCCTCCATGTCCAGTCATTTTCAGTCAATGTTAATTGTTGAGGAAACTAGCGAGAGCTTAACGTCTGAGACACTTTGAAAGCAGATTTAAAACCCGCTCAAATATTGGCCATAATTATAAATAAATAATACATTATTTTAAAAACGTCTTCAACATTCAGGTTCGGTGAACGCAATTAGCGAGAATTTATGTACTTAAAAGCTAATGTACAATAAAATCTTTGAAAAGCGGATAAAACGGATTATTTCATGTTTTTCGATGGTTTATCGAAATATAACAGTGAATTATATTCCGGTAAACTCACTGTCCACGCAGTGAAAATTATCAAAATATGTTACTCGGATTAACGTCAAAAAGTACACCGAGCGTAATGAATGCCGGAAACCATATGATGATGACGTCGTTAAAATGACGTCATGCTTGCGATGCTTTCTAGTGACGTTTCCCGCAATTTTCGACATTTTATTGAAATAAATTCAACAAAAGTAGAGTTTGAGACATAAAATAAACAGAAAAAATGTTGGTTTCGATGTCATATCACGATTATTTCACTCGTGAACACCAAAGAAACCAACACTTATCCTCTATTTGTTATACCCAAGTTGTGTACAAATAATGCATGTTGATGCATGGGATTTAGGACAATACGACTAAAGGAAAATAAAATAGTTATAAATGTCTCTGCATCAAAGCTCTAACGAACTTCCATGCCCAATGTATTGCTAATGGGTTCAGATATCAAAAGTTAAAACTTTTCAGCAATCCTCTGCACTTAGTTTCATGATAATATATGAGTACTGGAAATACAAGAGACACAGCCATATAAACATGACGTTATTTCAATGCCAAGGATGTTAGTAAAGAAAGTTTTATGCCATCCTGGTGATGATAGTACATTAGCTACACCGGTATCACAATAAGATTTTAACATATTGGTACAAGATTTAAAAAAGTGATTCAGATGGAGACATCAAGACTTCCATAAGTTTGAAGTTTAGACGCACTTAAAACATAACACGATTGTGCCAGAGAATGCTAGAAACACAGATTTGTGTCAAAGAAATCGATATTCTTGTCTGCATCTTGTGACGGCATGAAACGAATGTTCTAAATGACCTACATTACAAAAAAAAACCTAAACCAATCACCCTGGAATGCCTAATTAGTAACGGGTGATAATCTTATGTTTCGAGTATAAAGGAAAGGGTCTCAAAGACGAGGAATAGTAATTACTGCATCCATCATCCGTCAGAAGTATTTCATTTCACGATTCATCACTTAGAAAAGAATCAAATCTTTACAATGTAAGGGCTGGTGAGAGTTTCTTACATATTATGTACATTATACATCACAGCAAATGACTTAAAACGGATAGTTTTGTTACCGTAGACTCTCCTTTATATTACTGTAAGTGTTATTGCAAGACTATATTTCTTTTGCAGCTTTGTTTATTATTATAGGACCTAGACACCTGAGACACGATGTATTTAGATACAATGTATCATTATTGTGACAAACTACGTTCTTGTAATAAATATACTTTAATTATGTTGATTACGGACGGCTTACTTAGAATGGAATTGCACTGCGTGTAGCTTTTTGTTCTTTCTAGTTTTCCTTACAAATAGGCTACTGTCGATCCTTGTTAATCATAATGATATAGGTGACACGATGTTTTTTTTAACTAAGGCTAAGTGAGGTCTTTACATCAGCAATACATGAGACATAGTTAACCTTTGATTAACACTCATTATATATTGAAGCATGATGGTACATTTGTATATAGCCAAAATGGTAATAGTTGTCTTTAGTTTGATAATGGAAAGCCATAAAATAATCAAGTCTTGTTAAGCTCGGGTCGTGGTTTCTGACATATTATGTCTACCAGACCTTTTCGCAAACTGATATAATTGTTAACATACACTTTCCTTTACATTACTGTTATAATCACAGCAAGAATATATTTCTTTTGAAATTTTGATTATTATTATAGGGCCAGTCATAAGACAGACGTTGAAGAAAAATAAATGTAGATGTTATAATTGTGACAAATGATGTTCTTGAGAAATATAATATTTAATTAAGTTTATTACAAACGACTTCCTTGAAATGTTTACACTGGAACTCTACCATGCTTTCTATAGTTGTCATTAGGAATGATGTCGCTTTCCTAAAAATAGTAATCTTATATAAGGCATTTTAAGTGTAATAAAAGAAAACTTGAAAAAGATTATTGTTGACCCTTGTCAGTCACAGTGATAGGCATAGTTTATTTTTGACTTTGTTTGATTTTTTTATTTTGACATAAAATTCATTAATCAAGGCTGATTGTGGTCTTTAAATCAACAATAAATCAGACATCGTTAACTTTTGATTAAAGAACCATAATTCGTACATATTAAACCATAAACTGATACTGACGTCACGATTTGTCCCGTTAAGAGGTTTCTTACATCAACTAAAGAATTGTCAATTATTTATAGCTATACTTTTGACAATATTATATAAAATGGAATCTTTGCGGAACAAGTGTATTACCAGCTCATTTCCCAATAATCTCAAGAGACATGACTTCAGCCAAAAGTGTCTTTAAATCGAGATTGACTAAAGCAACGCATTATACAATGTTGTATAAACTAGTTATTTTAAAGGATCAGTCAATCAAATACACGCGAAATGTAGAGGAATTCTTTGAAAAATGCCTGACAAATTCTTCCTAAATTAGTTCTCCATACTGCAAAGTTTGGTCATGCAGACAACTTTCAATTTTCCTTTAGCAATTGAAACACGATAACATTGAAGATACACCTGTTCAGTCTCGCTTAGAATATAAACGACTTGAAAGTGAATCATCAACGAATCTGTTTGTAACTAATACCAAAGGACAATTCCACGGGGAGGCATGTATCTGGAATTTAGGAAGTTGCTTGCGAGACTTTTAAAGTGCACATATTACATACTTACTACTTTTGAGGATTAATCCAATTTTTTTCCTTTTATGTTCACAATGTTTGGCATTTGAACGAAGAAAAGTGATAGAATAAGATGAATCTCCCTCGTACAAGTATATTGTTTATCAAATTACCTGAATACATAAATCAACAATTTATGAGACAAACTTCAAAATTATCAATCCAAGAACATGTATGAAAAGATAATGGTCTGTTGACAACTGATAAATTACAGTCCAACCTCTCTAAACAACACCTCCGAAGAGCAAACACCTCTCTATAAAGACAGATGTTTTATTTCCCGAAGCAGTTATATCTGAACAAATTAACCTCCCTGGAGCAACAACCTCTTCTCAACAAACACAAATTGATGTTCCCTTTGGTGTTGTTGTAGAGAGGTTATACTGTATCTATTCGTGGATAGAAATACGTTTTTTAGGCCTAAGCTTTTTTCCAGGATGCAAAACTTGTTAGTAACTGAAGTCTTTTATTTGTCTACCATTTGTCATGCATTTTTGTCTGTGTACTACATTTTAAATGAAGATGGTAGACTGACATAATTTCTTCATATTTACGTGCCCGAGAGACTACGTCTTACTGATGCAAGAAGTCATAAATATCTCGATGACATTGCAGTTCTCATTACTGCCAAGCTGATTTATATTTCTGATATTTAATTCAATATCTGTTTTGTGAAGATGTGTTGTTATCAGGCGGTCTCTTGAAATAAACAACATAAGGATCGAAAAACTGATTTTAAAGCCTGATGAATCTCATTTCTCTTGCAGTTTCAAGATCTTTCCAACAGTGTTACCGATAGCAACAGTTTTTTTAATAACATGAAGATTAAAAACAAAACTGGCCAAACGCTAATGAAATGTCCTACAATTTCATACATTTATATACAATGTATTTGAAAAAGATTATTTACCAATAAATACCCTAAGATTCGATGTAACAACTTTCTTCGTAAATTACAATGTGTTTTTTTTCTGTTCGGATAATAAACATCATTTGATAAAAAAAAACACCCAAATTCAAACGGTGACTTCTAGATCTAAATAATTTTACCATTTTAGAGAAAGATTAACATAAAACAGAATATTCCGGGCACAGAAAGTTGAATGAATCTTCTGAATGACCCTGATTGCAGGAAAACTAAGAAACGCTTTGTAACGTCTGATTTTCTGTGAGGGTAGTGTTCTTAGTGAAGGTGAATAGGGAAAGATTCTAGAAGATGAGGCAGTGTAATTGCTTCATCCGTCATCTGTCAAAGATATGTTATTTCATGATTCATCACTTCAGAACTTAATCTGTCTTCTAAATGTTTGGCGATAATTTGTCTTGTATTACTTTAGTTCTTAGTATGAATAACAGAAAACAACGACGAAATCAGATGTAACAGAAAACAACGACGAAATCAGATGTAACAGAAAACAACGACGAAATCAGATGACGACTTGTCCTCATAATTATGTATTTGTTACATTGCGTTTATATATTATTGCGAAAACAACTGCAAGAGATCAGCTTCCTAGTTACAGCGTCATTATATCCGAATATCCTTCACAAAGGTATGGAATAACCACATATTTTTGAAATATAAAAAATCATGACCAACTTTCTCGAAATTAATAACAGTGATCCACGCCTGATATTAAATAAGGTTTTCATCACAGTTAATTGTTGTTTACCACATTCTACAAAATCTCTTATTGATAAGGCACGTCAAAATCTTAAAATTCATATTATTGTGAACATATCTGACATACCGTTAAACCTTGATAATAAGCCAGTCTTGAAAATAAGCCATTTTTGCATGCGTCGTGATGTACGATCTTCCTTGGTCTACCGTCTCACTCGGTCAAATATTTAGGCATACGTCTTGGGACAGGGAGATCAAATGTACGATTCCCAGAAAAGTTCCTTTTAAGCCCGAAAGCTGAGAAGTAGGTGTTGAATAATGTCTACCCGCCTGTTGCCTGGGAGATAAATATGCTCACAAAGATATTGTCTCATAAGTTACTGTTTGACTTCTGTCCAAATTTACTTTTACCTTTTGTTTACATACGACATATGTGTTATAACCTAGATTAAAAATGTTTCGAAAGAGAGGTTATAATTTTCTATGGCTATACTCTCTAAACTAGCTAGCCCCTTAAGATAGGTGCTCACTTAATTTAGGTGCATTTGATATAAATGTGGCTGATCGTGATCTGTAGTTATTGCCTAGAGCGGATAGATTAGCTGATAAAGTCCGTTAGATGGCAGTTTCGCAGTCAGTCCAGCCAGGCACCTACCTGGAAAAGATATTACATGGCAGGAGGCTAGAGCTAAATAAAGACAGCTTCCTGCAAGGTTGTGACCAGGATGACAGAGAGAGAGAGAGAGAGAGAGAGAGAGAGAGAGAGAGAGAGAGAGAGAGAGAGAGAGAGAGAGAGAGAGAGAGAGAGAGAGAGAGAGAGAGAGAGAGAGAGAGAGAGAGAGAGAGAGAGAGAGAGAGAGAGAGAGAGAGAGAGAGAGAGAGAGAGAGAGAGAGAGAGAGAGAGAGAGAGTCAGACCGTTTGATGACAGTTTCAGACTAACCACATATATTGCTAGTATACCTCATTTATGTAAAGCGTAATGTTTGTCATTTTATAAGGTTTTATGTCATTAAGCCTTACAATGTTTAAATAATATAATTTTACTTAACAAATAATAAATATGTCACTACATTGTATCGTTGAATAAAATACAGTAAAGGAGTTCGGATGCGTAAAACTTAATCTTTCGCAGCCGCACGACTGACTATTACACTTAGTGTCTATAGGAAAACGCTTTTTATACATTTTATTTATACATTTCAAGGATTCCGAAATCGCTTGTAACAGGAAAATATGTACTTACATGTAATTTGATAAAAAGGGTTGTTTGGTACAATAATAACAGTTTCAACTGAAATATTTAGAGTCCGATATTGTAACTCTTTAATTGTTAAGACACATGCAGCGACAATCTGTTCTTGTAATATTATAACAATAACAAAAAGATGCATTTATAGCTTTTCTTATACTTCCTTTTACATTGATTTTCTTTGTCAGTTTCTATAAGATTTGATATATCAGAAACTATTAGATCCGTTTAATTTTGAATTAAGATAAACAAATCAATTACAATGGAATGGCATTAAACGGAGTTTTCTTGCATACCCACCGGGGAAAGTAATGGCGGATCCAAGCACGCGGAGGGAAGAGATAATCCTATACTTTCCCTAGGGAAAGTACATCGCGGGCTTACTTGACAGCATCCGAACTACTTTCGTGTATTCAACTCGTACCTGGAACACTTTATTTTCGAATTGCGTTTCAAGGCGGTTTATATGTAAAAGATAGTAATGTTTTTAATAAATGTAAACTAAGGTCTCATAAGAAAGCACAAACTTTAATATTTTTCAAGTAAATGTAACAGGAATTTCATTTTTAGAAATGGTTCGAATTTTCAGGGTACGTAATAACGGTTCAAGTTACGAAAATTTTTGATAAGTTAAGGAATATTAAGACACCGTTCTCATATCTTCCAAAATCTTCATGTATTTCACTTTAATTACTAAAACAATAATAGAAACGAAACAAAATGTGGCTCCTATGAGGAATGAACCCAGGACCTCTAAATCTCAAAGCGGACGCTCTACCAACTGCTGCTCCAAAGTGCAAACAATGTACAACTATAAAATCCAAAGTATTCCAAATGGTCATAAAACGGGAAGGCCTCATTACATCCTCAACACCTTGTGGATAAAAGAGGGATACAATATTGAACATGTGCATTTAAGGAGATGAGTTGTTAATCTCACTTTTGATTTTTTTTCATTTGCCTGTAAAATAACTAATAGCGCATTATCCTTAGAATTCACACATTCCTACTAATGACGTTCACTCATATCGATAGCTGAAAGAGAAGTGATGATCTTTTTATAAATATGGCCATTATCTCAGCACATTTATCACATGTAATTCAAAGATGGACGACATCAGTGTGAATCTTTTGCCTTAAAACTGTCTAGAACGTTTCCCTCTCGCGTGTTTCCTCAACGGGTGATGTGAACAGAAAATGACTGAAAATGTATATCTTTTTCTTTTATGTATTTGTTTGTTGTTGTTCTTTGATATTTTGTCTTTTTAAACTACAAAAACACATTTTCACATAACTTAAAACCTTATTAATCAAAAACATTAAGGTAAGTTTGAAATGATAAATTCCTTAATTAAAAGTGTTGTTTGATTCTTAATTAACCCTAAGCTTAAATCTGACTCGCCATTTTATTTGTTTTTAATCAGTTCCAATATGCTTAAAGATGACCTTGAGACATACATTATGAAAGGCATTTTCAGTCTCAAAACAAGTGTCGACACTATGACTCAGGAAGGTAGATCATTGATTTTTTAACATGTGTTGCAAGTCGTCAGTTTTGAAGATGGTTTTAAGCTATCGGTAGGTCGCAATTTTACACGTCTTATCGTTTTTCAAATACTTATTATGCTCTCATACGTGTGGTAAAAGAATTGTAACCTTTATTTCCTCAAAATGGCCATACAATCTAATCATGTAACGTCGGTTGGGGCGTCTGCATTGAGAGTTTGAGGAAGGAAGTTCGAATTCCAGAAAGGGTTTCTTCTGATATGGCTGGTTGGTTTGAATAGTGGTTACTGTATGCAAACCTAACTGTTGCCTAGTATTGAATGATAAGTTACATTTACGTCTACCAAATGCATGAAATGGAATGTAAGAATTTATGCAATAATACTACATGGATTGCTGGCTTTCGCCATCCCTTTAGAGCCAACTTTGATGGCGTGTTTAGAAATTTAATTGCATCTGATAAAAAATTTTTTTTACAACACAGGTCTGATTTTCTCGTTATGTTAGGAGGTTTCATTCTTCTATATGTAGGTCCGGATGTAGGCAGGTGTGATTTTTTTAACATTTTCTTAAATAACATTTAGAGATTTCAAAGACCTTTAAAAATAAACAGCATAACCCATTAATATATATAGCTATCTGAAAAAGAACACATTTTAATTTAATCAAATGTCCTTTGTATCGCCCTATTATACGTATTTAATGTACCGGTATTCTTTCTTAGATTCAGTTTCTAGTTCTGTATGCTAGAACTTGCAGACCTTTAACTTCCTCAAAATAATGAAACTTTGTCAACAGTCAGAAAAGCCACCTTGCACGTCCTCTAAGTAAGACTCTTTTTTTCTGTCACCTTATCTTAAATAGTGCTTCAATTAACTCGTGTGTGGTGTTGAACAATGTCTGATTGTTGTACTTTTACTTGATGCTGCTATGGTGTTTCTTGAAAAGCTAAGCAATATAATTATAAAATACCGTTGCAAATTATAACCTAGCTACCAATCTTGAAAAGCTTTGAAAATTTAGTTTCTCTCTAAAAATTTAACAGCGTCTTGCAAGATTGAATAAATAAAACAAAACACAACCTGTTCAGAAATAGAATTCCTGTTTGTTTAGAGCTGGCAACTTAAGTCTAGATTCCATACTTATTCTATTTATTTTGACTATCTAGTTTCAGAGCTAAGGAAAATACAGAAAAGCTTCTGTGTGGTTCCATTACTGTGCCTGAAAAATTAATTTCCCCTTGATTAAATAGACAGTCTTTTGGGATTTTCTCTACTTTTTGTATTCGCTTTATTGAATTGTTCGTTTAATCATAAGCGTAATACTTTCACCTCCACACTTTTCGTAATAGTTTCGTATTAGTAGCTTTTACTCTTTGCGTTGTACTTTTACATTATTAAGAATTAATGTAATAATCTTGCCATCTCATTGAATAATACATTAACCGACCTGTATCTTGCACTTTGTATTAATGATCTTCACTTATGGTCACAGACTTTAGGTCATTCAAAAGTCAGACCCTCTTGTATTTCCTTATTACCCTGCCAGCAGCGACTGATTCTGTCATTGCTGCATCATTCGACTACAAGTCGATGTAGTTTGACTTCAACCTGCACCGTCAGGATACCGACTAAACAAAGCGCACCTCCAAAACTGTATATTATTGCAATTTGATTCCCTCATTTTTGATATGAAACATTTTTATTAAACAGTCTTATATGTTGATTTACAATTTGATTGCTGTCCACAAATAAACATGCATGAACTAGAAAATCGGAAATCGCACACAACCAATTATTAGATTACGACACATTTCAATTCAACAATGTAAAATGTGAACTGGTATATCGCTAACCAGTACTGTATGTTTGCAAAAATTTTCAATTCATACATATATTATATATATGTCAGTATAAAACACTTACGAGTATATAAATATTACACAGCTTTGAGTGTAACAGTACAAATGTTAACATGAGGAAAATACTTCGCCTCGGGTAACAGTATTTTCCTGATGTTGACATCAAAGCTGTGTGATATTTATTTTATTATGCTGAAAAAAGATATTGGGTTCTTGACATACTGTAACATACAAGGGTTCATCACAAGGAAAATCACACTATGTTCACCAAGTGCTTAGATGTGAGTTTGTTTTAGATTTGACTAAAATTATACAACTTTGTGATAAATTTATTGAAACAGTATGAATAATAACAATGTGCGCATGCAAACAGTAAGAAAAAACACTTCCATAACGTACGGTTTGACTTAAATCGATACGGTAACCGCGCATTCTGCCATGTTACAGTAAATTACACTGTTGCATGGCATACTGTTACATGGCAAACAGTATATTTCTAGCGGCCACGTGCTGCCTTGACAGAAACAGTATGAATGCTTACTGTTTGTCTATGGGAATTTAACAATGATAATGAATTAAGGCATAATATATATATTTTTAATAACGGTATAACACATTAGTTACCTAATACTTAATAGGTCTTTGAATATTGTATTGTAAAATCGAATTTAGTCACATGTAATAAGAGGGTCATGGGTCACGCCACCCCTACCTACTAGACTTTTTGAATAAGACTGCCGCAAATGTCCTTATGGTACTGCTCCTTTCCAGGAATGATTATTAGATAACTGACCACCTGCATGTAACAGAAAGTATCAAACCCAAAGGAAAACTAAAGTTGACAGATACACAGAAGACATGATTTAGGCACGAATTATTCCAATTCAAGAATGCGATATTCTACTTATGTTGGGCAATGGCAATATGTATAAAGCAACTTACCAGTCCACAAATTCCATCTAATATTGGTCACTACAGAAGCCTCGTTTTCGATTAAAGCCTTGTTTTCGATTGGAAAACGAGCTCGCATGATTTGTGTTGAATACATAACATCTTCAGCTGACTCTGTAATTTCTGTTTCTGAAATTCTGAATTTACAAATGTTACTTTATAAAGCATTCCTTCACCTTATATTCAAATACTCAATGGGTACTACATGTACAATGATGTCAAAGGATCGAGCAGTTAAATTTACCTCTAATAATGGCCCCATGACTCCCTTTATGCGCAAGCCTTGAACAATTACATACAGTCGCCTTCAAAATATTGATCTTCAGCAACCATTTTAGCAATTGAGGATTAAATTAAACGTGATATTGTGAACGACTGGTAAACAGCAACCTAATGTTGAAATAATAGACAAGTAAATGTTAAGTTTGTCTATTAAAATGACCTTTACTTGAAATAATACGTCAGACTAATTGAACAATTTCCCAAAAACAATTGAATTACCTGAAAGCTAGTTGAGAAAATCAATATGATTCCAATTCATAATTACAAATTGGGTAAGCTGTTAGAAAGGATTTCTCCAACAATGTTAATTCACAACAAGAAAATAAAGAAAGCAATTCCGAGAAGTGTGCCAAAATGAGCTAGTGAATTTTGTAACGAATCAAGAAAAGGCAAAAAGCATGGTGTTCTGGAATTTTCTAAACTACACTTGCAATAACGATAAAATACCCGTCAAATCCCTGGTTGCTGTTTAAAGTTGTTAAGTATAGTTGTAAAAGATATTTTCCTTACGAAATTACAGCGGGTAATTGGATTTATTAAGGAATTTTGACCGAGTACGTATCCACAGAATTCAAGACGACTCGGCTCTTGAGCAAGTACTCAACCGAGCTGCACCGGAAGGCTTGTTTAAGTTTTCGGGAACAAAATAAACACCTTGAACTTGCATATTGAATTTGAAATCCGCCTTTCATTTACTTCGAAATGCTCAGTTAATATGAACCATAGCGGCTCATGCAATTTGCGGTTTCTCTTATGATATCTGACAACTAAAATGTTATTGACAAGAACATTCGCAAAAATATAAAAAATATATAAAAACTTCACATGTCTTACTACATGCATCTAAATAATTATACAGTGAAACATGTCTTAACCGCCATCAACTGGGACAACGTGTTGCTTAAGACAGGGTTTGCAAGTTTCTTGTACAAGATATTACGTTAAGTCAAAGTTATGGTTTGTACAAGAAATTTTTCTACACAAGATGTAGCAAGAATTGCTTTGACAATTAATCACAAAATAGCGGGAAGATGTCATCAGCACACAATACTATCTTTAGCATGCAGACGAGTTTCTGAATTTTTTAAGAAAATATGAAATTTATGGATTATGTTTTAAAAGAAATGCATTAACTGTTCTTTATTGAGTAAAAATCTTTCATCGAATGACCAAATTTGTTACATATTAAAATGGCTTTTAAATTTCATCTTAAAAACTCTCTTTTTTGTTCAATGTGATAGTACTTTGCACTTGTATCATATACCATTATGTAAAAATGTTTTTAAAATGTACCTGAAATACCTCTCCCACATCTGTTTTTCCCATTAAACACTTCTATCGAAGCAGAATTGTGAAAAAATGAACAGGCTCTATTCTCGTGCAAAAAAATTATCCATATTATGTAGATAAATTCTGACAAAAGTTGCTCAATGTAGTGTTTACATTGAAAAATTCTTTTACAAGGCATAAATAGTACTTATCTTAATGTCTTGTACAATAAACTTGCTATATGTAAGCCCCCACTTAGACAGGCTTATAAAACGAGTAACCTATGTTAGCACGTAATTTTACCTTTTACTTGCTAAAATTAATTAGCAAAAAGCACATGCTTTCATTTTTACGCAAACTCTCGGCAATAATTTGAAGCATTCTTTTATTAGTATTAAACATCGTACATGTAATAAACAACGGTCAGTAGATCTCATCTTGATAGATAGTTACATGAACTTTACGAGATCTGCTAAACTATTAGGTGTCTGGTACGACATTTTCTGCAACATGTGTTTCTAAATATGATATGAACGAAATCTCTTATAAACTTTTATACTTTACAAAAGACTAGGTTTGTTTCTATTAATTTTCTTGAGTTGAAGGGGTACTTGATAATTTAATTAATTCAGCACATAACTTCAAAATCTGTTAAGTTCATTGAGTGGCCTTTTGTATTCCTTATTTCTCAGTTAGGTAAATAAACTGGTTAAAATATCAGGTTTTTATGTTAAGTGAACTGTTTGAATTACTTATGAGATCTACATCGTCATTATTCAGTTTAAATACATCGGTACCAGTGAAAGAAATTCAAATTGGTATGCACAACAACAGAGATTATCATTTGTATGCATTTATCATACACGTTGGCGTCAACCACTCATCACCTGATATGCAAACGTGACAATTGTTTCAAATCATAGAAACAATCCATTCTATTAAAGCTGTCTAAATAGAAGATAATTTTGATACTGTATTTGGTAACGTAATAGAAGATTGTGTAGTAAAAGATTAATGTGGGGCTATTAAAGTTTCAACATGCGTAAGCACATCTAAATAAGGACCACCTAAATTAAGCTCCAGGTGAGAATTTTGTAACATGATTAATGTACAGATCTAAAATAAAAACCGAACCTGGGACCTCCCACTGATTTATATATCTCTGGTAATATATTAAGAATCATCTATTGTTCAATCCTGCTACACCTGTGTCCTTATTGGTTTAAAAGTGTAAACAAGGAATATAAATCTAGAAAATATATTCTACAGCCTTATCCGTTTAATTTATAGATTTGTCTACCAATCCAAATGAACATAACAGATATCAGAACGAAGATAATGCATACAGAAAAACTCCTATTACTGGATGCACATGACAAATAACTTTAATATCATAAAAGGAAAAATCTATACTTCAGACGATCATTATATCAAAAATATTCTAAAAACATTAAACACGTAGAGATGCAACTTACAGTCTTTTTTTGAATAAGCTTTCTAACGATTAAGCTTAAATCTGCGTCACTTTAACTTTTAAATTATAAAAATTAAAAACACAAGTAACAGATTTGTGAGGGAAGAAAAAAAATTGCCTTTTGGTTTCTATAGCAACCAGAATTGTACACAAAATGCAATTCTTATAATAATTTTCAAAATAGTTAGAAAACTGTTATAACTTTTGCATACTGGCTAAAGAAGACACGTTAAAGGCTTAGAACGAGTTACAGACTGGTTAAGTATATAGTAATGTGCTCGACTGGTTATGTTTATAGTAATGCTTATGTTTATAGTAATGTGCTCGACTGGTTAAGTATACAGTAATGTGCTCGACTGGTTATGTATATAGTAATGTGCTCGACCGGTTATGTATGTAGTTATGTGCTCGACTGGTTATGTATATAGTAATGTGCTCGACTGGTTATGTATATAGTAGTGTGCTCGACTGGTTATGTATATAGTAATGCGCTCGACCGGTTATGTATGTAATTATATGCTCGACTGATTATGTATATAGTAGTGTGCTCGACTGGTTATGTATGTATTTATGTGCTCGACTGGTTATGTTTATAGTAATTTGCTCGACTGGTTAATATGTATATAGTAATGTGCTCGACTGGATATGTATATAGTGGTGTGCTCGACTGGTTATGTATATAGTAATGCGCTCGACTGGTTATGTATGTAGTTATGTGCTCGACTGGTTATGTATATAGTAGTGTGCTCGACTGGTTATGTATGTGTTTATGTGCTCGACTGGTTATGTTTATAGTAATTTGCTCGACTGGTTATGTTAATAGTAATGTGCTTGACTGGTTATGTATATAGTTATGTGCTCGACTGGTTATGTATATAGTAATGTGCTCGACTGGTTATGTATGTAGTTATGTGCTCGACTGGTTATGTATATAGTAATTTGTTCGACTGGTTTTGTATATAGTAATGTGCTCGACTGGTTATGTATATAGTTATGTGCTCGACTGGTTATGTTAATAGTAATGTGCTCGACTGGTTATGTATATAGTAATGAGCTAGACTGGTTATGTATATAGTAATGTGCTAGACTGGTTATGTATATAGTAATGTGCTAGACTGGTTATGTATATAGTAATGTGCTAGACTGGTTATGTATATAGTTATGTGCTAGACTGGTTATGTATATAGTTATGTGCTCGACTGGTTATGTATATAGTTATGTGCTCGACTGGTTATGTTAATAGTAATGTGCTCGACTGGTTATGTATATAGTAATGAGCTAGACTGGTTATGTATATAGTAATGTGCTAGACTGGTTATGTATATAGTAATGTGCTAGACTGGTTATGTATATAGTAATGTGCTAGACTGGTTATGTATATAGTTATGTGCTAGACTGGTTATGTATATAGTAATGTGCTAGACTGGTTATGTATATAGTAATGTGCTAGACTGGTTATGTATATAGTAATGTGCTAGACTGGTTGTGTATATAGTAATGTGCTAGACTGGTTATGTATATAGTAATGAGCTAGACTGGTTATGTATATAGTAATGTGCTAGACTGGTGATGTATATAGTAATGTGCTAGACTTGTTATGTATATAGTAATGTGCTAGACTGGTTATGTATGTAGTAATGTGCTAGACTGGTTGTATATATAGTAATGTGCTAGACTGGTTGTGTATATAGTAATGTGCTAGACTGGTTATGTATATAGTAATGTGCTCGACTTGTTATGTATATAGTAATGTGCTAGACTGGTTATGTATAAAGTAATGTGCTAGACTTGTTATGTATATAGTAATGTGCTAGACTAGCCTGGTTTGCTCTAGTCGTTTAGATGATTAGACGAAAACAAGACAAAAGTATGATCGGACCGCGAGAAGAGCCAAGCAGACAGCTGGTTCACGTTTCTTTTATATAATTTTATAACAAAACTTGAGCTAAAACGACATTTAAAGCACAGTAGAGAATAAATTTATGATTGTGGGATAAAGATGTTATCTATGACGACGTTTATGGACATCTTAGCACATATAAGAAGACAACTTGATATCAAAGACAATCAGAAATCTTCTCTGGACCAACAGAAAGTGATACTGCGGTTGGTTTATACGAGATCATGTAGGCAATTTGTCAACGACTAATTTTGCGGAAAAAATACTAACCTTGGTAAAAAAGAGTGTCAGTTAAACTTACATAGCCATAATTTCCTTAAACATGTCTTTTCTGAAGGAGCGCTGGCTTATTTTCAATTCATACATTATTCTAGCTGATGACAGACGACACTTATCAAACATCTTAGTTGGTTAAGGATATTGATCATAGGTCACCGGCCTTGATTTTGAATTATCTGCCCTTTAACACATCATTTGTTATATTTTTAAATAATTCGATCAAGGCCGAGTGATCTAAGATTTTTATTTCAGATTTCAGATGTCTGTTCCAAACTTGTTTCTCAGATGTCTGTTCCAAACTTGTTTCTCGGGTGTCTGTTCCAAACTTGTTTCTCAGTCAAAAGGTCAAGTTTGAAGAAATTATATGAAAGGGAACATTTTGGCCGTTTACGCATATAGAAAACAGTTTCAAGCGTCCTTAATAAAGCAATTATGCAATATTTCGTACATTTCAATAATTTATACATTGCAGTATAAAGTACATGGATTCAACTGCTAAATGTGTTTATTTGGTTCTATTGCATGACGTTTATTTATTCTCCTTGGATTGGTTTCTTTTTTTTAATTTGTAGATATCCCTCCACCTGCAGTAATTCTGAATTAAAGTGTTATGTATACTTAACAACTTTAAAAAAGCGACTTTTTTAAATGAGTTGTTAATAAAGTTGCTCTTTTTGCATTATAAAATCATGTTACCATTGAAATTATGCTTGCATTTTGTACTAAACTTGTTGAATAAAATCAAGGAATGGCAATAATTAAGGTGTTTCCCAAAATACACTTGTAACTGCGACAAAATACCCGTCAAATCACTGGTTGCGTTTTTTAAATTGTTAGGTATACTTTGTCAGAAGAGGTTAGCTTCGGCATATTTAATGTTATCACCCAATCTTGGGACCAATATTTTATTTACCTTCTTAATTAAATTTCAGCTAGTGTGTGCTATATTTCTCTACTCTCAACTACTATTCGATAACTTTATAATATGTGACGTGGACTGAGAAAATGGGTCCAGATGAGCATTAATTATTATTGCGCAAATGTAAAATGACAAATAACCAATTTTCACCAAATTTCGACTAGGCATAACCATTTAAAAAATTATGTTTATTGGAAATGGCATTCATAAATATGCATGAAAATGATTCTATCAAGTCTTTATCATAAAGCATATTACCATAGCAACCACTGATTCTGTCACATTCTAAAAAGTGAAAATTAGGGCACGGTCAATCAAATTCAGGATTTATTGAAAAGTTGAGTAATGACAACACAATTAAAACAAGCGAAATACTGAAGAATAAATTCTGTGTTATCAGATTAAATTTCAAGAAAAAATACCTCCATATGAATGTGTAACAAGGCAATCTACAACGTCAAATATATTGACGTTAAAATTACTGTTTTGACGTTACAAATGTCATTATGAAGAATAACAATGTGTGTTATCTGAAAACAAGCATAATTTTAAAAGTAGTCGGTAAATTTACTTGAAATTTTCAAATCATAGTCAGAAGATCACGCTTTTAGAAAACATGTGAGACAAAATGCGTGATTTTTTCTCATCTGGACCCATTTTCACAGTCACAGTCACAATTTATAACAGCTATAGCGCCTATAGTGTGATCTGTCCGCGAACCAGTCATCGAATGCTTGCAAGCAACAGAAACTCTGTGATTTTTCTCACAGTCGCCCTCTGCTTTCTATTAATGTACGATGAAATACGTCTGCCAGTGCTATCACACACCAAAAGATGCGAAGCCGATATTTCCTTCCATCTAAGACGCTTGCTCGGCGCCACTTTAAAAATCAATGGCTTTTCATTCGCCATTTAAGCAGAAACTCGTCATGTGATTTAGTGATTAAGATATAAGTTAGCAGACTATTAACTCTGCTAAAAATGATAACTGAATAGATTTTAAAAGAAAGCCGTGCTGTATTATATCTAGATTTTCTATATGGATCACTTTAACATGTGGCGATGCTGGATAAATATGTTTTGATTTCACCGATGGCAAGTGTTGGAATTGCAGTTTTCTTTATATTAGATTTATGTTCTTTTCTGAATAACAACTGACTGAGGTGTTTTTTGTTTATAAACATAGATCTAACAGTGCAATGCGGATTAAAAGAAAAAACTGAGCTTAAAAATGCTATTATCTGGAATAATTATTTCGAATAACCAATGTAAAAACAAAAGGGAACTATAAAAATACGTAAGGGTAAAGACTATCTGGAAAAACTAAGATATAATTATAATTCTGCGAATCATATGAAACTCCTATAATCAAGATGATTACCTAGATTACATAAAAAAAACGTTTTTAAATTCACCATTTAACATACTTTTATAATATCTAAGTTTGAGATATAAATATTAATGTGCAAGATATTCCCGTATTAAATGTAATAAAGCTTGGACTCTAAATTGTGAAAAGTTGTTTTCTACTAATATGTTACAGTATCCACTATCCGAGTCCTTCAAAATATTTCAATTGCGCCTTTATAATTACTTTTTAACCTTAAGTGGCGGACACTAAATTTTTTTTATACTATCTACGGTCGCAAATCATACTGGTGCTAAAACTGGAAAAAGAACCATTCGTGAGCGTCATTAAAAACATGATGAATACGAAATACATAAACTCAAAGCATAATGTTAATAATGATAGTAATAATGACAATTTTGTTTTGTGAAAATAACACATAAGGCAAATGTTTGTCATATTTCGTTAATTAAAACTAAAACAGGATGCTCACATTATCAATTGAATACTAGAAATAGTTTGATATGTGATGTTAGTCATACATCTACGTTTAAATGATATTTGTGGAAACATATTTTTAAACTGCACACGGTATATACAGTAATTTATGGTCAAAAGGCACATGGGGTCCTAAATGCAAATGGCGATAACGGCGCCATACGCCACGAGGTGAATTTGGAAACTTTCTTGCTTTATGACTCTATTGTTCTCTGCTCAAAAGAGCGATCATAATGTTACAAAACATATACTAACCTTAATACTTACAGAGCTTGAAAGACAAAAAAGGCACAATAGTTTAATGCATATATTATCAGTATGCAAAACGCTATAGTATACAGTCTCAGACCCAGCGTGAGACTACATTTCAGCATCGACTTAGACGTTTTGTGTGCTTACATTTCCTCTATTTCACAAAACCTGCAAGTCATTTAGTACAGTGTATACTAAAATTGTTCTCGTAAATGCTAAAGCAAGGCTTGACTAAACAATATTTGAACAACATTGGCATCTGAAAAGATATTAAGAACTTCATTTAATTTTGAAACATGTGCGGCTGTACTGGAAAACCTTCCTTTATTAAATTCAAACTCTTTTTTACATTCCCAAAGTATATGTAACTTACTCACTCCTTGCTCTGTTTATAGTGGTAAACTTTTAATAATTGTGAATAGACAGATTGGCGTTTTTTCTTGAAAGTAATTATCAAAGATCACTTCATCCCGTTGGAAGTGAAATTGTACTTTGCTGGTTAAGTTAACGTCAAGCAGAATTGAGAAATTGTCGACTCATTGTTAATTAAGACAATGTTACTTAATTGGTAACGCACTTTGAAAAGGCTTTAAACGTTAATTTAAAAATATTTATTTTTACAAATCTCTCATTTTTATTTATTTTTCTCTTATCCTACTGGCGGCATTTGACAAAGTCGTAACGACCAATTGAAATCATTATTTACTTGTAGTCTGGTCATGATTTACATCGCTCGCTATCTAATCAAGAAGTCTCATTGGGAATTAATGATGCCGTTCAAATGATAGATGGGTCAGTATTTTTTCAGAAATTCGACAGGACCTTGGTTGAAGACGATAATTTATGTATTTACCTACTGAAATAAAATTCTGCCACAATTTTTTATTAAGCAAGCATTAACAAAGCATTTGGCTTTTGTCGCAGTTTATCGGATCTGACAAAGATTCTAGTCCCTCGGGACAGCAAATAACCCTTCTTCTCCAAAGTTATGATTCGTTCATAATTGTACGTGGCGATTTCAATCCCACAAACTTTCATAAATTAAATGTAATTTTGATTTTAAGCAATCTTTTATATTTTACTGAGAATAGATATTACGTTGAATAAGATAAATTTTATTAGGTACAGCTTCCGTTACTATGTCTGATTTGAGTGCAATAAGACATGTTCATGTACGTATAGCTCCCTTTCGTTTTCATGATTGTCCTTTTGATAATGTTTATAAAATGATATTGAAGTAATATCAGTTTAAGCATACACCTTTGCATAAATCAGTAAATTCAGCTTTCTTTTTCTCTTCAAATACACTGAAACTGAAACGAAGATTTGCAATTGTTATTTAGATAAAATGATATAAACTGAATAATGTAAATATAACAATCTGTTAAATAAACCAGATACCTTCGCCGGGAAATTAAAGAAACGTTAGGTCGGTACTAGTTTACAGGAAATTGGAGCCGCATTTTAAAATATCGTTGAGTTTCTTTCTAATTATGCATCAATTTAGATTGCTGTTGTTTTTTTGTATATTTAAATTATACAGTTTAAACTTGGCATACTGCTGTGTTCATTTATTGTAGCTTTCTTATGATCAAATAACATATCTCGAAACAAGGCAGGTTCAAGGCTCGTGAGATTCTTTTCAGGCTAACTGCGTTCGCGAAAATAACCTTAAGGTCGTTTTCGTGCCAGTTTCGCGCAGAATATCATTTTAATGGTGTACAAACTTTACTTACACTTTAGATTAGTTTCATTTCTGTATTTACGTCACCAATTATTTATGAGCTATTGTCGGAAAGGAGACAATATGTTGCTTTACAATAAAATGAATAATATGTTTGTAGAGCAACTACCATGAGATCACCCGAAAATTGTAGGTAAGGCTTCCATTTGAAAACAAAAAGAACTCCTTTGTCATGAATTGCATATATGCGAGAGGTTTGCCTCAGGCAGATCCTGTATATTCACTTAAGTTTCTCATTTAAGCGTTTTAAATGCTACCTAAATATTGTTTCGCAATATGTCTTTTTTTCGACTGACCAAAAACACCTCTCCTGTTATGTTCTTTTGAATACGATCATATCTAAAAACAAATACATAAAATTCAAAGCCTGAATCAGCATGTCTTTTAAAAAGCATATCAAATAACGACAGCCAATGCATTTTTACATTTTTGTATTTAATAAACACAATTGTTAGACAAATAAGTCTTATTATATTTGTATAAGTATTTAAAAGGTCTTCCAAAAATATCTAATATATGAATATTTAACATACAACATAAAACCTTTAGAGAATTTTGCACAAAAGATAGCAAAAAAGGTCCATATCTACCCTTATCATAATTGTGTTCTAGTACTGTCATTGTTGATCAATGTTTGGCTCTTCAAACTGTTCAATTGTTATTGCTATTGTATCTTTTTTAATTGTCAGTGGTTCAATTAAATTGAAATTTTACATTGTACCACTAGTAGCGTCATTATCTTTAAAATTCATGTACATGTATAATTGACAACATGATTGTGAAAGTCACATGACCTCTATTGTTGTTCTGTATATCTTGTTTTTGTCATTTTAGCGTTATTGTACTTTTATCAAAAAGGTGTGTACATACAGTTTTTCATACAATTTATATACTTTACATCTGTAAAAACGCAATATTTTTAATATATAAACAGTCTAAATCAACAACATTTTAATACGTCGTGGATTTTGAGCAGTGAGCAAAATTGCTCTTTTAGCATTATAAAATCATATCTCGATCAAATTATGTTTGAATTTCATCTTAACAGCATGACATTTGCACAAAACTTCAGGAACAACATTGTCGATCTAATTAAGTTTGAATTTTATAATGAACTTGATGAGTGAAGCCAAGAAATGGCACAAAGCATGGTGTTGTTCAATTTTCCAAATTACCGTGCAATTACGACAAAATACCCGTTAAATCCCTGGTTAATTTTTGTTCAGTGGTTAAACATATTTTAGTTCAAACTTATTTTTGATTGCCATTATTGCATTTACATTTTATTCACAATCTATAATCACAGCACACATATATGGCAAAAGGATTATGCAGCAAGTTCTGATAACGTGATTAGGTCTCTCCCCTTAAACTATAATATCAACAGTTTGGCAGAGGTGTTTAGTTTTTTTTAAATCAAGTTAAGTATATTTTTACCTTTGAGCAAACAATACTATTAAGTTCTTATAGCATGACCTTTGCACAATACTTCAGCCTTATGATCGTCTACAATTAAAGACGACGTCATTGTCATTATTCCTTAAAATCGCTAGATAAAGTTTCAATTCTACAATGTACACGGTTCAGCATGTAAGTATATACAATAAAAGCCAACATAATCAGGGGGCAACAAGTATTATATACTACGAAATAAGGAAAGAAAGAAAGAAAGAAGGAAAGAAAAATAAAGAAAGGAAGAAAGAGAGAACGAAAAAAAAAGAAAGAAAGATAAGCATAATTTTTAAAGTTAAATATTAAAAAGACAGAAAGAAAAACAATTCTGGATCAGTATATTTTTTAAGTTTTGTAAACATGCCAAGCTCACATTTATATGTTTCCGTCAGGCCTAATGCACAAAATTGTCTCATTGTAAAAAAATTGTACGCTTTTAAATAAATTAGGCAATCCTGGTAATTTTAAAACGAAAAATGATCCTAACAGTATTCAAAGAAAGAAAAACGTCAAAGAAAGAAAAACGTGACCCACTTTTCAGGATTTTCATAAAAAATTTCTCGACACTTTCTGTCAATAATTTGCCATTGTAATAAAAATCGATCTTGTAACTGGAATTTGCTTTGGGATAATTTTTTCTGCGCACTAAAACCTGTAATTGAAACTTCTGAGTGATCTTGTGAACTTTGTATTCAGAGAGAATAGGCGAAAATATTTAGATTATTTTTTTTTAATGTTTGAGAGCAATCATGCCTTACCTACATCTTAAAGATACAAATAAAAGGTTTTGGCCATTACTCAATTCATTTAAAATTAAATATATTAGACACAAACCGATTCCAATTTCCAGACCTTGTTACTCTGAGAAAATATAGTTAACAAGAGAAATGATTTTGCTTCATAAGAGCGTATTATAGCTGTCATTTCTCAGAATCTAAATTGTTGAATTTATGTTTTTGTCCTCGTCGATAAATTATTTTTAATGACATTCATGGTATTCTTGCATCTCTTTTCAGTGATAACAGTATGGATGTCTTACAAACATTACAACTGTATCCACAGTTGAGTAACACGTCAGTTGAGAAACAGACTGACAATAATACAACGAATGTAAAACCTGAAGTGACAAAATACGGATCGCAATTGGCAACCTGGGAAGATACTGTTGTTGGAACGTATTTGCTTGTTGTTTGTAAGTGCAAAACGTTTTTTCCATATCATACAATTTTTAATACTATAATTTCTGTCTGGTTTTAGTCAATACATATACACTGAACAAAATTTCTAAACGTCCAATTGGTGTTTGATTTAAATATAATAATAAAAGCAAGTATATACAAACCTGTTTAATACACACGTTTTATACATTTTGTTGCAAACATTCTTAGAAAATTTCCTTTCATTAAAATAATTAATTCATGTAGAATGAGAATGTTATTAATTCATGTAGAATGAGAATGTTAAAGTCGGTACCCAAAAAAATTAAAACTCACAAAATATTGTCAAGAAGAAAGTTTTAAATTTAGCGGTTAAAATATAAAGTAAATTACAAAGAACGATGCCTAGAAGTTCAGTCGGGATTGCTCTCCAGTCGGGATTGTTCTCATAGTCTGCACAAAGGTCTAAGTCCACACCTTTTTGCCAAAAAGCAGTGCTTAATACACCAATAAACTAAAATATATTTGTTAAAATACTAGCGTGAAAATGAGCCTACAGTTTCGCCCTACTTGTTTTTCCAGAAAAAGTCTTTATTTGAAGCTAAATTGATATTGTAGCAAAATTTTAGAGCTCTGTATTCATCCTTTAAAATTGCATTACCCTACATTGAAGCGGTATTTCCGCTAGATGCTTCAAACGCAGTGAATGCTATGAAAACATGTCCGATATAATTTCTATTGAGTTATTTCAGTGACGCGCGGATAGAAATGAAAAGTAACAAGATATTAATTGTATTATACGTTTTCGACTAGAATAGCAAATAAATATTTTCTTATTGCTAGAGAATTAAAATGAGTCAAATTGATATTCTGTTAGTGCAATGTAGAGTCTTTTTTGCAAAGTGCAAAATTCATACGCCAGGAGGTTCTTGAGATAAATTAAATTGGTTGATTATTGACATTAATCAAAAGTGCTGCATTTAGTATGCTAAGGTTGCACTATATTCATTGCAACTATATACGCCATGGAAGCATTATCGGTCGGAATATCCAGGACAATCAGTATCAGACTTCTTGGAAAATAATAGTTCACGTTTCATTTTTCTTTATTGCTAGACTTGAGATGAGTCAACTATATTTTCTTGTGTAGCTTTATGCAAACAAATTACAGCCTAGATGGATCTTGTATATGCATTATTTCCTTAACAAGTGCTAAGTGTGCCGTATAATATCATGCAAGTCACGATAAAATTATATATCCAGGGATGTATATTTTCTTAATTTTGTACGGCAATGCTACTTTGTTCAACTATATTTTTAGATATCAAATAAATCACAATCTAGACGAATTAATATATAGTTACCGTGCATATTTAATTCTGTATGCTATATTCAGATAAAAAAATGTCGGAAAACAATGGATTGTGCAACACACCTTTGTAGCTATTATTAGGATACAATTATTGCAATATGTCGAAAATAAGACTTCATTACCGGGCATATGCTTATATTGTAAGCATTCATTGCAAATGTGATGGATAAGCCAATGGATTTACATTTGTAAACGCTTGATTTAGATCCATATTGGTCGAAAATGCTAACTGCTGGGTTTTGCACAACAGGGCTGAAATAACCAATGTTCTTTAACACTAAATGATTAAGTTCACAATAACACTGGAGACATCCAGGCTTAATTTAATAATGCAACGTAACACTCGTAGATTGTTTCTTTGGTAGACAATTATGTTTTTATTAACACGTCAATAATAAGAACTTTGATACCAATATCCTTATTTCACAGTAACTGTTCCGATTGTCTGTTATTATTGAATTACCATTTAAGTAAGTGGAAAATAATAATTACAGTACTTAAAATTGCTGATAAGTCTGTGGTTTATATTACTTCTAACTAATTGTAGGTCCAAGTTATCAAAATATCAAAGAAAATGGTTCTAATTTGCTAACATTTTATATATTGTTCATATTAATTCAAGAATTAGCAAAGTCCTAACCAGCGTTTTGCTTTTATCTGGCAGACAAAATGGTGTTAAGTGTTGACTTTAAAAATATGCACAATTTAACATACAGGTTTATTCGTGCCAGACGATCGTGAAATGCAACATTGATTCTGTGCAGTTTTATTCTATTCAGTAATGTTGAGAGATTCATATAGGCCTCACTATAAAAAAACTCACGATTTTATAGTTGACAGCGATTACGAAAAAAATATCGACGAGGAACAAAACTATGACTACAAACGCCATGATTTTACAAAAGCTTTCGGTGATGTTAAAGCAACCGTTATGGGTTCAGTTGAGACAACAGTTATGTTCAGACTGATATTAATAAACCTGTTTTTAGTTACGAACACTTAATTAAATTTTAATATTTTGCTAGTTACGTGTAAAATGATCTTTGGTTTTTGGTACGTGGCATTCCCTGTTTGATATTATTTTTGTTTTTAAACTATTCATTTCACCATTTTCACATTTTTTAAACGTCGATAACATTTGTTAAACAAATATTAAAGATTTATAATTACAACTTTGGGTTATATTCTTTTCATTTAAGAACTAATAAATGTTTCCCTATATTTATCGTAGAATAAAATACAGTCAGGAGTTCGGATGCAAAGTAATTACATCACCAGTACTTAGCACGAGTGATAACATTTCGCATCCGAGTTCGATGTACTGCAGTAGTACATCACTTTAACTTTCAAACTGTTAAATGCGATTGGATGCGCTTGTTTACATCCGTCATGTCGTAACGTTATTTACCGCTCTGCTCAAGTTTCCAATCTCAATTGTGTAACAAGTTCTTACAAGTTAAATAAATGGGCTTTCAATACTCACTTTAAATGGACTAAACATGGACTTGAGAGAAGGGGCAATATGGACTTTAAATTAGTCTTGCCTAAGGACACCACTACCAAGGTACAAGATCGAACCCTGGACCCAACGATTTTAAGGCGAACGCGCTACCACTGCGTCACGGCGTGCACACTACACTTTTCCAGGTTACTAATTAGGTGACAAGGTGAGAACACCTTTGTCAGGAAAAATGAATAAATAACATCACAATAACTTAACCTGTCACACTGCACAGAATAAACAAAAATAAAGTAATATTTTGAACCCGACAAAGCAAAACATGCAAAGAAGTCTTTTTCTTCAATAGTCAGGATACAATGAGTGAATTGCAATTTAATTTGTCTTTAGCATAGAACTGAATCGTTAAGGTATCAAGTCAAATAAATGTTAGGTTATTGAACACTTAAGTAATGTAAAGCAACAATCAGTAAGGCGTAACTTACATGTCCTACTCGATGTTTCCATCGTGCTCTAGGAACCTAAAAGTAAAACTGCATGTTCACTGAACAACCTTTATAAAACACAAGTTTTCCGACCTACATTTTGACAAATAAACATCTATTGATAAAATCATTATTGAATATTAGATTGAAAAGGAAATTTATAAAGTCTGGTCTTTACAACATCATTGGCTAAGATTAAATCAATGACGTGTGCGTTTTCGAAGTTTTTCATAGTATGCCAATAAAAGACGGTAGTACAATGTAGGTGTGTAGTACCGTTGAGAGCAGAGAAGGTAAAACTTGTATCACTTATATTTATATGCATACTTGATTTTATATTTTCCAGGTATTTTAGCATTTACATTAAATGCTCTTGTAATATACACGTGCCTACGAAACTGGAGTTCGCTGATCATGTCAGATTTATACATTCTCAACCTGGCATGTAGCGATGTGCTTCTACCTTTGACTGCCTTCCCATTACCGATCCTTTCCTCGTTTTTTCATCGTTGGATGTTCGAAGACACGGGTAACGCTCATATTTGCATACCACATTTGCTCATTTATAATCTGAAAGATATAATTAAGATAATTAAAACAAAAACTAAACTGACTAATTGTTTACACGAAAGTTGTTCAAATGTTACGTATCCTATAAGATTCCGAGTTCAGCATTTAATAAATAGATAATAAATTAAGATACTGATATGAAAGCTATATGAAATTACGAATAAAACATTAAATTTACTGATTATATGTCCGATTCTTGTCATTTAACCTGAGCGACAACCAGGTCATTCGTACAGACACACTTGTATCCTAGTTAATCACAGTTCTTTACTTTAGCATTGAACTTAAATCTCTATAATATATAACCTTATCACTTTTTTTCTAAAAAATACTGTAAATTCTGTTATGTTCGCGTCGCCAAATGTTCACCAAATTGCTATTGTTTTATTATTTAAACGAGCCCATAAATTTGCAAAACAGTTCCTTGACCCAAAGGAGAGAATTTCGATAAGTGCGTCTTCTTCCTTTTGAGCAGTTTAGCGGAATACAAAAATCGCAAATAAAACCCAATTTACAAGATAATTATTTCATTTATTATTACTCATTTTGCAGGCTGTGTAATATACGGATTTCTTGGTTTTTTCTTTGGTGTGGTCAGCATTACAACGTTAACGATCATGGGCTTCACGAGATACATCAGCATCTGCCATCCCCACATCGGTAAGTCCTTTGTCTTTATTGTTGTGCTCATTAACTTTGTCTTTAGCTTCTTTGTCTGTATTTGCATGTTTTCTGAAGCAGAAATTATACCGTGAAAAAAAGTAAAATTTTCGTTGGCCTTTCCTTTGAGATTGATCGCATCTAGAGCCATTTTCAAAAACAAGAATTACTTAAAAAATAATAGCCCAAATAAAAATATAACTTTTAAATTAACACATCTTAAGGCAGAAACTTTAAAAACACACAAAAGCGTACAACGTTTTAACGTGGATTAATGACGTCAGTGTGATGACGTAAACGTTTTCATTCATTGTTTTGTCACCGTGAACCTAGGATATAGAATCAAACATAAAATACAGGGACACATTTATTAGTTCTTAAATATAAACTAATATGTTAAAAAAACGAATATGGTGTCTATGTATATTGCCTTTTAAATAAACGAAAACAATTAACTAAACAAATCCTGTATTTAATGGAGTAAATTGTGTTTTTTTTATTTTGTGTTTGTTTGTTAAAATACTTCCGTTGTTGCACAAAACTTTGTGTGTCAATGTGATACTAAAAACAAACTTTTTATTTGCTTGTTATTTATTTCGCAATTTTCTAATTTTCGATTAATTTGCATGCAAATCTATAATATGATTTATACTAAATATAAAGATAATTTCAAGATCAATTAAAACAGATACTACTTTAAAAATGACAAAAAGTAATTAAAACAAGAGCCATGTTACACATGGTTAATCCCCCCGCCAGGAAAAAGTTACCTGAAGGTTGTACTTTCGTACATTTTACTTGGTGAGAGGAAATCCTTAAAAAGCCGTATAGTTATGGTCATGCTGAGACAGTTTTCAAGTAAGTGGAAAAAGAATAAGGCAAGAAGAGAAGGTTTGCAAAATTATATTAATGTTCATTATCAGTATAGGTATGATATTTTTCTATTTGACTAAAATAAGGCAAGGTAGAGTATTGTTCTTGCACACGCACTTCCTACCAAGTGCTATGTCAGTGTATTAAGTTTGAAGAAAATCCCTCAAGTACTTTTTTGGAGTTAGCTCCGGAATTTTTTTCAAGTAAATCTGATAAAGGAGAATAACTCTAAAAGTAGGCAAGGTAGAGTTATTGTTCTTACACACTGCAATTCCTACCAAGTGCATGTCAGCGTATTAAGTTTGAAGTAAATCCGTCAAGTACTTTTTGAATTATGCTCTGGACAAAACTTTTAAAAGTAAATCTGATAAAGGGAATAACTCTAAAAGTAGGCAAGGTAGAGTTATAATCTTGCACACTGCACTTCCTACCAAGTGCTCTGTCAGGTATTAAGTTTGAAAAAATCCCTCAAGTACGTTTGGAGTTGCTTCGGACAAGTAAACGATAAAGGGGAATAACTCTAAAAGTAGGCAAGGTAGAGTTATTGTTCTTGCACACGCACTTCTTACTAATGTGCTATGTCAGTGTATTAAGTTTGAAGAAAACCCTCAAGTACTTTTGGAGTTATGCTTGGACAAGTAAATCTGATAAAGGGGAATAACTGTAAAAGTAGGCAAGGTAGAGTTATTGTTCTTACACACGCACTTCCTACCAAGTGCTAGTCAGTGTATTCAGTTTGAAGTAAATCCCTCAAGTACTTTTTGGATTATGCTCTGGACAAAACTTTTAAAAGTAAATTTGATAAAGGGGAATAACTCTAAAAGTAGGCAAAGGTAGAGTTATTGTTCTTGCACACTGCACTTCCTACCAATGTGCTATGTCAGTGTATTAAGTTTGAAGAAAATCCCTCAAGTACTTTTGGAGTTATACTCCGGAATTTTTTTTTCAAGTAAATCTGATAAAAGGGGAATAACTGTAAAAGTAGGCAAGGTAGAATTATTTTTCTTACACACGCAGGGGGGGGGGGCTTCCTCCCAAGGCTCGTGAGTGTATGAAGTTTGAAGAAAATCGCTCAAGTACTTTTTGGAGTTTGCTCCGGACAAATTGGGACGGACGCACGGATGGACGGACGGACGGACGGACGGACGAAGACCATTTCTAATATCCCCTTCGCCTTCGGCGGGGGGATAAATAAGACCTATCAAATGGATGCATAAAGTAATATAACTACGAACATTTCTGTAATCTGTATATTTTCTATACATGTACATTTTTGTAAGTTTGGTGTAAATCTTCAAGGGTTCTTGGAATAATCATAAATTGATGGATACAGTTTAATACCAAAATACCTTGTCAGTTACATAAAAAGTTAAATAAGTTTCTGAATACATCGAAATATTGTCCATACCTTTATCAACGGCAAAAAAAATGTTTAAATTCCTGTAAAACATTTTAGTGTCATGCACTCTCACCGACATTCCAGAACTTCTCATTACAAATGTCATTGAAGTGCCTAGTTATTTTAGAAAAAATCCATTTTTAAAAGCTATTTCCTTCCATGACAGTCTATTGAGATATTTTCGTCCGTAATTCGATAGTTACAAAATGCTAAGACTTTATATATGAAGACATGAATTAATGATTGGTATCTTATGACGACATGGTTTAAAAAGGCACTCCCTTCATCTAGCAGATTATATTCTCGAAACATAGATTATGTGTTCAATGAACGTACAATTAAAAATAAATACAATTTCAACGAAGAACCTATGGCGAAAAATGCCTCAGTTTACCACAATTAATCAATATAGAGGCTTTCTGTAATAAATCGCATCCACCCATTAATTGTACAACAACTCTACATAGATTATTGAATGGTTTACGGTACTGCAGTCTATTTCAAACCGCTGATTTTATCGATAATGACTGGGAACGCATAGCTGAAACTTCCAAAGATTATATGATTTATGTTTTAGAGGTTATTTAGTTTCACATCAGTTATAGGGTGTGTCCCTTTAATGAACGGTGTCTATATGAAGACATGATTTGCTGAATCATGTCTGCAACTTGAAGTCCTGAAAATTTTGTATTTTGTGATTTAGATGGTCAAGTCCAAGATATAATTTCTAAATTTTGAATATCAAACAAAACATATAATGTCACTATTAACCAAATAATTTTAATGTTAGTTTAGTCTATGTCGGGCTTAATCGCACATTTATAATTTCGCGTTCTGAAAGCAAAATGAAAATGAATTCCAAACTCATATATTTGAAGAAAAGAAAACTCATTTGCGTATGCTTTGTGTTTGGGATTACAGCGAAAATATGTTGTATGCAAAAATAAATCAGTTTATAGTACTACTTTTAACGTTGTAGAAACAAATGTCCCCTGTTCGCACCAGTCTGAAATAATATGACTATAAACCCGTCTTAGTGTAGACGGACATGTATAGGATGCTTGTTTCTCTGGTAATGTAAAATATTCAAACCGAGTACATCGCATTGTTATAAACAACGAAATTCATCACAAATCGAATCATTTAAAGCAAACTTTCTAGGACGAAAAATGCATGCACCATTATAACACACGTATAAGTTCGTCTCTTGGAAGACAAATGAATTAAGTCGACGGGCAACATCAGTAACAAGTCTCTGTCGTGTTCATACATTTCCCAAAATATGTCATCGGTTATTATAAACTATTTTTGATACAGAAATACATTTAATGGCAGAATAAGGAACGAAGTCACAATATCTGTTTTTCTTTCGTGATAGACAATATACCATGGCCTAATGTTGTACTGTATTAAATTGGTCTGTGGTCTCATGCACTTTTTGAGTTTCAAGGATTTCCTAGATTTGTTTTCGTCTACAAATATTTAGACACGACATTCTCGAGGTCTAGTTTTTATTTTACATTCAGAGGAATTGCAATATATTATGGACACGAACTTGTTATCCTGAATCAGCATTCTGAGTTAACGGCCTTAATGGTCGGTTGTGTATTGATCGTATATTGGTCGCTCTGGGAACTGGGTACTTTCACTTAAATTTTCTTTTAAGCATAATTATCATTTATGGTCACTCGCTCGAGCACTATTCAAGGATAATTGCAAATCGATTTTAAACAAGGTGTCGTTCGAAGCAAAATCACGATGAACGATGGACAACAGTACGGCATTCCTTAGTATTGACATTCATATATGATATCGAAGCATATTAAAAATCACCGGAGCATGAACATAAAACAATTGAATTATTTAGAAAAAAAAGATAAAAATGCGGGTAGGTTTGTACGATACGATAGGTTTGTGTGCCCAAATTTCGCATCAAGAACAGCACGAATCCTTATGATACAGACTATGACTATAGACAACAACCTCCCATAACCCATAAAAACAATGATACTACTTGAAGTTCATGTCCATATCAAGATTCTTTTTTCATGACTGACCTCTAAACGTGTTTAAGTGTTGATCGTCCTGTGAAATATCACAGGCAGATCGGCGACGGTGTCGTTAAGATGTGAATTTAAGTTTAAACTTGATCTTAAAGTAAATAGAAAGGTGTGGTGAATACAACTTGGCTGCAAACATTTACCGAAAACAGGAACTCTAAAATTAATAGTGCAAAAACAAATTCTTCCAGTTATAAGACAATCAATAGCTACTACAAAGTTGCTCGTTTCAGGTATTATATCTATTTTTCATTACTAAGCATTGGTGCTCCATAAGAAGTTCCCTCTTCACAAGCGTTTCGTTTTATGTACACAGAAATCACATATTCGTCGTACCAGTCTAAACTTTCTCTGTAGTGAAAATAAACAGTTTTCCGATTGGTTGAAATTTAAGAGGATTTAATTTGTTTGGTTGATTCTTTCATAATAAAAGAACTGAACAATATTTGAGGTTACTCGTGCGTAATGATTTTGATGCTAATATATCTGTTTCGCCTAAATTGTATTGTTCTTTTTGTATTTCCTTTAACTTATTCATATCAAATTCATGTGTCTTCTAAAAGAGTGCGAAATCAAGTTATCTTTTTGCCACCGGGGAAACCCTGTCTCTTTTATTGAGATTTCGCTCCAAAAGGATCGATGTTTCTAATGTTTACAATGGTTACACTGGGACATCACGTGTCCAATGGTTGGCCTGGTTTGCACAAAAGTACACATGGGTTTGTATGTGATACTGTTTGTGAGCAGTTGACCTAGAAATAAAAAGAAAATATTTCTCAAACATTAGGCTTAGAAAGGCTTTAAAATTTGTCCGAAAAAACTTGAACGGTCCAATGCTTTCTGGTTTCAGATATTTCTGGTCAGACGTTTCTAAGATGTACAATTATCTTGCCTTACGTGTATGCGCTGATTTGGTCTAGTCTACCTCTTCTCGGATGGGGATCATACTCACTGGAATCTTATGGAACATCCTGCACACTACAATGGAACGAAAACAGGGTCTTTATAACATTGATGTCACTTTTTTGTATATTCACCCCTTCTGTGATTATGTTCTTTACATATGGCTTCATCTTGCTCAAATGTAGAACCAGCAATCGAAATATCCGTGACTGGCAAAGGCGAAGTCGAAAAATGTCAAGAAAAGAATCTTTTCTAATAAAGGTTTGTTTGTATTATGTATATGATAATTCTTAATAATAACGACCATGTTTTTCAAATACTTAGAATATATGAAATTTCTGCTATATATATATCTATCCACCACAGCATAAACTTGCAGGCCAATTGAAATAGGTGTAAAAGATATTATTTGGGTTTTCACTGTAACTAAGAAGACTACGGGAACATTTGAACGTGAAGAACGTGTCAATTACTGTCATTGATAATTGAAAATGCTCAAAGGAAGTGTTGGCTACAATCGGTCTCATTTAGAGTCATTAATCAACTTAAGAATATTAACCATTCATTTTAAATATCATCTATCTGAAAATTAGATTACTTCAATAGGACAAGTGCAATCATCATAGTTTGCTGTGTTGGCTGAAATATTCAAAAGACGACTGGAAACATGAAAATTACTTTTCGTACTTTCTTTTATCAAACTTGCTTTACAAAATGCACCATTTTAGCAAAACTCATTAAATCTTATTAAATGTTTTTCCAGTTGCATAAATTCTCTTAAAATCATAGGCAAGGCGTGTAAAATTGCTTTAAACATGTACTAAGCTTTTTTGTTGCTGTTGTTGTTTTATTTAGATTTCTTTTCATTAGATGTTTCTATTCCAGATAACCTTTGCCATGTGCTGGGGATTTCTGTTATCGTGGATGCCGTACGCCATCGTATCAATGTGGTCGGCTTACGGAGACATACGACACTTGCCGATCAGATTCACAGCTATTGCAGTATTAATGGCAAAGTCATCAACTGTTGTCAATCCAGTAATTTATTTTCTTATGAGTAAAAAGTTCCGCCCATTATTGCTGCGCTCACTAAATTTGTCAGACTTGAAAATGCGTGCATCTAATGTGAGATCTTGGAAAGTAATATCTGAACTATTTCCAATAAGAACTAGGTCCGCAACTGGAAGTTCCAATACAACAAGCGAATCATCGTTCTCGGGACCAAAGTTCCATGTTAAGGTTAAACAAACTCGATCAGAAAATGGGAGTGATGTCCAGCTCTAAACATATTATTACGTGCTAAATTTCGTCGGATTCGAATCGGATTCAACTAATTTCAGGATAAGCTTTGGTACGAATAGCATTTTTTGTCAACAAAACTGAAGTGCATAGAATAAAAACTTAATGTTTTGTTTGTGTGTTTCAGGCCTTTTATATCGAATACTTTAGTGAATTAAAGTGTTGTTATTTAATAACAGTGGATTGAGTATAAACTGTGATAAAGTTGTCTTTGTTATTTCTAGCGGTCACATCAGAACAATTGATTTCAAATTGAAGTTTTGATATATTTTGATTAATAGTTTGCTCAACGTTATACATACGTAGAATTAAACGGAACTTCATATTTCTATTATATCTATAGTTTAATTGGATCTCAAAGTTTTTCAACAAATATTTCAGTCAAATCTGAAACTAAGTTTCAGATGATGAGAAAGTTACTTTTTTATCAGAATAAATTACACATATTGAATCAAACGGATATTTTTTCTCATATTTTTATAGAAAGTTGAAGTCAGGATTTCTCTTTATGCAGCACTGTGAAGAGGCATTCCCTAAAACTGATGTCGAATTAAATAACTTCAAATACATACATAATAGAAATTTGCAAGTATTGTTACTAAACTTAAAAGTTTAAACTATACATTCCAGTCATTTTCGGTAAAAGCAACGTTTTAATCTATGTTACAGTACCGTAAAATGTTCAAAAACTTATGTAACGATGTTGCTGCTCAATAAATGAGTCGAAAGGCCTCTTTGTCGAGTATTTGTGCTAAAATGGGGCATTTTTCGACGTACGTTTATATTATTTTTCAAACAATTTTCGTTTATTGAACATATTACTATGTTTGAAGAATATAATCTGCTAAATGTAGGGAGCGCCTCTTTAAGGTTGTTTATCTTGTAATATTTTTGTAATTTTGCACTGTGATGAATTGCTATTTTGTATATAATTTTATACGTTGTGTTCATGTTTGATGGAATCTCGTCCATAACTCGTCATTACGACAAAATGAGATTTAATAATGAAATAACTATTAGTTAATTGTAAGATTTATTTTTTTCACATATATTTCATTATAATCACCATTTCATTTTTTTGACATGGACAAAATCAAAAGAATATTAAAAATATTCCTACAATTAGTGTTGTCTATTCTTAAGATTCCCAACGTCCAATTGACATGTTCTCAGTAATTTTTCATCGAACACAATATGTACATGTTTTACTTGAGCTGAAAAGCTCCTCCTTTACATATATGTTCGAACAATGTATAAGTGTAAAATATATAAACTTTGGTATATTTACATACAACGTGAGACTTCGATATGTTTCCAATCAATCATGAACAGCTAGATTTTGAAACATATGCGTATGAAGTATACATAAGTATAAATACAATAAATAAATGCATGTTGTTTTCACTATAATGGTAAACAAACAGTTATTGCAAATAATTTGTCTCTGGTTTTCAAAGCAAAATGTATGTAGCATGCTAATTAATTTGAGGACTTTCACATTCTGTGAAAATATAAATGTAATAAATTTAAACAATATTGGGCGCTCGTTAAAGCATCTTGCAATATAACGTTTACTGGCACTTCTGTATTTTTGACATTATTAAACTGTACTCGTCTTCTAAATCAATATTATAACATATTTCGCATGTTCTCTCATTCATTTCATACTTTAAAACTTAGAAACAATAAAATGATATGTCAAGTCATGCGATAACTTCCCACCAATATTTATCCATAAGAACATTTTCAAACCATTTACCTGCATTTATTACAAAAATCATATGACTGACATTCAACGTTATGTTAAAACCGTTCCTTTTAGCACGAATAATGAAAATACTTTCAATTATGTCACGTGTGCGTAACGAAACTTTCGCGATTTGTGAACAGACATGCTTATTTGCAAAGTTTAAATCGGCAAAAGAAGCATTCTCTAACAGTAAATATATGTGAAATGAATCTTTTGCGTGATTTCTAAATAAGCATAGTGAAAATTTTGAGAAAATCGCAAAAATGTAAAGCATCGCGATACTATCAAATTTACAGTATGCTGTATCTAGTGGTTTTTTATTCATCTAGAAATGTGAAAACAACACAAATTACCCATATGTTTGTGCTCAAGTATTCCTTTGTATCCATGACAGAATTAAAGCCAAAAGAATGTTTAACTTTTCCCAACTATAGTCACTCCGGACAATTTGATGGTAATTAAACAGTATCCTGATCCAACGTGAATGAAGAACCCAGATCATGAAGACGCTTTCCGGGTGTGACAGTGTAGTCAACTTACACTTAGGTGAACAGCATAATGAATGTGATGACCGCACTTGCCTTACGTTTTATTGCAGACGGCCATTGTCACGTGGGGGCTTAATATATCAATGCAAAGCGCACCTGGCATAGTTTCAATAGACTTTAACAGGCCTTGGAATCATAAAAGAAAATACTTAAATCTTGAAAAAAGTAGATAGTTTTCGTTAAATGATACTGAAAGCATTGAATTACACATTTAGTACACGTAGACCTAAATCAATGAACCATGACGGACCTCGGTTCAGGATTTATGCTATTAATAGTTACCAGTGCTTTTCCCGAGAAGCCCTTGTTTACTTTGAGCCTTACAGATCATAAGTGAAACATCAACCAGAAAGAAAAAAATCTGATGAAATAACAGATTTTTACACAAATAAACAGTGTCCGGTGATGAACGGACGTGCATATTTCGGGGACGTTTCATTGATTATTGTATTACTCGAATTGAACAAGAAAACATATTTTGTGACCATCTCAAAGATACGGTGCGTACAGCTGAGACCGAAGTTCATTATGTGAAAATTTCGTGTTTCTATCTGCAGTATTGGCAGAATTATTTAGAAAAAGGTCCCGTTTCTGTCCGATTAATTGAAAGAAACCAGTAAACCCAAAATGGCACTGCAGTGATTCTGGAAACATGATTTGAAAAGGGAGACGTATTTTGGTACTCAAAATAATTCAATGCAAGCGGAACTATGCATTCTCCTCATTACTCGAAATAGGCTGATCTACATGAAGCACCTGAAGTTAATAACATAATTTCATACAGGGGCAAAACAATATTGTAACTAAATTTACCAGAACCAACACTTTTAATTTGTTGGTTGTGGCCAAACAAAACTGCAAGACAACGCTATCGGCATTTTCATGATATGTTACAAGTATACAACATGATTACAAATTGTTACTAACTGAAAGATTAAAAGCATAAAGTAAACCCTAAACAAAAATTACAACACTCTACAACAGCCAGATTTAAACAGAGAAGATTGAATCACCCAACTGTGAGAAAAGGCTGAATTCAATGTATACACTGAAGCTGAAATAATAACTATTTATTTTATGCTTTTCAGTGAAATACTGAAATATATCAGTGAAATTTAAATTTTCACTGCTTCAAAGAAGTGGAAATAAAAAAATCTTCAAACCGATTTGACGTCATAAAGTATGCCGAAAGTAACGAATTCCGGATACCAAACGACAATAATTCACTCGTGAGTACCACACTAGCTATTTTCACTCGTTGCTGCACCACTCGTGAATATATCACTTTTGGTGTCTAACAGTTGAAATTATAACGAGATATTTCACCGAAACCAGCAATTATAATGACAACGCTTTTGCCAAGCGCAGAATTAAAGGTCAACAAAAACGTAATGTAGACGCAACAAAAATCACAGAACACTCAAACATATACAAGTAGTCAAAAGGAAGGAAATGGTAGGTACTTTTCGCATTTTTACTTTTAACCGTTAAATTCCAAAATACCCAGTGTGTTCGTGCACGATTCTAGTTCTACAAACAGCTCTATACACTATCTTTAAAATTACTATTTCAAAAGTATGGGTATCTCTTTTCGTAAAAAAATGGTTAGCTTGTTGCCAATGTGAACAGGAACCTAACAAACACACATTAAAGTTACTAGTATATTTATGTTCAAACTGACCATCAAAATTTTAAGGAAGACATATATAAAATGCTTTACTACTTAAAAAATCAATAAAACCAAAGATGAAACCAAAATTTATAAATTTGACTTAAGAGTTTTATCCCTGCCGAATGGGGCGTAAAAGCATTAACGCTTTTTTCTCTATCCGGGTCAATAACTTAAGGTAGTGTGACCCTAATTAGCACCAATTCAAATCATGATAGGCTTAATATTTTCTTAATCTGTATCTATTCCAGGATTTAAAAACAAATTTTAAAAGAAATTTACCATGAAATAACTTATAGGAATTTAAATAACCCTACCCCCATTTTGGAGTTATTTATAAAAATGACGAGAGATAAGAAAATGCATGTATTTCATTTCTTATTTTCTAGAAATGGGGCTTTTTCTATATTTATAATTATCTATAACATTTTGGGAACAGCATGCCAAAAATTCACAATGTTTTACCATCTCTATTTAAAATAATTAGAGTTTGAAATTTCCCACCTGCAAGTAATAAAATCTTCAAATAAGCTAATGCTTATGTGTAAAAAATATTTAATTTCTTTTTAGTGTAAAAACAATGTAAACATAATTATGTAGAAAAAATGCAAAATAATGAAAACAAAGAAGAAAAAGTTAAAGAACAATTGTGGTTCTGGCTGGATTCGAACCTACGCCCGGAAAACCTCAAAAGATCTATAGTCCTGTGCTTAACAACCTAGGCTAGCGCAATAAAATTGAAGAGTTCCAAGTGGAGGTTTTTATTAGGAGTCCACTACCTTAAAGTGAAAATTCTAATTTGGTACTGTAACATATATTTTCATTTAAATCTGCAAAAGGTGAATTTATTCAGTATAGCTAATTCCTTACATGCTTTCAATGGAATCCTTATGTTTCGACATGATCATTTTGAAGAGCAATATAACTAAATGTTTGAACTAGTAATAACTACCATAGTTGCAAAATTAATGTCTGAATTCTTTCGACGGCATTTAAAATATAAATTTGTATAGATTTTAACAGCCGAAAAATTCAAACATAAACTTTGCAATTGTGGGTATTTTGCCAAAACCCCTTTGTTAAAACTGTGAAATTTTCTGATAGAAATCCTACTCACAGGCACAATTTGGCAAAAAATAAAAGAGTATGACAGAGACAGAAACAAATTGGTACAATATCGAGAAAGTGAACAAATGTTTGTTAAAATTATGTTGTATGTCAATGTATACCAGGTCAAGAATTTGATACACGTGATCAATTTAATTTAGATGGGACAGGACCCTTTATTTGCAAACATAAAAAGGAGTAACCTTTGAAAATTTAAAAATCTATTTTAAATGACTGCCTTTCTTATATAAAGTGAAAAAAGACAAGCTTAACTGTGTCTTCTTAATCAAAGGTATATTAGTCAAAAACACGTTTTAAAGGTCTTTTAAATCTCTAAACAATTAAAACAAACAAAGGCATGCTCATCACTCGAAAGGGAAATAGGAATAAATGTAGTATAAATGTATTGCAATCATCAATAGTTGAATAAAACTTTGAGCTATATGAATCTATTTAAAAACTTGGCATTTTTCATACTGTTCCAACATTACAGAACCTTGTGACATAATTTAAAACAATAATTAGAACATGAAATTAATTATAAGTCAGATTGAAATTCCTTTATATAATTATAATGTCATACAATTTAAGAGTAATTAGTTAATATAGCCTTTTGCCTTTAGGCATTCATCAATTTGGTAAATTTTGCGTGACTAAATTTTGCGATTTGACCTTTAACAGAAAATATTGCGAATTTAAAAAAATCTTTAAATAGTTCTACAATCATCGCATGCACTAACTAATTGCTAATCATGTTGCGTTTGCAATCCTTCAGTTTCAGAACGAAAAAGTTACTCCTAGTCCATGTAAAGTTACATTCCGAGATGATATTGACTCGTGTATTGATCAAAAGCGATACTGCGAAAGACTGAATGAAAAGACTCATAGTGGGTTGATTCAGTTTTCTCAAGTTGCAACCAATAACTCACGTGATATACTTATTTTATGAGAGTTCTGAGGTCTGGTTCATTAGTTAAGTGTTTTTGTCATGCATTTCTTGTAAAGTTGGCACGCAACAGTTAGTTTAATGTGCTTTGACATAAAAATTGTCAATGGCAACCATGCTCGATAACATAAATGTATAATGTGTTACATTATTTCTTCGGAACTTGATTTTTAAGATACACACAAAGCAAATTCAAATGATATTTAAACCGAAAGAATATGCAGTTCTTGATGATAAACATTAACAAAAAAGATTAAGAACAAATGTCGTTCCATAGCTAATACTCTGACACCTCTATACCAAAGGTGAGAGAAAATACTTATCGTAGGTTAGAGATCCAATCGTTTGTGCGTCAGTGCGAGTATATAAGTCATATATTGAAATCAAGCATTAATTTAAAATTTGATTTATTTAATAACTAGAAGCAATTTTGTTCCCAAAAGTTACGGTCAGCGAGGCTGGAAATATGTTAAATGTTTACATATTTACGTCCGTGTTTTTTTAATCAGCAAAAGGTGCGATCGACGCAGTAAATGTTGAAAATTGCCTGAGTGTTTGTAACTATGTATGTCGTTATTGGTCTTTATTACTCAATAGTATAGCAGACTTTGATAACCTGACTTTACCTGCCAATCAAGTAATCGTAACTAGTGAGTAATTCGGGTACAGAATTATTACGATGACATGGAATCAAAATCGGCATTTTTCATCAAATTATTGAAAATATTTGAAAGAAAGTAAGCAATGATATATGGCCAGGTTTTTATCAACTGGATCATATCCTGTGTTATATCATTTAAATGCATTATCCAACCATAGCTCAATTTCTTCCCTCGAAATATCACTTCAAATATTTTCATTAATTTAAGAAAGGTGTCTGTTTACCCTACTTTTATTTTTTGAGGAATAAAATAATATATATCTAGTTTTTACGAATTATCGATCGAATTCGGTATTGTGATGCAAATATTGTAGCAGCATTCCAGTAAGTACTGTAACTTTTGTTCACACATATATCTGCAAAACCATTCTCATGCTATTCTAAGTGTACTGTACGTACTACTTTATTCAATGATTTCTGTTAGTATGTTTAAGTCCAATTACAACGTTGGGTGTAAAGTGACCTAAAATTCTAATATTACAAAGAAATACAGGGTGATCATTAATATATGATAGGATAAAAAATCACAGTAAATTTGTCAAATTTCGCACCAGAGGTCTCATTTTGGTATTGATTTGAAGAAAATTCAATAAATATTGTCTCGAAAATTCAAATTTTTGTCAAACGACGTCATGGTAACGTTAACGACGTCATCAATGACGTCATAGTTTCCTTGGAATTCCAAAATGGCACTTAGATTCTAGTCATAAATAATCAAACTTTAAGATGAATTTGAGAAAATCCAACTTTGGTAAGAAGAAAACTACAAAAAAACTGTACACATCTCATATATTGAAGTACTGAAAAGACTGAATTCCACGATGAGATGGCATTGTGCAGTGCAAAAGGGACCATTTTGGTGGTGTTTAGTGCTCACGGAACAACAGGGTCATATTTTTATTGTTGGTTTTGGAGAACTAGGGTGGCAAGTTTAACACCTGCTGTAAAAATTGGAAATGTGTTTTCATAGAAGTTTACACATAGGACAAAATTTATGTATATGTGCTAAAATAACACACATTGCCCAGTTGAATATCTTCAAAGATAAAGATCTTATTAAATTTTGTTATCCTATCATATATTAATGATCATCCTGTATATATTGATATTAACGGCAAAAATTGAGGCATTTGATTGGCTAGTAATCGGCTGATCTACCAATAAAAACGACAGACACGGAAGTTTTAACCGACTTTACATATTCGTTAACCATCAACAACGCAAGTCTTCATTGCCGTTATCCTTGCAAAATACATTACTTACACTGCATTACAAATCAAAAGTACACTCTAAAATATAGCGCTTTTTTCAATGGTATTACGCTGGCTGACAGCGTTTTTTCGTGAAAAAGCGACAGAAATATGAAATATGTTTACATTAACATTGTTAAAGAGTAAACAGAACACAGTTCCTTCGTTTTTCTATCCTGAATTTTATAATCAATATTCGAGTTTCTTAAGTGCTAATGGGGATTTTTGAGTATCTTCATTATTTATTCTGTTATATAAAGTGCAACATTACAAAAGCATTCTTTCATAGAAATTTCAAAACAATTTCAAGGATGAAAAGATGACATTTATGTTTGTATTTTCGAATTTAATTATAATAAAAAGAAACAGTGTCTGTCACACAAGAACTATGTTATAATAATTGATGTTTGATGATAAATTTAAGTTCAGTAGACTAATCAAGAGAGACGTGTTTTGTTACAGAGGAAAACACATGCTCATACATGTACTTTTTCATTTTGCGGTTTAATTAAATCCACTTTGATTTATTATATTCGTTTTGCAATTTTCTGTACTGACTTTACTTGTTCATGTGTTATTCGTTTATAAGATAATGACATTTCAAGATGATGTTTTTAGATTTTAATATAACTGTGACAGATGAGAGAGAGTCGCACAACTTAGAAATATAAGTGTTTGGATTGTTTGTTTGTTTGTTTATTGTTTGTTTGTGCAATTGGTTTGGAACAATGAAGTACGACCGTCCCTTTTCACATAAAATATAATCAGCATTACGGCGAGTGATATTTCACACTGGCATGCATGGACACATCACCTAGTTAAGAGTTTAGTGTTCCCTATTTGGAGAAGAAGCGACATTTAGATTAAGAAGTTAATACGGATTGATCCATCCTTCCAAACTTTAGAAGAATGAATAACAAAATGAAATTCAGATAAAGTTTACTCCATGCATAAGGAAATACAAAGTAGTCATATGGTTCGCTGATATGGATAAAACCACCATATGAATAAAAATCACCAGAAAGCTCATTAAAGTTCGAGAAAATCCATTTCCCAGAGGCAAAGTAGTACAAAGGAAAGTGATTAGTATGGGAATTTTGTTAATATCATCCAAACTGCGATAAAAGCACCATGTAATTGATGTACCTGATCATTTTATCTGAAATATTTTTTTTAATTTACACATGAATTATTAATCAGGCATGTGTAAGTGTTTAAGTTTAGTAATTTGCAAATAAGTGCTGAATTTACTGATATATGCTGATAACAGAATTATGTTTAATTGTAATAACATCAAGGCCTGGAAGTATGCTTTTGTTTCGTATTCATGTCGGTTCTAGGCGGAAGTTTTGCATCTCGATATAAAGAAAGCAATGTTTGGGAAAAAATATAGAAATGGATTAATTTTGCCGGTGGGACATTTTTCTGTGTTTTAAAAGTTTTTGATAATTAAAACAAAACATCAAAAGTAATCATTGACCTTTAAACTACGAAAGCAAAACTATGTCATTAGTATGGTTGCTGATTTTTGCCATTTCTTTCTGGCCAGGATGACAAATATTTTGAAAGGACTGAACGCTTAAATGTACTTTTAAATGTTGTTCATGTTTGTAGTCATATCCGTATACAATAAATGCTAGACACGTGTACATATAACAAGTGTTTTACTAAAGCGTCTTTTCTCCCTTTACGAATGTATTTAATTTTCTCCATAATGTATATCTGATCATTTAAATTTAATTGTATTTAAACAAGATCATCGATACTTTAAAATCTTTCCATAGCATCATATTGTCACGTGTTTAAGCATGATTTGACAGTGTGCTTAAGTTTTCAGAATATTGTCATTTCTATTAATGAATACATTTTTATGCTTCCTTGAGACAGATATTTGGAACGATATTACTGTTTTTGAGTAACAAGCAATATCTAGAAGCTCAGTGCAAGAGGGCAAATGATGGTGCTCATAATTTCAATCTGAATGCAGTAAATGTTTCACAAAGGATCAGGGTTTTAACAAGGCCTACACATTTTATTATCCCCCCCCTCCCCGGTATTTTTCACAGATTCCATGTGTCACGGATGTATATTTTTGTACTCAAATTACTTTTATGCTCCGATGTCTACAAGGAAGCATGTGCACCAGATCTCATTTTCAGTTCAATAAATTTTAAAAATTTCATTTTATCAAATCAGCAAATTAAAAAAAAGTAAAAATCTCTTTTATTCAAAAGGTGGAGTTTACATTAAAACAAAACTGCAATTAAACGAAATAAAGTAACATAAGGCATGATACACGGAGCCTATTGGGCTACTAGCATATTTCATTTTTTAAATTAAGTTTAAGGGATACAATGTTTAGAAGCTTTACTGATATGTGTGAGTATATCTACACACGATAACACACAATAAAGATCCTTCTAAAACTAAATAGCAGTGCGTTGAATTGTTTTGTTACATCGTACTCAATCTATTAATGTTGACATTGACATTGACCTATGATTCGACTGCGTGTTCTGTGATCTGTTTTCATTAGTAAAGTAATTTCCTCATGATTAACGCAGTCAATTTAACATGCAACAATTATTTCTTGGTGACCTGATTTTGTCCTTCCGTAGTATTCATCAGATAATGCTCAATACCTATATCTTAACCCCTTGGATATTATTTGAAATGAGACTGCTTTTAAGGAAGCATGTATAAAATAATTAACAGTTTGAACAAACGTTTTTTTGTCCGATATTTAACTAGTTGAACTATCTATAATCAATCTTTGTTATTTGATAAATAATAGTATAAGAGTAAAACGAAACGATAATGCTCATCAGAAATAACCTTAGCAATTACAAGACATGAAGAACGAAAAAAGAAGGAATGATCAGACAAGAAAATGAACATAATAAGTGTTCATGCATGTAAGTTCCTTAATTACATCGTAATCAATAAACGATTTAAATTGACCTAAAATGTCATAAAATCTTCTTATTATTTAAAATGTTACTGGCTTATATAGAATGTACACAATAATAGACTTTTAAATATAATTTTCAAATTAGTTGTCATTATTTCATGTTTCTAATTATGATAGCGTTACGAACATAATTCTGAAGATGTTCCAGGAGTATCAGATGGCTCAGAAAGACTTTTTAACTTTTGAATTAGCGTCTCTGTTAAACTTATATTTCACCATTAAATAGAGGATAATTGTTGGTTTCAGTGTTATATGTAATATCACGTTATTATTGCACCGAGTGGGCACCAAAAGTGACATTTTCAAGAGTGGTGCAGCCACGAGCGAAAACGACTACTTTTGGTGTTCACGAGTGAAATTAACCTGATATTACACCATCATCGTCGCTTGGTTTCCAGCATTAATTACGCTCGGTATACTTTTTGACGTTCATCCGGGTTAAAGATTGCAAAAACAGTGAAAATAAAAATGGTAATCCACTGTTTCAAAACTGTGGATTATCACTTTTATTTCACTGAGAAAACTCTATAATTCACTGGAAAACATCAAATATGTTTACTTCTTATCTCGAATAAAAAATCGAGAAAAACAACATATAAACTGCCCGATTCCTGCAGCTGTAATAATTATTTTACAATTACGATATACATTTGTAAAAGAGCTTTGTTCCTGATAGCCGTTATAAAATTTGAAACGATTAGCCCTAAAGCCAGCAGAAAGGTATATCATTATAACATTATGAAATCACTTTCTTCAAATTAAAGGTCTTAACTTTTATATGTCTTTATAGTTTACTGAGGCTTAGTTTCATTTACCATAACGAAATATGGAATACATCACCGTAATGCTAATTTGCAATGATGAGACAACGTCAACAAGAAAAGGGTGAACGAGGGTAACATTTCGTAAAAAGGTCAATAGTTATATCGCTTATAGTTCTAATCAAATAAAGAATAAATCTCATATGCCGATTCTTTAGCTCACTGATTCTGATTTGATCTTTGTTTTATTTCTCGGAATAAAGATTTCTTTTACTGAGAAGTCTGTGAAACAGTTTCTACCTCGTTGACGCTGTTTACCAGGTGTTAACTTTATCATGACATTTCATCACTTTGCAAGGCAAATTATGAGTCTTCTGATGACAGCCATTGAAACGCATAAAACATTCTAATTAACTACTTGTAGCTTAACCTTCAAGACCACCTCCAAAGATAAACTTCTTCTAATAAAATCCTCTCACTGATCTTTGTTCACATGTTTGACAATTCATTTTCAGACAATACAATATCATGATTATTAAAACGCACATGAATTTTCTCTTATTGCTGAATAAAGGATCAATATAAAAATATGATCTAGTAACGTTATCTACCACACATACCTCTTCTAAATGATTTTCTCAACATTCGATATGTTCTTTTTATTGTTTTTGTTTTCATTAGGTACTGGTCCCGGGACTTATGCCGTTATTATTACTTCCGATATTTACCACTTATTTAATTTAATAATTCCTTTTACTGTTTTCATTCACATTGTTCACTTTATTCAGGAACGGTTAAGATTTTATTGCTTATTATTCAGTCATATTTTGTAAAAAAAAAATATGGTAAACCCTGTATCCCTATATCTAAGCAGAGATTGAACAAATGCTTAATTGATTAAAAAGGAAAAAGGTTTGCATTTATCAAAACAGAATAGAACACAACTCAACATTAATTAACAAAACCATACAAACAATAATCAGTCACACACGAATTTATTTCGTGACATTAAACGAGTACGAAAGTTCAAACACACGAGGTAAAAAGGTTACAACAAAAACAAGCGTGGCGACAATTTAAACTTGGGAAAAATACATCAATGTATGTACTACAACAAAACAGATATGATCTTTGCGAATTGTAAACATCGTACCAATCATCCCAACAACTTTAAATTCCCACAGTAGTTTATCTCAATTATGAGAATAAAAACAAATATACACAAACTTGTTTAATACAGACGTTTCATACATTTTATTGCAAACATTCTTAAAATTTCATTTCATTAAGATAATTAATTCCTGTGGAATAAGAGTGCTAACGTCGGTACCCTGAAAATTAAAACTCACACCACCAGCACCAATCTTTCCGACGGCTCTGGTCCGCTATTCAGTGGTCATTCATGCCATCTTTTTTCTGTTTTTCGATTTGGACATTCTACGTTTATTGCATTGAAATAATATTAAACGCTAAATTCACAATACACGTGATCCTCGTGCCAAAAGTCGTAAATCGTAGTCATCGTCTCGTACGGTCAACTTTGACAGTAACCTGTCCTTTTGTTTGTTAATTCGAAAGAGTACTAAGTATAACTCTGGAGTTCCAAATTTTAAGTCGGTTCATAAAATGCTTTTCTTTAAAATGATTTTTATAAAATGGACGTTTAGAAATTCAGTGTGTATAAAAGACAAATAACCCCTTGAAAAGTAATCTTCATGAATAGAACAAGGCGGAAATCGGAATACGAAGAATTGTATTACTTTGTAAAACAAGACCGTCGCAAATCAATTGTAATTGGGTTTATAATGTCCTTGAATCTGATTATTTGAAATTAATTTACTATTTCCAATACTGCGGAATCAGATAATTCGTTTTCCGTTGAAAGTTTGTAAAATGCGAACCATTTCGTCTACTTTCTCATGCTCATCACATTCCATCAAAATGCAGAAAATGCATGACAATAAATGTTTTACACACCTTATTTACTCTTTTATAGAGGTAAACAACACCTTATTAATCTCTTCAGACGTAAATATATTTAAGGAAACCATATTTTTGACAACTGCATACGAGTGCATAAATGTATAAGACTTAAAAAAATCTCTGTTTAGCCCACTTTATTGGAATGTGCTATTCGATACATTACCAATAAACCATTATGTATGTTTCAGTGATATTTTAAGAGGTTCTTTATGATTATGATATGTAACTACCTTTTGGTTGTGTAAAAAAAGGGTACATGCTAAACTATTTTGTCAACTTTGTCAACTTTGTCAAATTCGTTTTTGTTGTTATAAAGTATAAAAAAATACAAATGTTAATAATGGTATAAGCATTGAATTATTCAAACAAACAAACAAAAACTTTCTATTTTTCGTTCTTTTACTTGAAGATGTGTTCTATTTTTTTTTAATTTGCGAAAGAGCTTTTACATATTCAAATAATTAACCAGTCCCGTTACAGCTGTAGCAATTGACAATTTTACGCAACTGCTTTTTATTGTTAAATAAAAAAACAATCATTCGTTCTCATGCGTAGTAATTAAATCACGGTGCGTAGCACCGAATGAATATATTTTTTCAACGAGAAAATATCGGAACACATTAATTGTTTCGATTCTTACATGTCATATACCTTAAAAGGTATCCAGATCTTCATTGAACACGTAGCAGTACATTATCGGAACCTTTAAACACGAGATGGGATCCGGCGGGCTTGCTTACATACGTCACATCGTTACGTCATTTACCATACGTCGTCCTTGGAGAAACGTGTTGTATCATATCGTAAAATAGATTGCGACTACAGTTTGCTTATATAGAAAATGCAGCCGCTCACGTTAGAATTTAGAATAAAATCATATAAAAACGAATCTTTGCTACAAAGTCAACCCTAAAAGCTTGTAAGAGAATAATCTATACGATAATATCCAACTTGATACCTGAGCAATTACGTCATTGATGTTGCAAGTGTGAACAGCAATCCAATAAAGAGAAATAAGAATCAAACCAAGCAGCTTTTATGTGAACAAACAATCCGGAGAAACCTTCAACTAAAGTTGACATTTGTACTACTTGCAATATCGGTGACCCAGAATCTTGCAGATGAGCTTGTTAACCTGAACCAAACTAATGGAAACGGTTTCTTATTTCCCTGTGGTACAGTTAACGTTCATTATTATCGTCGGAAATAGATCTTGAGCTTTGTCTCAGTCTGGGAAGAAATGAATTTCAGTCAGTGAGTGCATTATCCTTTGCAGTTATTTCAAAAGACACCGTTTGTTAAATGGCACGTTTGACTATCATGCAGATTGCAATTGCTTTGAATATTTATAACTGTCCCAATGCGTGAGCTTTGAGATATAACAGTGATAAACAAGTAGAAAAGTTGCTGCGGATCGCAGCAAAGAAGATAGCGTTTCCCAAGGAAATGATGATGACTTGTATTAAAGGCAGAACTGTATTAGACTTCGGAACACGATTTTGAGACGTTAAGAAAATAAGAGAGAGACATATAAATTCAACTGATTTTCTTAACTTGACCAGAACTGATAACAAGAGTAGCCATCCTGAACCTATATCGTCCACCTGAGTGCACGGCCTACTTATTACACAATGTGATCAAAATCAACCTTGATCTATATGTGTTCCAGATTTAGTTAGGTCATCATCAAGACCGGAAGATTCTGGCTATTTCTCAAAAAAAAATTGGTTATCAAATGTGACTTTTAGAGCAATAAAAAGTTATTTCTTGATCTGATCTTGTTACCTAGTTTTGGATCCAAGGTGACCACCACTCCAATATAACATAGACAAACATTTTGACCAATGTTCATTTGATTGGCTATAAAATGTGACTTCTAGAGTGTTTACAAGGTTAATAATAATAATAATAATAATAATAATAATAATAATAATAATATCTTTATTTAAAGAAGGTAAACACATTATGACAAATATATCTTTAATTTGACTGTGTGACCTAGTTTCTATATAACTCCAGATGACCCAGATTCAAACTTGACCTAGAAATCATTGAGACAAACATTTTGACCAATTTTTATGATGGTAGTCTCTAGAATGTTTTCAAGGTCGACAGTCATCCTTTGTATCAGGTGAGCTAATACTATGAAAACAAGAATAAATGCCAGAAGTATTGTCAGAATTTCAAAATGTTTTGCAATAACAATATAATCACATGCATACTCTTGATATACTTTACAACTTTAATACAGGGGCCGATCCATTAAAACCAAGGAATAGAAAGAATTTTTTTTTTTTTTAATTTTCAAATTACACTGAGTCTTGCAATTACGACAATATACCCGTCAAATCCCTGGTTGCATTGTTTAGAATGTTATAATAATTGCTTATGACTACAATAATATACATATATACACAATTTATACAAGTATATTAAGTGGAAGTGTATGATACCGTTCTTGCAAGGAAAACTTCATGGCATACAGACTGTAATATTTCCCAGAGTAGTAAGTATAAGATGGTGTTCTATTTAATCATTTGTTTTACAATATGTCAGAGTTTTTCTACTTAGAGTAATAGAGCAAAATCTAGAAATGTGTGCAAAGGAAAGTTTCCAAAGGAAACGGATGCTCTCGCGTTGTGCTATTCAGTAACATGCAAGTATGAAAATGTATAACGACTATCATACAGGTGCACACATGTGTTTCTCTGAACTATTAAGTGCAAATGTGGCCATAATCGAACTTGACCTGTAAAGATGGATATTTACGAATGTAAATTGTATAAGTGGTCATCTGTAGTGAGCATAGGCTATATTCAATGCATTGTTACTGTACTTTCTATGCGAATTTTAAATTTTTAAACATTTTTCCTGACCATCATAATGGGGAGAAACAGTCCCGCAAAGATCGTAATGGCGGGTCTTTCAATTTGGAAAATTTTAATTGTTGGGGGTAAAAGACTACACCACGGAAAGCACGAAACGTACCGGAAATTTCCGCCGATATGAACAAAACAATATAAACAAAGAATACTCAGAACTCGGTAAAACATGAGCGGGCCTATATACACACAAATAAATCCATTCGGTGAACTAACATTGAATTTTATAGTTTCTATTACAGATGAAAACGTTTCGATACTGCTTTTAGTGCTCAATAGTATTACTTTAACAATGAAAAATCTAGTTTGGCTGCACATGTACCAAATGCAGATATTTTCAATACCGAAATAATAACGATATTGTGTGTAAGTCATATCGGCGAAAATTTCTGGTACGATCGGCCTTTTGTGTGTTCTGGTCTGGTCTGGTCAGGGTTTTACCACATACCTAAATATTCACCGAAATGAACTGTTATTTGCCGAAAAAAATGTTTAATATAAAACACGATTTTTCATCATTTTTATCATTAAACTATTCTGTGCCTTTGTAGCAAATTTAGAATACTGCACTGTTTACCAGTGGAATTTAGTTCAATGTCAGTAACTTCAACGAAGTCTTTTCAGTATCGAAAACGAATTTATTCACTACTACCGATACGGTGATAAATTGATCATTGCCACCTCACCAGTGACTTCCAGTTACGTGACCCCAAAGAGGCGCAACGCAATGATCGTCTCCTCGGGACAGCCAAAATGTATATTTATCCGAGAAAATCGCAAAGTGACTTAGTTCCCCGGAGTACCATTAAATCAAATACATGTATTTAGTACAATGTTTGAAATCTAGGCTCAATGGCATCTAAATTTAGAAAGTATATCTCGACTTACCTTCATAGTCTAACACTATTCTATAAAATGATCAATCCACAGATTCAAGTATCCATAAAATTACATTTAATTAGAAAAAAGTCATAATCCCCAAAATATAAGTGTGTTATTACCGTTTTCCTTATTCAACAATTACATCATAAAACCGATTTTTGTTATCAAAACATGTGTTTCTTTACAATATTATATGAGTTTTTGCCTTTTATTGAGTCTAAGGCTGTCAAAGTCATGCATGTATTACGCGCATGTATTTGTAAATGCATTTGTATTTTTTCAGTTAGTATCGCGGTTATTTTGTATGTTTCATCTATATCAGAAGTTTGTAAACCTTCATATATTATCATGTTTGATAAGTTTATGTCGTGATATTATCGTGTACAATTTTACTGTGTAAAACATTTTAAAGCTTCTGTTTAAACAACTTATACTTTCTGTACACTGTTCATATATAAACTATTATGTTTGCTTTCATATATTATTGCAACTGAAATTACTACATGGTGTTGAAATGTATCACTCAATTTGGAGTAATTAAAGGATATCCTTCTATCGATCTAGTTTATAAAAGTTGTCAATTTAATTTGTTATTGTGATGCAACGATTGTAGCAGCATTCATGAACACATCAGTTTATTGATATTATCAAATATGTATTGGGAGGCAAATATTGTAGCACCATTCCAGAACAAATCAGTTTATTGATAATATCAATTTGGTATTGTAAGGCAAAGAATGTAGCAGCATTCATGAACACACCAGTTTATTGATATTATCAATTTGGTATAGGGAGGCAAATATTGTAGCAGCATTCATGAACACACCAGTTTATTGAAATTTTCAATTTGGTATTGCGAGGCAAAGATTGTAACATCATTCAAATAAGTACATTAAGATAATAATAAAGTTACAGTGGCGCGGCGAGACAGTCCATTACCACCATTTCAAGTAATGGTTGTAAACTTTCGTCCGTATATACACATGCAAAATGATTGTCACACTATCCGTACAACTTAATTCAATGATTCATGTTTGTGTGTTAAAATCCCATTAGCTTTTTGGATGTAACAACACTTTTTTGTGCAACAGAGTCAGAAATATGAAAACATTAACATTGTTTTAGAGTGAACAGAATACAGTTTCTTCGTTTTTCTATTCTTAAATTTATTATTCCATATCCGAGTATCTAAAGTGGTAATAGGGTTATAAAACAGTTTTAAAATATCTTTATTATTTATTCTCAAAATAATTTCAAGGTTACAAAACGTAATTGCTTTTATTATCATTACTTTTTAATTAATTCAGTATGAACAAGAAAGTATCTGCCACGAGTTATTGTAATTGTGGATGCTGGACGATAAATTTAGTTTCTTAAGTTTAGTGGACGTGTTATTATTTTATAAGATAAAGACATTTCAAAATGATGCTTTTAGGTTTTTAATTCAACTATATATTTATTCTTTATTTAAGTCACACATATATATACATACATATTAAAAACACAAGAAGTGCATGGAACACGAATATCTTACAGCTACAAGAGACTTTTCGGATTTATTTGGAACAGTGTTACCTAAACTGTTACATTTGATCATTTGTCCAATAAAAGGATGTAAACAATGTTGTACGACCGTCCACTTCACATAAAATTCTATCAACATTACGACGTGGGCATGGAAACACCACTCAGTAAAGAGTTACATCTCAAATCTAAATGTTCTATATTTAGAGAAAAAGCGACAAGCTATTTATCTTTAAAAGTTAGTTTTGATTGATCCATCCTTTCAAAATGTATAAGACTGATTGACAAAATTATATTCAGATATAAGTTAAGCCATCTACATGGAAATAGAAAATAGTAATAGGGTTAGTTAATATGGATAACCAATCGTCCCAAAGTTCATTTATTCAGAGATAATCCATTTCCAAGAAGGAAAAATGATACAAAAGAAATTAGTTTGTATGGGAATTCTGTTTATATCATTTAAACTGAGAAATAAGCACCAGGTTATTCAAAGGTCTATGCAAATCATTACAAAGTAGGTCTATGAAAAGCATTCATAAAGTATGAACTTAGTTTTTTGCATGTAACTTTCAAAAACAGTACACCTGATCATTTGGTCTGAAGTATTTTTTATTTTACAATTATTGTTGAATTGTAAATATACACACCAACCGTATGGGGATTCTTTATATTAATAAGGTAAAAGCCGTATGATCACTTAAAATTTGCTCGAATAGAGTAATGAATTTACTGATAGATTAGTAATATGAATTAAGTAAAGTTTTGTGTTTGTATGTTTCAACACTTAAGCTTTATATTTTTTTTTGTTATCCAAAATGATTACATTGTGAAGCTGCACACCTGATCATTGGTTAGAAATATTTCATTTTACAAACGAATTGTTAAAACAACCATCATAAGTGTGACTTCTTAATGTTATATATGTTTAAAGTCTCTGAAATTTGGTCGGATAGAGTAATGAATTCAGTGATAGGCTGATTACATAATAATGATTTTTCGCAATAAAATCATATCTAGGACGTACGCTTTTCTTTCGTATGGGTGTGGGTTCTTCACGAACATTTTAATGGAAACGTTATTTTTTATGCAAAACATCCTGCTCTCAATCTAAATGTACCTTCAATTTAAATGAGCAATGTTTGGGATACAAATTATATAAAAAAATATCATTTTCGCTGGTGAGACATCTATATTGGCAACAAAATTACTTTAAGTACTCATGGCAATGCTTCAAAAGTAAGCATTGGCTTTTAAACTACCTCCTTAAACACTCCTTAAAAAAGAAATCAGAATTTATGTAGATGCGATTAGAAATGAAATTTCTACCAAAGTTAAGATTTTAGCTTTTTTTGTAAAATTCGCTCAGGACGATAAGGTCTCTCGCGGTTATTAAATGCACATAATATGAATACATTATAAGAATATTTGAACAATTTGAAGAACAGAGAATAATGCTTTAGTTTATTTCAAAGTTTGTGAATCTTTGTAGTCATAGGCAAATGTAAATATGTAATTGCAAATCAAATGTAAATATGTAAATGCAAATCAAATGTAAATAGGTAAATGCAAATCAAATGCAGTTTTAAAATTTTACTAAAGTGTCTTTTTTCTACACGAATATCTTTAACTTCTTAACTTCTTCATAATCGTGTGAATTCAGAGCAAATTTGATTTGTTTTATGTATGATGGATGTATCAATTAAATAAAGATCATCTATAAATTTTAAAAACAAGAAAAATAATTTATAATTATCTTTCCATAGCGACTTATGGTCACATGTTTAAGCATGCTTTGACAGTGTGGTTAAGTTTTCAGAACATCACTCAGCACATCAAGTATGTTTTTTAGACAGAATTTGATGACACATTTAACGAAATTATATTTATTTTAGAAGAAACTTTATTAGTAATTTTCAAAAACAAAAAAATCATTTAGAATTATCTTTCCATAGCGAAGTATTGTCACGTGTTTAAACATGCTTTTACAGTGTGGTTTGGTTTTCAGAATATTGCAATTTTTGTAAACTAAACACATCTTTTACGTTCCCTGAAGACAAAAGTTTATTACCTTGAACAAAATTGCTTTTAAAATTAGAACAATTCGAAATGTTATACTATTATCTAAGAATGCTTTGAATATTCTCGAAACTAGTTCTCGCCTGACTTTATTTATTTCGGAACAACATCGAGATCAGAAATGCTATATGGAGAGCGAAGAAATACTTAAAGACATTTAATTTGATGACGCATAGAACAGACATTGTCTTCGCAGCTCATAACTTTATCAGCACAAGTTTTGTTTTAGAAGGGCATCTTCTATTCTGTTCATTAATTTTAAACCTTTATTTAATTTAATAAACACGTTGAAAAGGTGACGTTTACTTTAAAATAAAACTTAAATAAAATTAAATAAAGAAACACAAGACATGTTATGGTTGCATATGGGACTTTATTTTATTCATAGTTTTGAGTGATAAAATGTTGACCGACTTTATTGACATTGATGAGCATATTTACACATGACAACACACTTTTCAGATTCGTTTGAAACTAAAAGATTGTCCGCTTAATTTTTTTGTACTATTAAATTTATCACTGACAGTGAATCGTTCTCAATGTCTTCATGTTGGCATTGAAATTGACCTATGATTCGACTACTTCTTTTTGATCTGTTTTCATTAGTAAAGTAATTTCTTCATAATTAACACAGTCAGTTAAATATGCAATACCTCTTTCCTGGTAACATGATTTCGTCCTTTTCTAGTATTGATTAGATATTACTTTTTTCAAGGATGCTCTAGAAGGTTGCTCTGAAAGATATTTTTCAACTATTTGAATTCCTTTCAGGTTTATGTTTCTGTAAAACTTTCATGTCAACAATATAGATTTACAAAATAAAGAAAAAATTAATAGTGTTTAAAATGTCCGATTTTGCAGCTTTAATAACGATTTTACAGTTACGTACTACATCAGTCTTGTTTCTGACAGCCGTTTCCAAATTTAAAGTCAGTTGAAAAGATATCACGTTGCAAAAGTACAACCTTAAAATTAAAAGTATTCACTTTTAGTATCCTTCAAAGTTTTGGAAATAATGACCGCAATGCCAATTTACAACGTTGAGACGTCTACTACAAAAGTGCCAAGTATGGAAAAGTTTCGTAAATAGGTCAATGGTTATGTCCCTTATAACTCTAATCAATTAAATCAATGTATATTCTTCAGGTCAAAGACTCTGACTAACTTTGTTTTTTTCCGGAAATAAAGATTTCTTTTACTGGCAGTTCTATAAAACAGTTGCTATTTCCTGGGACGATCTATATTAGGTGTACAGTTTCATTGTCATTTACTGTACATAGATAAGCTCAGTGAAAATTTACTGGCTGAATAGAAAACGGTGTAATTCAAAAATAGACTGTAAGGTTGTGGCAGCATTGGCAGGCTCAACAACCATCAGGAGTATCAAAAGTTAAATCAGCAAAGCGAATACCATATAAAACACTACGCATGTCTTATGCTCAGTGACAGGTAAGTTCGATGGTATTTGATAAAAGTGCATCGGTCTCTGATTATATTTGGTGATATCTGAGTTGCATGCGGTCGTTGAATCATCCGAAATAGACTCCGTAAATATATCTACTAAAATGCTTGGCGATTGTTTCTTGACTAAGTTACAAACGATTACTCACTATTCTTTTTAACCTTAAATATTTACCTACAATTGACGACATCAATGTCTTGCAAATGTGCTCTCTCAATATTGTCATCGCTATCACTTGCTTGATCATAATTAAACCTGTAAACAAAGATCACCGACCGGATTTTATTGGAATAAGATTTTTTCTACGGAGTTGGTCTTGAATGTTAGGCTGTAAGGTGTCAATAAAACTGTTTTATGCGTTTCAATTCGTTACTATAAAAGGCTGGCATCAGAAAACTCACATTTGCCTTGCAAAGGTTCTGACAAGTCATGATAGAATGGAAACAACGCCTTTACTGGTCTGTTGATGACACAAAGAGTTTTTTACAAACACATTATTTACTTTGCCATGCAAAGACGTAATAAATATTTTCCTGCATAAGATATGTGTCATATTTGTCGTAATTGAAATTACAGGAACAAATATAGACGGGTCTATTTCAGGTAGCTCAAAAAATACTGTGTGATTCAGTTTGTAATAAATGCCAAGAGAAAAGCAGGCTTTTTATGGTCTGTTTTCATGTCTAAATTTGCAATATTTTTAAGTAATTGAGGCCGATCTGATAGGATGGAGAACTTTATTATATGATTTACCTAAAAATACAGTCCTTATTATCAAATACAGCCTGGCAGAAAAAGAATCCGTACTGTATGTAGTCACTACGTGCAATCCGCACTTTGCTATTATTTGTAAGAGTGCATTCAATTGTTCATAAAAATACATTACGTTTATAACGTCACGTTTGACTGGGTCATTACTACTTGTTTATTATGATCACGTTAATAACATAACGTCGCACACGGAGTGACTCTCGTCGCTGCCGGATCATACTAGTGCTACGCGCTCGTATGATCCGACTCCAACTCGAGTAAATCCGGCATTCTGAGTCACGTTACTATAGTAATTATCCCTATTATATCAACCTAAAATGTAAAGAATTGTAGATTGCCTGTCAGTGTCAAAATTTAAAGCTCAGCAAGTCCCTCGTAGAAATAACTTTTATTAGACGAGTTTGAATTGACACACCAATACTTTAATTTGATATGCTGATACAAAAGGTTAATGGAAATACATGTTGCTATGTTATATGTTGTAACCTAGGCAACACTCGTGGCAGGTGCAAAACATTTTGTTTTAGTATTTCGAGAGCTGCAGAATCAGAGACGCAGGTGTAACTTTTCAAACTAATTGTCCAAATCGAAGCATTTGAAATTAACTGCTAAAAACTGATATATGTAAAAACATCTGTTGAACTGGATTTCTACTTTTACCTTGTCCTTTATAAAGTAATAGTAGGTCAAAGTTTTCTTTCTGATTTGTAATTAATTTCAACCTTGATCTGTCCTGGTTATGTGTTATGAAATAGTTTAAGCATGGTTTGGTGATACTGTGTCATTTTTCCATTTAAGGGTCATTTCATGTGTTAAATATATTTTATTTCGAATCTTGCTTGAAGTCACAAACATATGGCTTCGATAATCGATATTCGATAATTTATTTAGTAGTTAGCTTTGTCTGAAGAGTAAGGTCATGACATAAATTATTCTTTAAATCGACAGGTATTGAAGCTCAATCGACTGAACACGTGTAAGTAGGATACCAATATCTTATACATAGGTGAAATCTCAAAAATGTTTCAAGAAAGAGACTTACAATATCGATGAAGTTTTCATAAACAGGACAGTAGTTTTCGGACAATTGCTAAAGGTATAGCGCAAATTCAAAGTAACAGGTACATGTTTATGTCATCATAAATGCTTTTCTAATACTTTGTAATAATTTGGATTACATTCACTGTAGAGGTGCAGTATAACAGGTTTACGTTTATATGAAGGACCCAACCCCTTGTTGCAGCATAAAAGTAATTGTAACTGATTAACTTAATTGCTCATCAATTAGGTACTAAAATGTCATATAAGCATGTAATTGTCTAAAATAACAAGGCCGAGATCTTAGATAGTTGAAAAGTAGCATTGCGTAGTGGATCTTTTAAAAGTTTGTTCAAATCATTACACCTGGGTCAATACTAATCATCGGTTATAAAAAAAAAACTTTGAAATAGTTTTGTCTCAAACTAAATAGCGTACACTATTCGACAGAAAGAAAATTAAAACAAAAACATCCAAGATAATATGAGCTACACTAATGCTCATTACCATCAATGATAAATTAAGTATTTCTACGTTTACTTTTCATGTCGTTGCTACATTATTCAAATTGTTATTGCCCGCTCTCTTAATCCAGTTATTTTCTAGGAATTTTCATCAGTAAAGTAGTCAAAAACGCTGTTGACATTCAATACATTTTGATACATTGTTAAGCACGCTAGAGACAAACCTGCTATCACATATTAACGTTGGATGAGTTGTATGATTTCCTGGAAACTTTACATCAGTTTACGTATTACCCAGGAAAAACATTCTGCAACAAATTATGAACTCTTATAAATCAGATATTTGTTATATATTATTCGTTGAAATATATACTGCTTCAAACATGATTATAACAACCAGTGCTCTAAAATAAAGGGAACGATATAATATTTGATTAAAAAAATAAATGTCTTTTGTAATTAAAGCAAATGATCCTAAAACTGAAATTTATCGAACGAACGTGTTTTGGAAAAATTTGGTAGAAGGTCACAAAATGAAGAATTCTTTGGAATTTCTTTGTAAAAATCATTATAGAATAAAAACCAGAAAATTGTAAACGTCTGGAATCTTAGAAGAGATAATCCTGTATATAAAATATATATATAATCTAATAAGCCAATATAAACCACTAAAAATGAGACAGAACACCTGCTATTCAAATATAGCTAATATAGCATTATTGTAATATTTAAGCATAACTTCCCTCGATATACAACTTCGCTTATAAATGTATATAGAAAAAGACAAATCCCTGCAACGAACCGCAAACTTATTTTGTTCCCTCAAGTTATATCATAGGGAACGCAAATGTTGTTTCTGAATGACAATCGAAAGGTGAAATAGAACGAGTTGGGTCAGCTTTTGCAAAATATAGACATGAATGAGCCATTCATTTATCCCTTCCATATGTTATTTAACTAGTTATGCCCCATACAGTCAAATATCTTCACTAAGAAATATGTTTAATCACAGTACTTTTGTATTTTTCATAAGAGTTGGCTCTATGATAATATAGGCCTATTGCACATGAGTGATATATGTTACACTTACCAATATAAAAGAGTTAACAATACTAATTTGATGGAGTTTGAAAAATATCAGACTTCTCATAGTACAATCTGCAAAATATATCAACCAGTTATTCCACTGAATTTCAACTGCATTGTTATTTTTCCCTAACCCGGTTCCAAGCGATGATTTCAACCAATTACATTTTCAAAGTGACTGACCGACATGTCTTTGTGGTCAAAACCTACATCAATCGCCGATCACTAACCAATTTATTTGACATTTTCGTTATTTCTTTGAAAATGAAAACAATCTTTAATCAAAAACTATCTACTGACTCTCCATATTAACTTAAGTAATTCTGATAATAATCAAGTGAAACTGGTGAATGAAGCGGAACACGACATTACAAAACGCATGAAAAATACCGCTTGTTCATGAAAAAGCGACAAAATATGAAAATATTGTTAGGATGGACCGAGACCTTTAAATATCAAAGAAAGATTCAGTACATGTACACACTATTTATTCAATCAACCGTGTGTAACGTTATGTCTATAAATAACATAATCTGCAATATTATAAATAATTTCTCAAAATAAACTTACATGTAGTACCTGTAACTTTGTTTTCTGAACTGATCGATTCATTCTTAATTTATATATATATATATCTTTTACTTATATCTTTATCATTCTTCAAATGCCAACTGTCCTTTGTTTTAAAATTCGGACCTTTTATACAGTGACTGTTATGTTTTACATTACGTAACACTGAAAGTAGGATTTCCCGCTAAACTTGGTCGGATGTGACGTCATTCGTCAACAAAATGGCGGAATAAATCCTCTATGACAGGAGCAACTTTTAAACAATAAATACACAGTTAACAGTGATTATATTAAATAGTTATTATGGACATTACTTAAAGGTAACTGATCATAATCTTATACATAAGTAATCGTAATATGTTAAACCGAATACGTATTATTTTTGAATAAAAAAAAATTATAAAGTGGGTGGAGAACAGCATATCAATATGTACATGTATTCATTAACATTATCTCACAGCGACAAGAACACTGTGCGTTCATTTCTATATCCTTAAAATAAGAATAGATATGTGAGTATTTAAAGTGCTGATGGGACTTTAAAGATTGATTTTTTAAATATTATTATTATTTATTATTTCTGCAAGCAGTGATATAGAGTACTACACTACAAAAGCGTTCCTTCATATAGATTTCAAAACAATTTCAAGGGAATAATGATTGAATTTTTTTATTTTTTAAATTTGTTTATGATAAAAGGGAACAGTATCTGTCACAAATTATGGTTTGATGACAAATTTAAGTTAAGTAGACTAACTTAAAGTCACGTAATATTTTACAGTGGAAATTGCACGCTCATAATTTTCTTTTTCATGGCTTTTATTACATCAACTTACATTATTAAATTTATTTTGCAATATTGCGTGCTGAATTATCCAGATGTCAAGGAAAGGGTCGCACAACTTACAAATGTAGGCGTTTGGTCGGTTGGATATTGGTGCGGTGAATTTGGAAAAGTGAAGCCTTACTTTAAAAAAAGATGATCATTTGTCTTTAATTGATTAATAAACCTGACCAGCACACTCGCACTCGTAATGTACAGCTGCCTAATGCCAGGGGTGATCTCAAACGATTGTAGTATCACATCAAATATTGGTTATGCTCATTTTTAGAAAATCTTCATCATTATATAATTATCATTCACCATTAACCTAACAATAATCATTACCATCGTGTACGATAGAACTAATACAAAATTGAACATTAACACCATCATTATAATCATCATGAAGATATTCATCCTCGCAATTAAATTCATAAATAATCAATTGCATCCAAATTGTCTTTTTTGTGATATTGTCTCATCAGCAGCAGTGGTGCCCTCATGAAAATAAATCAAGTACCGCCGCAAAAACCAGGTTTTCAATGATGCCTGTAGAAAAGCTAAAGTTGGAAACACATATCAACCAGTGATCTTGATCAAGAAAATAAAGCCAGAGATATGACAACAAAAAAGAGGATAAAAAAATCCACTGACATCGACTTTCACCTTAGTTACCCAAAATGCAATCATAAGCTTCCTCTCCACGCAAGCTATCTACGCACTTATTTTCATTGTAATTAGTCACTCGTAACTCGGGTTATTGGCCTGAAACCATTTATCTTTTTTAGTAACAGTGACTTTGACCTTGACTCTACTGTCCCTAAATGCAATCTCAAGCTTCCTGTCTATGCAAGCTATCTACACACCAAGTGTGCAATTGGTGACTCCTAACTCGAGTCCTTGAGCACAATCAAACAATTTTCTTATTTTAAATAACAATGACCTTGACCTTGAGCCCTGTGAACCTAAATTCAATTGCAGGCTTCCTCTCCTCGCAAGCTACCTACACACAAAGTTTCATTGCAATTGGTAACTCTTTACTAAAGTCATCGAAGGGACACCAAATGTTTTAATACCATCAGCCCGACCGACATACGACATCGCCATTCTAAATACCAGATTTTTACGAATAAACTTGGTTAATAATAAAAATAATCATTATCATCATTATTATTATCAGCATCAGCTATATCATCATTGTCACACTATCAACATTCATTACCATTAAGACCACCATCACCATCATCCTCAACAGTATTAATTCAACCTCATGACCAAAGTTGGAGGTTAATAATGAATGTTTTTTCTAAGTGACAGAATATACGCTCACAAACATCCGCTAATGACTCCATATAAAGACTCCCAAATAAACAAACGACTCTTAAATGAAGGATGTGTAAAAAATAACAAGCTGTTCAGGTGTAATATGAAGTATACAATGTTGTACGACATTAAATTTCATAATCATTATTGCGTGTGATTTTTCACGTGACTATGGCATCATCACTCAGTTGAGAGTGACTTCTCAAATCTAAGTGTTCCATATTTAAAGAATAAGCGACAAGCTTTTTAAATGTAAAAAGTTTCGAAATGTATAAGATCGGTGACAAAATTGAATTAAGATATAGGTTAAGCCATCCACATGGAAATAAAAAAATAGTCATAATATAGGGTTAGCTGATTTGGTAAAAACCACCGCATGAATAACAATTGTTAGAAAGCTCATTAAAGGTAAGAGAAAATCCATTTTAATGAAAGGGAAATAATACAAAGAAGCTGATATTATAAGAGAATGATATACATGTAATATCATTCAAACTGAGATAAAGGCACCATGTAATTAATAAAAGGGCAATGAAGTCAATAATAAAGTTTTAAACTAGCTTTTTGCATTTCACTTTTTAAACAGCTTACCTTATCATTTGTTCTGAAATATTTTTAGATTTACAATTGCTGAATTGTTAATATAAACATCAGCTGTGTGGAGTTTTATGTTTAAAAATGTAAAACAAACCTGATCACTTGAAATTTGCTCGTATAGAATAATAAAGTTGACAGATTAGTAATTTAAATAAAGTTTAGTGTTCTGTTCTCTGCTCATTTCAAACTTGCTCGGATTAAATAATGAATTCAATGATAGACATGTTTTTCGCAATAAAATAATGTCTAGGACTTATGCTTGTCTTTCGTATTCATGTCGGTTCACGAAATATTTTATTTAAATCGCTACTTTTTATGGGAAAGACCCTGCGCTCAAAACAATGTATAAAGGTGCTTTCAGTTTAAAAAAAACAATGTTTTGAAAGTTCTTTTCATATAAAACAACGATCATTTTCGCCGGTAAGACATCTTTATTAGCAACAAAATTGCTTCGAGCAATGATAGCAACGCATCAAAAGTAAGCATTTGCCTTTAAAGTACCCTACAGGCGAAAGCAAGTGTATACAATAAATGCAAGACAAATGAACTTATAAGAGGTTTTAGTTAAGTGTCCTTTTCTACACGAATATCTTTAACTTCTTCACAATAGTGTAATTCAGAGTAAATTCGATTCTGGATGAAATCATCAACAAATTTCAGAAACAAGAAAAATCATTTAGACTTATCTTTCCAAAGCGACTTATTGTCATGTGTTTAAACATGCTTTGGCAGTGTGTGGTTGAGTTTTCAGAACATTGCCATTGCTGTTCATGCAGTATATCATTTATGTTTCCTTTAGACGTATTTGGTTACATTTAATAAATTTGCTTTTATTTAAGCTGAAACATAAACTTTTTAGTGTAATTCAAGATTTTATATTTTAATTCCTGAAAGAAGTTCTTATTTCGGAACAACATTTAAATCAGAAATTCTATATTGAGAGCGAAGAATTTCATAAAATAACATATAATTTGATGACACATAGAACAAGCAGTATCTTTGAAACTCATTACTTTATTAACACATGTTTTGTATGAAAAAGACATCTACTATTCTTCACTTATTTTGAAAAAAATATGTTTTATTCAATCAACAAGTTAAAAATTACGGTAAATGTCAATTGATGAAAAGGTGGAGTTTACTTTAAAACAAACTGAAATCAAAGGGAATAAAGAAACACCAAACATGTTATTCGGTGCATATTGGACTTCTTTTCATTCTCAATTTGAGGTATAAAATGTTGACAGGCTTTATTGACATCAATGAGCATATTTATAAAACAAAAACACACGTTTAAAGTTCATTTGAAACTAAAAAATAGTCCACCTTATTATTTTGTTGTAATTTTACATTGAATTCATCACTGACACTGAATCGTACTCAAACTATAAATGTTGACATTGACATTGACCTATGTATCGACTGAGTCTTTTGTATTTTTCATTAGTAGAGTAATTTCCTCATAATTAGCGCAGTTAATTTAACATGTAACCATTCCTTCCCTGGAAACCTGAGTTTGTCCTTCCCAGGTATTGATTGCATAATGCTCAATACATGTACCCAAGGGTATAATTAAAATAAGATTGCCATTAAGGAAACATATATATATAAATGGCTAACAGTTTGAAAATAATTTTTGTCCGATATATAACTAGATTAAAAACTATTTAAAAGCGCACGAAAACTTTGCTTTCCTTGCAAAGTGATAAGTAATAGAATACTAGATGCCCACGTGCAACATGTCGAGCCCGCCATATGTCAAAAGGGCCAACTCCTTACCAAGTAGAGATGGGTCAAAATACACCTAAATATATACACCTACACGCATGCACGGACGCACGGACGGACGCACGCATATACACCGAACCGCCAAAAGTGACAACTATGTCGAGCTCACCGCAAGCGGGCTCGACAAAAATGAAACGATAATGCTCATATATCAGACATAGTATCAACAACAACAGACCTGTTTCCTACAAAAATTGAAACAGAAGACAAGGGTACAACTGCTGCTTGAATTATATCAACTAGAATCGCATTCGTCAAAGGATAAATGTAAATTACTAATGCATACAGATTGCATGTCCCCACACACAGAACAGCACATTCGGTCACTGGCGGATTGGTGAGTACAACCGACCTTTTTTTTCTCTAAACACAGAACAACACATATTGAAATAGTGAAATGAAGTTACTGTCTTTGAACGGTCAATTACCATACAAAGTAGTATAAATGTATATATAAGTCTTGAATCCATTAAAACATTTCTATAAATGAATATAAGTTCTGAAATAATACATGTTTATATATATATATATAAGTTCTTTAGTCCAGTAGTCATCGTACCATTGCTAGATTTTTCCTTTTTTACTCTAAAATGTCACAGGCTCTTATAACAGTATGTACCAAATAATAAAAAATAAATATAGAAACCAAATTAATTGTCAAGTAAGGTTTAAATTAATATTTCGTTAGAAATATGATTATTAGGATGTTCCAGAAGGTTGCTCCGAAATACTTTTTTCAAATATTTGATTTGCTTTCAGACTTGTTTTTTTGTTAAACTAATAGTTCAACAATATATATTTACTTTTTCACTCGATTTAAAATAGAGAAAAATAACGAACAATCTGTCCGTTTATTGCAGCCATGATAACGATTTTATAGTTACGTCTAAAATTAACCTTGGTTCGGACAGCCGTTTCAAAATTTGAAGCCAGTATAAAAGATATCACGTTGCAAAATTATGAAATCCTTTCCTTAATGCTACTAGTATCTATTTTTATCAGCCTTCATAATTAAAGGGGCACTCCCTACATCTAGCAGATTAGATTCTCTCGAAACACGGATTATGTGCTCCATGAACGTAAAATGATTAATAGATACAATTTCAAAGAAGAACATTTGGCGAAAAATGCCTCATTTTACCAATATTAATCTTTATAGAGGCTTTCTGTGATAAATCGCATCCACCCATGAATTGTAAACAACAACTCTACATATATTATTTAATGGTTTACGGTACTGCAGTATATTTTAAACCGCTGATTTTATCGATAATGACTTGGAATGCCTATCTGAAACTGTTAGGTTGAGTTATAATGATTCAATTATTCATGTTTTGGAGGTTATTTAGTTTGACATCAGTTATAGGGTATGTCCCTTTAAAAGAGGCTTATTGTCATTTGCCATAAGGAAATATGGAAATAATGACCGTAATGCCAGTTTACAACGTTGAGACGTCCGGACGCATTATTTGGAGTTCTATGAAACCGTTGCTTTTTCATGGAAGTTGTATATTGGGTGAAACTTACAGCCGGTGTTGTTTAGCAGGCAAGGCAATCTGTTCAATTTTTTACATTTGTGTTTATATGATAAAGTACAAACATCCTGGTTGGTCTTTCTGTTGGGCCTCATTGAATTTTATATCTTGCGGCTAATAATTCATTATAAGACACGAAAACATACCATAACAGGTCAACAGTTACCTTGGCATTGTTTACAAAGCAAATCATCACAGAGCATAATGCTAAAATTACTTTTGCGCAACACGAACCAGACCCATCTATATTCATTCATGTTATTCCAATCACGACACAGATGTCACCAGCCTTATGCAGGAAAATATTTATTACGTCTTTGCATGGCAAGGGGAAATAATGTGTAAGTAAAAAAAGCTTTGTGTCACACATTTGCCGCTGTTTCAATTTTATCATGACATTTTAGAACTTTGCAATGTAGATTATGAGTCTTCTGGTGACAGTCTTTCATAGAAACGAATTGAAACGCTTACAGCCTAACTTTCAAGACCACCTCCTAAGATAAACTTCTTCTATAATAATCCTTTCACTGATCTTTGTTCAAAGGTTTGAATATATATTTTCAGACTTTATGTTTATATAACACGAGCATTCAAATACAAATGAATACTCTTGACGCAGAATAACTGACTGATGTGAGAATATGACAAAGTAACGTATCTTTTTCATTGTTTTTTCTCCATACTCGGTATGTTCTTTTTAATGTAGGTATTTCAATAAGGCACTATTTCAGGAGGTTATTCCGATATTATTACTTTTTAGATTTAATTTAATACTTCCTCTGCCTTGTCTTCATTCCTGGTGTTCACTTTATACAAGAGCGATTAAGGTGTTGTTTCTAAGTCTTCAGTTATTTTATTCATATAAAGGTATGACATTCCCTAAAGCTAATTGACCAATGCGAATGATTAAAATACATCAACTCTTTTGAAAAGAAAAATGTTAGAAATTATCATGATATAACACAACCTTGAATTAGATTACAAAAACATACAAACAATAACCAAACACAAATGCATGCATTTCGTGATATTGAACAATGGTACGAAAATACAAACACTCAAGAGAAAGGGGTTACAACAAAAATAAATGCGTCGTCCATTTCATACGGAGAGAAAATTTTATAAATTTATTAAACATTACAAAACAGATGTAATCGGACCAATCAAGGCAATTTGATTCCTAGGTAAACATTTAAGTACAACATTTTCTTGCATAGTCAGCTTAACGGATTTTTTTTTGCAGATTATTCGTTCGATCTAATTTAACCTTCAATCTTTATCAAATGCTGGAAAGATACATTATCTACGAAAGCAAATATTTTATGTTTCAATGAACTTTAAAGAGATTATTAATTACCATAACATGTGACCGCCTTTTGTTTTGAAAAAGGTACATGTTATAATATTTTGTGAAATTTATCAAAAATATTATCTTGTTGTTGTTCTTCTTCTCCTGTAACCCTATGTGCAAGTATAAACAAAAACCAATAACGTATCTTAGAATATCAAAGCACTGTCAACAATATGAACAAGAGCTGTCCCTCACAAGTGACGAATGCCCCCGAAAGAGGTGCCTCACAGTCTGTGTCCTCTCCATGTGCTCAATAAATGTGCTATGTAATTTTAAAATCCTTCCATGCATGACAGAGTAACCATGCATAAAGTTTTCAATTACTTTAAACACTAAGTGTGACCTTGACCTTTAAGGTAGGGACTTGGGTCTTGCACGCGACACATCCGCTTGATGTGCTAGACATTTGTGCCAAGTTATTTTAAAATCCTTCAAAGTATGGAAAGTTATAGTCCGGACACAAATGTATGCATATATACAGGATTCCATTACCTATAAACTCTAAGTGTGACCTTGACTTTTGTGGTAGGGATGTGGGTCTTGCACGCGACACGTCATCTTGATGTGCTAGACATTTGTGCCAAATTATTTTAAAATCCTTCAATGCATGACAAAGTTACAGTCCGGACACGAATGTGTGCATATATGCATATATAGAGGAATCCATTACCTTCAAACTCTAAGTGTGACCTTGACCTTTGAGCTAGGGACAGGGGTCTTGCACCCGACACGTCGTCTTGATGTGCTAGACATTTGTGCCAAGTTATTTTAAAATCCTTCAATGCATGACAGAGTTACAGTCCGGACACGAATTTGTAAGTGGGGACGCACAGACGTACGGACGGACAGTCAGACAGACAGTGCGATTTTAATATGCCACCCTTCGGGGGCATAAAAAGTAAACTATAATGAACATAAAGTTATTGTCCGTTTACAATGGTCATGGTTTGTTTAGTTTAACTTCTTGTTCGTTGTTTGAATAACTTATACACTCAGCCGGTTTAGAAACGCAAAAGTGGACAAATATTTTTTTAACAGTGTTATCGTGTTTCAAATTTATACAAATTTCATACACAACAAAAACAATGTAAAATTGAATTCTTGTAAAAGTTTCAATAATTCATCGCAAAAATGACTTAAATAGAAATAAAAACAATAGTGGCATTCAAATAAAAATGTTCAACAGGGGACATCTTTGTGTTTCTAAATCGGTTAAGCGTAGCCTATACCAATATTCGAGCATAAAATTCTGTAAACTCTCAATGCTTACAGTTTTGCTTTATCTAGGTTAGTTTTCAGCTGTTTGTTTTTGTTAGATTTTGCTGTTGTTTCCTGTTTACACAGCCCTAAAAGCCTGTTAGAGATATGTTTGCTTTGCTTTCTATTATTAATACCAGAGTATCCAATCTAATACATGACCTACTGCTTTATTGTTGTAGGAAGAGTTGGTAACACAATAAAAATGAAACGAAGCAGCTTGTATGTAAAAACACTATCAGGAGGAGCTGATATTCGCAATATTTGCACTTTTTGCACTATATGCAATTAGGTGACACTATATAGACACAGAACCCTGTAGTAGATCATATTAAAACCTGAACTAAATTAATTAATGAAAACGGTGTCTTATTTCCCTATGATACAGTTAACGTTCATTATCACCGTCGGAAAAAGAGCTTGACCTCCGTTTCAGTTTAGGCAGACATGTAGTAGTACTTTCAGTCAAATAGTTCATTCCCATTTGCAATTCCTTCAAAAGACACTGTATTGTATGTACAATTATATAACTCTCATAGTTTAATACATTCGAGATGGAAATGTATTTCGACATACCGTGTTACTGTGACACAGTGGGACACAGTCAAAAAATCTCTTGAATCAACACTACATTATTTTGTCGGACACATATCAAGTACATGTATAAACAACACACTGTGTAATTGTTTTCTGGAAGCTCTATATTGTAATTTAAGGTAAAACAGGCATGTTATCAGTTTTATTTAATGTTTATGAGAGCTAAATATGATAAGAATACTAGCTCAGTGGTGTAGGGCTTAGCATTGAGATAATTGCAATTTATGGTCACTAAAGGGACATGAATTCGAGTCACCCTTGAACTTTTTATATCTTTTTAGCTCACCTGAGCTGGCTCAGGGTGAGCTATTAGAATCGATGAATGTCCGTCGTCCGTCGTCCGTCCACATTAGTTCGTTAACACTCTAGTGGTCACATTTTTGCCTCAATTGTCACGAAACTTGGTCAGGATGTTTGTCCCAGTAATTACTCGGACGAGTTCGAATATGGGTCATCTCGGATGAAAAACTAGGTCACATGACCCAAAAATAGAAAAATCTTGTTAAGGCTCTAGAGGCTACTGTTTCAGTCCAAATATCCTGGCAATTTGTCAGAAAGGTTGTTTGGATGATTTCTAGCTCAAGTTTTAATATGGGTCACCTGGGGTCAAAAACTAGGTCACACAGCCCAAATATGGAAAAACCTTGTTAACACTCTAGAGGTAACATTTTCAGCCCAAATATCCTGGAAATTTGTCAGAAAGGTTGTTAAGATGATTTCTAGCTCAAGTTCGAATATGGGTAATCTGGGGTCAAAAACTAGGTCACACAGCCCAAATATGGAAAAACCTTGTTAACACTCTAGAGGTAACATTTTCAGCCCAAATATCCTGGAAATTTGTCAGAAAGGTTGTTAAGATGATTTCAAGCTCAAGTTTGAATATGGGTCATCTGAGGTCAAAAACTAGGTCACACAGTCCAAATATGGAAAAACCTTGTTAACACTCTAGATGTTACATTTTCAGCCCAAATATCCTGGAAATTTGTCAGAAAGGTTATTTCGATGATTTCTAGCTCAAGTTCGAATATGGGTCATCTGGGGTCAAAAACTAGGTCACACAGCCCAAATATGGAAAAACCTTGTTAACACTCTAGAGGTAACATTTTCAGCCCAAATTTCCTGGAAAATTGTCGAAAAAGTTGTTTTGATGATTTCTAGCCCAAGTTCGAATATAGGTCATCTGGGGTCAAAAACTAGGTCACAGAGCCCAAATGTGGAAAAACCTTGTTAACACTCTAGAGGTTACATTTTCAGCCCAAATATCCTGAAAATTTGTCAGAAAGGTTGTTAAGATGATTTCTAGCTCAAGTTTCAATATTGGTTATCTGAGGTCAAAAACTAGGTCACAGAGCCCAAATATGGAAAAGCCTTGTTAATACTCTAGAGGTAACATTTTCAACCCAAATATCCTGGAAATTTGTCAGAAAGGTTGTTTCTATGATTTCTAGCTCAAGTTCGAATATGGGTCACCTGGGGTCAAAAACTAGGTCACACAGCCCAAATATGGAAAAACCTTGTTAACACTCTAGAGGTAACATTTTCAGCCCAAATATCCTGGAAATTTGTCAGAAAGGTTGTTTCGATGATTTCTAGCAACTTCGTTAAAAGCAGTTGTACTCGGGTGAGCGATAAAGGGCCATCATGGCCCTCTTGTTCTTTTTAAACATGGATATATTTATTAAATTTTTACACCACGGTGTTTTATGGGCTTTAAACTTTTTATTTAGCGCTTTTTTGAACAACGCAATTAAGCTGTTCTGTAATTGATATTAATATTCGTGCTACATATGTTCATGACCAAGGATAAGTATACAAAGGCTTCATAATCATAACTTCCACTCACCTAAACTCACGTGAAAATATGAAAAATATTAGAGATTTTTCTCATGAAATACAAAAATGATATCGACTGAAATATGTTCACAGAACTCACCGATCTTGACATCAGCCTTCAAACAACTAAATCAGACCCAGTAATCATTTCTGCAGGTTGCATCGTTAAAATTTCAATTTTAAAGATGAATTTATGGATTAAACCAACACACCGAAGGTTATTGTTGCCACGGTTTATGGTTTTATATCGATTTCCCCTAATTCAATTATGCTATGGTCATGTCATGGTCCAAAATAGCGAATTCTAGTTATATCAGTGAATGATACTGTTAAACATTAACATAAACATATAGGGAAAGCCTGTATTTTATTTTACGATAAAATACAGCACGTTTTTCAAAGGATGATGTGCCGTAAATGACGTAACGACGTAACGTATGTAAGTAAACAAGCGCGTCCAATCGTATTTCGCGTTTTAAGGTAGCAATGATCTACTACTACACGTTATATAAAGTTCGGGATAATATTCAAAGAAAATAACATGTTAGAACCGAAATAATAAATTGTTCCCTATATTTTATCGTTAAATAAATACAGTCAAACGTTTTGATTCGAATAATTACATACGTCATGGCGTTTATAAGGTTTGTGCATTGTTTACTTAACTTTAATTCATCTGACGGTTGGTGAACCTGCTACGCACTCGTGATTTAATTACTACGCATCCACACTCCTGACTATATTTTATTCAACGATAAAATACAGGAAGACATTTATTATTTCTTAAGTGAATACAGCAATACTTTACCTGATATGCTGAAACAGAAAGTTAAGGAAATGCATGTGGATATGTTATCAGTTGTAACTTAAGCAATACAGGCCACAGGTGCACACACATTTTGCTTTGGTATTTTGAACATTGAAGAATCGGAAACACAGGTGTAACTTATCATGCTAATCATTATTATCCAAATATTAAACATTCTCAATTAGCTGTCATAAACGTATATCTGCAAAGATACTGTGCGCAGAGTTTCTGTGAAATTCAATTTCTACTTTTACTTGTCCTTGGTATATGCGATAGTTTTTCATACTTTCTTGACACACATTCTGAAGTTGTCCTTGCTAAATGTTGATCACTATTTTGTAGACGATGTTTGCGGAGTTGAATTTCAACCTTGGTTTGTTCTGATGTGCTTTGAATTTCCAGCTTGTTTTATCTTGATGACGTATGTACAATGATATTCAACATTGATTTATCCTGGTCATGTGTCAAACATTTTAAAACTGCTCGCTCTCAGATTTTGGTAAAAAAATTAATTTATTCAAACTGTATGTAAATAACGTATTTTAGAACATAAGGCGATATAAAAAGGCCCCAGTATAAATTCATGTCACATACATCTCTAAATTTCGAAAAATAAGCTACCAAATTCAAAAGCGTTGCACACCCAATTTTTTTTCTGCTGTTTTAATCATCATTTTTAGATTTTTAACCATTACAGAATATTTTACGGCAAATAATCATAAAAATCTTTATTCATGTCAAATTAATAATTGACTGAAGTCATGTGAAAAGGGTCCTTATGGTCAAAATTTAATATTTTTATGTTTTTCAATAAAAATGACCAGTAAACTCTTAAAAATGATTTTCACTAATTTTTAAACTTTTTTCTCTTCTATTCACGTTGCTATGACGACGAAAAGAACACCATGCACATATTTTAAAGAAAAATACATACTTAGCTTGTTTCATTTAGGTTTTTATTATAATTTGTTTTTCAAATAAGACTTCATGTTTAACAAACTTCCAACCATCATTTACAGATAAATATTCTAATATAACGTTGCCATAGTTACCATAATGTATTAAAAATACATATCAAACATCTCAATTTCATTTGTTATAGAACACGTTATATCTCCGGTTTAGATTTCAATAATAAAACAAAGCTCTTAACAAAGTAATTTTACGTTCTTACAAAGTTTTACAAAGTGACATGTACATGTACATACACTGTATATGAAAAAATGTAATTTAAAACTTGCTGTGTCTTGTTTACAAGCGTAACTACCCAAGAGGACAACTGACAAAAATGCAACACAGTACCTCTTAAAATGTTCTTCATCTTCTGGAGACACTCTCAATATATGGACAAAGGCTGCAAACTTATACACACTTTATATTGTTCGAAAAAGTATTCCATTTTTTTCTAAAAAATCTTACTTTTAAACACACAACTATCTCGGAACAATTTTCCGACTACAGAGGGCGGACTATTAGTATTCGTCATTTGCAAAATAATCATCAAATTTTGACTGCACTGTTGAGTGAACTGACAAATTTAGTTTAACAGAAATCAAAATAATGAAGGTATTATCAACTAGAATAAAGCATTCCTGGTCAGTCTAAAGTACTAAAAATATTTTTCACAGGTCTCATTTATAATTGCTAGGTAATTTTAGAACATCAGTGAAAATCTTTGATAAATCCAATTAGCCCGGTTGCCATGGTAACAAACGTTGCTCTAAATTTTCTAAATATAAGCTTCAAAGAAAGGAAAAGGAACATTCACCAAAACAAATGTCACTACAAGAAAATCAGAGGCAAATACTAGAAATTATCAGCATTTGAATACGGCTTTACACTATTTACATATAGGTGACAGACATGACTTACGACTCAACACTACTTTTTTCATTCTGATAATTATATACCAGTTAGTATGTGCCATTACGAGTAGTTGTGTCAAATAATCAATACCTGGATGTTATCTTTTTAGAAATTAGTTTCTATAATATTTCACTTGTGTTGCTAATACTAGAGTTGAGACTGATATACAAAAAGACCCATTTATAAACAACATTTAAAAACTTTCCAGGCTCTGTAAAATGTGGCTAAAACGAAAATTTAAATTGAATCGGGAACTACTTTTATGAACTTCGAACTTTCCGTAAAAAATAAACTGTTAACCACAGTTACTAATTTCTACCACAATGCAGTCTTAGTAATTTACTCATATCAAAGACTATTCTTCGTATAGAGATAGACACAGACCTTGAAAGTCTGGTCTGACGTGAGGTCGAATATGACTTTTGAAATACTCCTGTCGGGCCCTGCTTAGACTAGCCGGATGTATAATATCTGGCAATACACTGTCCTGTGTCTGTTGCTTGGCAACAGCTAGCATTTTCGTCTGCTTCACATCAGCTGAACCTCTTGGAAGAACATGATATCGGGCTGCATGATAGAGAACCTGCGAATTTAGATAAATAAATCAAAACTCAAAGGAAAAGAAAAATAGTTTGTGACGAAAAACAGAGTTAATGGACAATTATTAAATTATATCTTAACTACGGGCGTTGTATCTATTTAATAATATTTGTTTTATTTTCGATTGTAAAAACTCTCAAGACTCGCTTCGGGCTGATTCAACCTCATAAGGAACAGACATAATAAGAGACCGTTTTGAACGCACGTGTCTTTTCTAAAGACACTACCGTGAACACACAAATGGGGATCGAACACATAATCTTATTGTCAAAAGTCGAATACAATACCGCTGCTCTAAATGTGACAGTTTTTAGATCCGAAGAAAACGGATTTAAAGCCACCTTACCACCTCATTGTCAAACAGACAGACAAATATTAAAGGGCGACACAAAAATATACCCTCAACAAAACATCAGGCTATTTTTTTATTCTATTTTTTAAATATGTGGTATTTTTGGCCCCAAAATGAACATACGAGGCCCCTGATATAGACTTTTTTAATCTTTTAAATTTGAAACTGACCGTTTTTATCCTCGCACATCATTATAGAACAAACTTTCTTGGTTAAAAACACATTGAAAAATTCCTTTAGAAGTGTTCTAGAAAAGCATTTTTATTCCCCTATAATACTGAAAACACATAGTTTTCCTGCTCCCCACAGGGGCATTGCCCCTTGACCCAAATGGGGGCCTATACCGGCACTCATGCCCCCTGTCTGTACAAATCATTCCCCCCCCCCTCGACTCTGCCTAATCACACCCCTGTGAATGCGAAAAGTATTTCTCAATCAAAATTTTAAAAGTTTCAACTGTTAGGTATATTTAAAACAAAACGTTCCTTTTTAAAGAAAAATGCGGCATTTCAGCGTATCCGTTTTGTTGTCGTTTATTGTGCTACTTTTTAGTAACAGTCAAAGCCGATTGTTTTCACAGTAACAATTTTTTTCTAACTATTGCCGAATGAAATAATGTTTTTGCAAATCCGTTTAACCTTAATTAAAGATTATAAAAGATAAAGTCGCAGGTGTCACGAGATCAAAGAAGGCGCACCGACGTTTGATCTTAGTGAAAGCATGTGCATACGGCAGAAAAAGTGTCAAGCGTATATCAGCAGGCAATCGATAAGTTTTGGGGATTAGGAGTTTACGGAAACAACTACGGTTCGGTAATATCCGTAAATAACGGTCAGGGTCATAAATCATTGACTATCGGGAATATTGCCTAAGGGAGATATTGAACTTGACGCGTAACTTTTGTGAAAATCTTATGTTTTAATTTTTATCATTTCTACCAGAAGATAAAGAAAATTCAGCATTATCATTCACATTACTTGCAATTAATAATAATAATAATAATAATAATAATAATAATAATGATGTTTCAACTACTGAGCACTATTTCATTACAGTCACATCATCAGTCATAAAAATAGTCAAAGAATAATCCAAAAGCTACAAAATTCGTGAATTTTGACATAATAATGAGAATGATTCTAGTGTGCACTTGATTTTTCATAATCGGCTAATCCCTTTACACGTGCGTAACGTTTGCTCGTGAGAGTTGTTTCAATTTTAGACCTGTTATTTTCAAGTACAGACGCACACGGCAAGTCTGTTGCAAAAGTGTGGTGTACTTTAGAAACGTAAATAGATGGACCTACATGTCCCCGGTAAATAGTACGTCAGCTTGTTTTATTTTGCGATCTTAAATTCCTAATCAGTGATATTCCTGATCTGATAAAGACTGACATTTCATTTCGGTAGGCTTTTTTAATTTGAGAAATAGAACACTTTCCTTTCAGAATATCAAATAGATTTTACATACTCTAGTAAACGCTTGATGTTGAATGCCTTAAGAAGTATGTGATTTTTCATCACATGGCTTGAAAATATAATTAACATTTTAGAAGAAATAAGGATTTATTGTAGGAAAAAAACTTTTCCATTTCTGCAGTAGAATAATACCTGTTACATTTTACAGATTTTGTCATTTAATACTCTGCACACAGATCAAACATTGCGTGTTTCTTTTTTCTTCTCTTTTTGTTAATGTAATAATCAGCTTATTTCTTCAGGAAGAAATGAAAGACAAAAGATACGAGTAATAAGACTACCTGGTTTTGACCTGTGTATTATGAAAACTAGCTTTGGTCTGGATGAAACTCTATGTTGACACCTATAAAATGAAGCCAATTTTAGCGGAGCGAATTCTTGCCTTTCACTCGAGACAAAGAGAAATGTAAAACAAAATATAAAGTACCCGTGCAAGTGTTTCGAAATAATTTTTATGAACAAAAAACTGAAGATTCTAACCCAGTTTGCATTTTAATGTAAAACAAAACCCAATATACAACGTTTTAAAGATCATGGTAAATGTTACGTAATGTCCGGCCATAAAACTTATCGATGGCCTGAAGCAGTTAGATCAATCATTCGGAAATGTTCGGCAAGCATTACGGAAGCAACCGAGCTCCGATCGTAAAAATTAAATTATATACCTGTTAAACAAAACCTTAAAAAAAGACCATTCTATTCTTTCTTTATTTTTATATAAAATATATCACTTAAATGGAGAATGATTGTTTTATTCAATCCCGTTTGTGATTCTAAAATAAGTGTTATAGTTTTTGAACAAATTGAAGATAAGCTGCAAAATTTTCACTTAAAATTGTGACATTTTGGGCGTTTTACTATATATTATATAGTAAAACGACGGGTAGAGTTTTTAAGTTAAAAAAAGACCAAACAAATAAAGTCTCAGAAAAATAAAAAAATATTCATTAAAAGGGGGAAATGTTATATTTTACCATCCCGTTTGTGATTTTAAAATAACTGTATAAGTTAAAATGTTATCGCGAGTTAATGACAGCGCTCCTATACAAACCTATAGTAAATTTGTGGCGTGTATTGGCCCTGGCTGTGACACTTTTTCTGCCACATGGCATTAAAAAGACCGAGCTATTTTGACAGTTTGAGACATGTACGAAGTAGCTCTAGACGATAGTCTGATAATTTTGAATTATAAAAATACTAGTTTGGAATAAAAAATGATATGAGTAAGTTTTAATTTGAGTGATACAATATATTGAACACGCTATACGTCGGTCGGCAAATATTTTTAAATTTGATATGTTTACAACTCTCAGACAATTTTGAATTATAAAAATACTAGTTTGGAATAAACAATGATATGAGTAAGTTTTAATTTGAGTGATACAATATATTGAACACGCTATACGTCGGTCGGCAAATATTTTTGAATTTGATATTTTTACAACTCTCAGACAATTCATGTGTATACAAATTTTTACCGTAAATAATCAATTCAAATTTAATATATAATCAATTTAAATTTAATGTCCTGTTAACCCGTCCATTTATCTGTAAAACCACTTGAAATGCCGCGATTTTACTCCCGCGAAGTTACGCGTTATTTCTCCGTACTCGAACACAGTCACATGAAGTTTGAACAAAAAACATCATATCACCCTGGACCCACTATCAAGCATACACAAACTCTCAGTTGAGAACATAGGTTTAGAGAATAATTGTGCTAGCGGTGTTTATCGTCTAATACAATGATTGGGAGTTTTGATTCGCACTAATTTACTATGAAGGCCGGAGGCCTTTGTTGTTAATAAATGCGCATCAGACGACAAAGAATTGACTTACGATGTTATTTCTATACTAACATGACCGGATTTTACAAATAGTGAATAAATGCAGAGCGTTATTTTCTACGCGGATATGTAATTAACGTCATGCGGTTCACAAAAAGCGAATAAATGAAAAGCGTTATTTTCTACGCGGATATTTAATTAACGTCATTCGGTTCACAAAAGCTGAACAAGAACTGTTTGTAAAACACGTATGCCCCTCTTGATGCAAAAGTTGTACAATGAAAGGAACAGTTTTTAAAGTAAAAGTCAGTGTGAAAATCGTGAAAACGGCATCTGTAGAAATTGTAGAATAAAACAAAAATTTAAAAAAGAAAATAAAAATTTACAAAGTGACCATGACCTCAAAAATGATTTTTGCTAAAAAGAATTAAAAACTAAAAATAAAGAAATTGAAAAGAAGTATTTTTAGTAACTGTGACCTTGACCTTGACCCTTAAAAGTTTTTTTTGCTGAAAATCATTTTAAACTAAAAAAATAATAAAAAATCTATTTGCAGTAGTGACCTGGACCTTAAAAATGTTTTTGCTTTAAACAATTTTATAATAAAACAATAATTATTTTTGCTGAAAATCGTTTTAAACTAAAAAAATAACTGAAAAAATCTATTTTTAGTAGTAAACTTGACCTTAAATTTATTTGCTTTAAACAATTTTATAATAAAAATCTATTTTTAGTAACAGTGACCTTGCCCCCCCCACACACACAACCAACCACTCGAAAAAAAATAAATCTATTGCTTAAAACAATATAAAATTTGAAAAGAAAAAAAATATTTAAATATATTCCTCTCCATGCAAGCTACCTACTCACCAAGTTTAATTGCAATTGGTCACTCCTAAATCATGTTATCAAGCGGAAACCATTTTTCTATTTTTAGTAACAGTGACCCTGACCTCATGGCAAACCTTGACATCAAGTTTGAAGATTACCGGGTCACTGTGACCTTGACCGTTGACATACTGACCCAAAAACAATAGCGGTCCTCTGCTGGTCATGACCAACCTCCACATCAGGTTTAAGGATCCTAGACCTAAGCGTTTTTAACCAGTTGGTAGACGGACGGACGGTCGGACCGACCGACATCTGCAAATCAATATACCCCTTAGTCTGGTGTTAATTGCCCCTATCAAATTTGTACATTGAGTTAATAGGGGGTTTTATGTAGGAGTTGATCATTCAAAAAACCGTGCAGTATGTGATTCGTCAATACAAACCCAATGCAAATTGCTATTAAAATTTGATTGACCAGTAAAATATAACGAGAAATAACCAACAGGAAAATAGCCGTGTTTTCGGACATGGTAGATATTCGTTGGCATTTCGGATATTTAGTCTGTATACTATTATGTTCGCAGCTGTTCTATATATAGGAATTGAATATTCATGTCTTATTTAGCTGTCACTTTAAGCCCAATGGGTAAGTCATTGGCGATCTACTTTTACGGGCGAGGTTCGAATCCCACCGGCAACATTTTATGTTTCTCACCTTTTTTTGTTTTATGTACCTTTTTATATTTAAATTTGAACATTTTTTGGCTCAACTATGGCGAAAAAATACCATAACAAGAGCTGTCCCTCACAAGTGACGAATGCCCCCGAAAGAGGTGCCTCACAGTCTGTGTCCTCTCCATGTGCTCAATAAATGTGCTATGTAATTTTAAAATCCTTCCATGCATGACAGAGTAACCATGCATACAGTATTCCATTACTTTAAACACTAAGTGTGACCTTGACCTTTGAGGTAGGGACTTGGGTCTTGCACGCGACACATCCGCTTGATGTGCTAGACATTTGTGCCAAGTAATTTTAAAATCCTTCAAAGCATAATAAAGTTATAGTCCGGACACAAATGTATGCATATATACAGGATTCCATTACCTATAAACTCTAAGTGTGACCTTGACCTTTGTGGTAGGGAGGTGGGTCTTGCACGCGACACGTCGTCTTGATGTGCTAGACATTTGTGCCAAATTATTTTAAAATCCTTCAATGCATGACAAAGTTACAGTCCGGACACGAAGGTGTGCATATATGCATAAATAGAGGAATCCATTACCTTCAAACTCTAAGTGTGACCTTGACCTTTGAGCTAGGGACGTGGGTTTTGCACGCGACACGTCGTCTTGATGTGCTAGACATCTGTGCCAAGTTATTTTAAAATCCTTCAATGCATGACAAAGTTACAGTCCGGACACGAATGTGTGCATATATAGAGGAATCCATTACCTTCAAACTCTAAGTTTGACCTTGACATTTGAGGTAGGGACGTAGGTCTTGCACGTGACACGTCGTCTTGATGTGCTAGACATTTGTGCCAAGTTATTTTAAAATCCTTCAAGGCATGACAAAGTTACAGTCCGGACACGAATGTGTGCATATATGCATATATAGAGGAATCCATTACATTCAAACTCTAAGTGTGACCTTGACCTTTGAGGTTGGGACGTGGGTCTTGAAGGCGACACGTCGTCTTGATGAGCTAGACATTTGTGCCAAGTTATTTTAAAATCCTTCAATGTATGACAAAGTTACAGTACGGACACGAATGTGTGCATATATAGAGGATTCCATAACCTTCATACTCCAAGTGTGACCTTGACCTTTCAGGTAGGGATGTGAGTCTTGCACGCGACACGTCGTCTTGATGTGCTAGATATTTGTGCCAAGTTATTTTACAATCCTTCAATGCATGACAGAGTTACAGTCCGGACACGAATTTGTAAGTGGGGACGCACAGACAGACGGACAGACGGACGGACGGACAGACGGACGGTGCGATTTCAATATGCCACCCTTCGGGGGCTTAAAAAGTGTCATATCCGAAATGTCTTCTTGAAGTAACTTGTCCGAAATATAGTACAATTACTGGTCCAACTTTTTCAACGTTTACAACGTTCACAGATTGAGCATTCAAAAAACCTTTCGTCTCTTAAAGCTATGTCAATAACTATTTCAAATTAACATATTAGTTTAGAATGGTCAATACTTTTATCATTTTCATTATATAAACAGTATACTTTTGAGCATCCACTGAGCGCCGCCATTATTGAGCTTTGCCTGACGTACTGTAGCATGCCAGTACGACAGGGATCCAGACTATATACCCCCTTTTCTTCAAAGATTTGGAGTATTGATTCGCAGTAATTAACCAAGAAGACCGGAGTGGGGTACATGTATAACTGCGCACCAAAACGGCAAAGAGTTGTTATAAGACGATAAAAACGCTGAAAAAAATGTTATTTTGATTCTTACATGAACAAATATTACAAGAGGTGAATAGATGCAAAGTGTTATTTCAACGCGGATATTTATTTGACGTCATTTGGCACAATATGACATCATTTTGACGGCATACAGTATCCCGCGTTGTTTATGACATAATGTAACATAATATTCTACTCTTTGTACATAGAGACAAAATCGTGAGTCATGTTAGAATTTGAGCTTTATCCTTCTTAGATCAAGGTCACAGAGTGATATGTAATTTTTATGGTTTCTGGGCAATACTCAATACCCATCTCCTTTGACTGTTTCTACGTTGCTGAATATATAAAGGGGCTGGTCATTCAGTTCTAGATATTGAAATGACTATATAGAATCTAGTACACCCAATTGTATTTGAAAAAATGTGTTAAGGAAATGTCAACATATCAAGGACATGAAGTGCCAAGTGATTCTGACTTTTCGGCCAATTCCTTTGCAACCGTGCTGCCTGATCATGACCTGCATTGTTCGATGTTCATTCAGTAGATAATAAGTGAGCACATAGAATCTAGTTAAACACCTGCTTGTACTGTTAAAAAAAGTTGACAGGTTAAGGGCTACGATCATAATGATGGAATACATGTTTTCTAAATGTTGCTTTTTTTTTTAAATTGTGATGTTCTTTACAGTGACTTTTGAATCTAAGAATATATTACTGTTTAAGGTAGGTCAGTACCTTTCGTCCGTAAAATTAAAAGTTGTCACATTTGTTTGAAATTTGGTACATGTGTATATTGTGCCCATCTGCGTTGCATGGTTACGTTTTTATTCACATGACGTCACGTGACGTCATTTAACAACGACATCTTGCGACAGCGTACCGGAAGCATACCGTCATGTGGTTATTGTTATGTTATTTTGTCATTTGTGGACCTACTTTTATTTTTCAAAGTTTGCTATAATACTTGCAAAATATTCTATCAATCGGTGTGCAAACTATTACACTTTAGTTTAAAAAGTATTACATTTCCGTCGAAAACGTACAGAAAAACGTCAGAAACAACATTTTTCTGCTCCATGAATTTTGGCATTTCGGAGAATAACCAAAAAAGTAGACGGTGAAAGATTTTGAAATTTTGACAATTTACTATTTTTGATATATGAAACTGAATAATTGAATAAAAATGGGATGTGTTCGGCTTAGATTTTTCAGAAAGCGCTCTTGAATAATGTCACTGTAACGCGAAAAAGTGACGACGCTTCTAGGAATAGGTAAATAAAGTGATCGTTTACGTACACGGAGTGAAAATGTTTAAAAGGATGGGACAAGCAATTTCTCAATATTTCATTTATTACCTATATATTTATGGAAACATATGGAACTTTCATTTTTTCCCGATTATCGATTAGACGCGGTTTTTACACATGAAACAAAGAAGGGAAATATTTGTTTAATCCTTATAAATCAAAACTGTTTAATTATAATCGTTTTTGCTTCGGTCAGACAAATAAATATTATTTTTTCTCTTGATAATGGTGTAAAGTTTAAAAAGATTAATTTGGTCTTTCGCCTACCTGTTTTAATTCAAAGAAGTACCACCGCATTTTCCGTATGAAATGTTAAGGCTTGCATGACTTTTAGTCAATTTGTTGGGTCATTTGTCTCAATAATTTGACCCATATAAAGAACATCATTTAAAAGATGGTTTTTGCTTTAGTGATATCGGCAAGGGAATTATATCAACTACAAATTGGTGTAAAATAAATAAAATATTTGTAGGATTTCGCTTACCTTTACAATATTTTAATAAGCACAGTCACTTAAAAATGTAATCGTAACACAGATCGGGTGCGTTCGTAGTTTTCGCGGAAATAATATAAAGAGGAAAAAAGTGAACGATGATTGTACCGACTTTAACGAGTCTCGGTACCCTTTATCCATGAAATGTGTAAATTGAATGAGTAAATTAAAAGGACTGCATTTGGTTAAAGTTAGATCTGTATTGTAGCAATTTGACTTATTTTGACACTTGTTTTAACTCAACGTAAACAAGCAGATGTATCACCTGTGAAAAGAATTTGTACATAATTTTGACACATTTTCACGGGAAATTGTCTTACATTTTAAATCATAGACTGGTGTAATGTCACACAAACACACATGCGTATGTTCCTTTCAAATTGTGACGCTTAATTTATACAAAGAATTTGTTTTCAAAGTCCGTTGTTCCGGGTAGATCTCACCTGTCATAAATGTGGTGTTTTTTTTGTTATTCGTGCACAGTTTGACAATTGCCGACAATAAATGTATGCTTTATGAACCTTTGTGCTTGTAGTCGGTTTTGCAGACATTAAATTGTAATCTAATATGCAGTCTGCACAATGAGGGATGGTTTAAGATATTAATCTGCATGCAGAAAAAACCTCAAACAAACATCAGGATTAAATTACTGTATTTAATATGAAGAAACCGCCATACGCTAATGTGAAAGAAATCTGACTAAACTTTAAATTGATGAAAGTTTAAAATCTGTCACGACATTTATTTGTGCATGATGATAAAATTTCAATTTGATTTTTTTACAACGAAAAGCTGGGACGAATTATTGCTCCAGGAAAAAGGCAACTCGACACTTTAGTAGCACAGTTGAATCAAAAGCAGTTTTGTCCGCTCTAAATACTAGTAAATACGAGTACATGTAATATCTTATTTTACATTTTATTCACTTCTCATGAGCTTACCTAATACTTTAACACATTGACAAACAATTTGAAAAGACTTAAGTATACTTCTGTCAACGATTCTTACAATTATTTACATTTACTCAATCATGTCACAGGTAGTCATTTAATCTTGTAACAGTTTAACTTTATTCACTCTGTGTCTTAACAAGTGCCATATCAGATGAAACAAAAAAACAAGAGGGCCAAGATGGCCCTATATTGCTCGGTCAACAATAGCAGACAGGGTCAATTTTGACCTGGGGTCATGATTTGAACATTCTTGGTAGAAGTGGTTTCAGAGATAAAGATTTTTAAAGTTTTTCCTATATAAGCCTATGTAAAATCAAGAGATCCCCGAGTGGGGTCAATTTTGACCCGGGTCATGATTTGAACAATCTTGGTAGACGTTCACTAGACAATGTCACATGCAAGATATCTAAGCTCTAGGCCTTGTGGTTTCAGAGTAGAAGATCAAAAAAAAATTCCCATAAATAAGCCTCTGTAAAAACAAGTAACCCCCGGGCGGGGTCAATTTCGACTCGGTGATCATAATTTGAACAATCTCAGTAGAGATCCACTAGGCAATGCCACATGCTAACTATCTAAGCTCATAGGCCTTGTGGTTTCAGAGAAGATTTTTTAAGTTTTTCCTACATATTTCAAAATAATCCCCTAGATTTTACGCATGTGAAAATGCTGTAGCGCATTTATCTCTGTCCTGTAGATTTTACGCACGTGTAACGTTGGCGTCAGGCGCACGGGAAACAGTACTGTGACTAATTAAACGAATTGACGTTGCTAAAATAGTTGCTCTTTAAACATCTTAAAAAACATTTACATCATACTTTCTTCTTGAGTATGTAAAACCATTCATAAGTTTTATGTTATGATAAAGAATTCAATGATAACACATATCAGTGTCAGAAATCCTAGATATCCTGGTGGAAGAACGCCTGCTTCTAATGAGAGAAGTAGCGTGTTCAAACCACGTCGTACCAAAGACGTGAAACTAAACAGTGACAACCGGTACATAAATCAAAGAATAAAATGAGCCTTCAATTTTACAAGGTACTGTCAAATTACTTTCATAACATGTAATCATTAAACTTTTGAAAATGTGGCGTGCAATTAAAACTGTTTTCCGTTTGTGTGTTATTTCATCAATTAATTTATAAAACGTGACACGTATCCTGTTTTCTTTTCAAACGCATTCAAAACGAATTTTAACCATGCTAAGTGTAGTTTTATTGTATTTCAATGGTGTACTTACGAAAATCAGAATTGTAATGATGATTGCATACAGACTGCAGGATGATTTGTGCTTAAATAATGATGTTTTTCTGCCTACAAATGGTGCAATTATCAAATAATATATGACATTTAATACCGTATCATACTTCAAAATATTTAATAAAATATAATTTATTTTATAGAAGATGGTACAGGTGTTTATACCATAAAATCCATATCCTTTTGTATATATCATTATATAAACACCTACACAAGTTAGCCGTCCCGGATTCTGTATTGTATACTTTACCTCAAACATGCATAATTAGATCCGGGTTTGATACATGAGTCATATGACGATTAAGTGGGTATTGCAGTTTTCCTCTCCATACTCATTTGATATAAAAAATCGAACGTAATAAACTTTGAATATTGCTTTAGTTACATCAAATTAAGATGACCGTCTTTGGCAACTTTTTCATAATGTACGTTCTTACCTGGGTTCGCCTTAAAACATTGTCTCGGAGATTACAGCAGCTTGGCAATCTACTTGATTAAAAACTTAACCACTGAGACAGTCAACTTTTACATGTATGTACATGTATACAAAAACACTATATCCTGCGGCTATAAATATGTATGTTACAATTTGATGCCGAAAAAATTTCGGGTCGTACCGAATATTGCCTCTTTAGAGGATGGTGGACCCAATAAGCACGATTACAAACAATGCCGAATAAAATTTATGTTCTGTTATGTTATAATCCAGAACTAATATAAAATTGGACTTAATTTTGCTGAAATAAAAGCCAAGTCCGACATTCATTCTTTCCACAACAGAGAGCTATTTTGACCAGTTTCAGCAAGCAAAATTTCGTAACATTTTGAGTCGTAACTGTACATGTAATTCAAAATTGAGGAATTAAAAAATTAAAGTCACCTGCAAGTAGGATGATCCTGGATTTTAGGAACTGTTTGAAGTTTCAGGGATTATCTCTGTTCATAACATTTTTATCTGTCATCAAATATTTACAAAGTAAAATACTATCAAGTTTGTGCAGTTAAAAAAACTGTCAAAGTATTCGACTTTCGGACAAGATGATTATAATGTTTTCCTTTTATTGCCGCAACAACAAAATAACTGCAATGATGGAATAAAACCACCCAAAACATCACTGTAAAGTTGAATAATATTTATCATTTAAATTGTTTAAGAAGGCCTCATTGTATATAAGATTTATCACCTATTAATGTACTGCACTTAATATTTGTTATGTCTTAATGAGTTACCTTCTGAAAATAAAGAGATTATTATTATTATTATTATTATTATTATTATTATTATTATTATTATTATTTAGTTAATAGGAGATGCCGCGGAAGTGGGACGAACTATTTGACAGACGGACGGATGACAGACGCACGATGGATGACGAGTGGTGGGAGAGGTCACTGCGTGCTCAGGGTGAACTAAAAATACAGGAGAAAGTCAATTTATACGAATATAATTCAGTGCTAACTCGCGAAAACCAACGATACACTTTATATAATTTACGAGAGCATAAGACGTAACGGGAACCTTAAAGTTAGTGAAATAGTGTCGTACGTAGCATCCTCATAACGCATTCGTAAGTAACGACTTACGATTTTTTCGATTTCCCGGCCGCTGATCTCAGATTAGCAGGACATTTCCGTGTCTTGATTGGAAATCAGATATTTTACGTTTTGGAATATTTTTCATCTAACCTTAAAATGATTTTCCAAAAGGGTTGAACAATAATTAAGCTTTAAACAGGGAAGAATTCATGTAATTTGTGTAATACTATAGTGGCATATTTCTACCACGAGATGGCGAAATAGCTGTGACGATAATGTCAAAGTTTTCTAAAAAGATGATCTTAAAGTTTGAAGTTTTTTTTAAATGTTATTTCGATAGTTATATACAATGAAAAACATTCTGAATGATGTTCGGCTGCGTTACCAACTGTGCCAACCAGCATCGATATAATCATGTCTTCCGTTTAGGCCGTTGTATTATTTTGTATATACATGTATACTCTAGCTCATCTCACAACGGCTGTAAACTTATTTATATGAATAGCACTGTGAAATAATAAAACAAATAATGCTAAATTAAGAAGATACATGTAGATCAAATGTATCGAATATTATTCAATGTTTAGATGGCCATTTCTTTCAGTTTTGTTGTGTAATGTCATAACTTGTTGACTTTTTTCGGGACTATACAGTGGCTTACTACGTTTCTCGGTAAAAAAAGATGAATCCTTGGTTATATATACCTGGAGAACATCAATTATTTGATCATATTTACATAGCAACGGGGAGTGTGGCACTTCCGTGTTAAAAAAATACAGAGAATAGAAATTATCAGTGACATGTTGTCATGAACTGAACGTCATCTCTCAAACGTCGTTCTTTTGACGTTCAAGTGGTATCATTCACGCGTTATTTGTGAAAAATCTAGGACGAAGACGTCCTGTTTTTATTTCATTAATTGTGTTCAAATATCATTAAATAAACACTGTCAAAATTACATAAACTTTTACCGTCCCGATTTTGAAATGTTTTGTAAAAACGGCAAAAAAGCGTTGAAAAACGATAACGTTTCAAACGTTATTTCAATTGCTTTAAGCGGAATCATGACATGCTTTGTGAAAGAAGGAAAATGTTTTTCACTTAGATGTATAACACATTTTCTGATGACTTTGTTAGAATTTACAGAAAGAAAATATGTTACGTATCAATAAAGCTATATGAGAATAACTTCATGACGGGATGGTTCCGGTACGCTGCCACTAGAGGGCGTTGTTAAATGTCGTCATGTGACGTCACAAAAATAAAAACGTATCCATGCAACGCAGATGGACACGATATACGCATGTACCAATTTTTAAATGTGACAACTTTTAATTTTACCGACTAAAGGTAATGACCCACCTTAATTAATCACCAAAAACAATATAAATACAAGAAAATTTCAAAAGGGTCTGAAACCATCTTAGATTCATTTGATTTGTATAAAACTATACATCACGAGGCCGAGCCTCCAACCGTCTGAGTGGCATTTTAATTTCTAGAAATATATTTAGCGCAAGAAAGAAACTTTTGAAGCACTTGATGACGTTCAAATGACGAAGAAATTATTGGGTGCAAAATTTAAGATCATTTATCATGAATTATTTCCAGACAATTGAAGCAAACCGAGCTTCTTTAACATTTATCTAATGCATGGCATGTGCATCATTAAACCGTCTTTCATGGAATCTTGAAAACTTAGAACACTTACTCTGAATCTTATGAAGAGTTACTAATTTTAATACAAATATTTCGGTTGAACTCATTTAAATTTGATGATCCTCCTACATAGCCATTCCTTGATATTTGCACGTCATTCTTCGTCTTTTTCAATGTTATCATGATTTATTTGATTTCAGAGAACTCTTTTGACAATATGAATGATCACTCAGTTGACATACTTTGATCAAGGAACCCGATTTACACGCGGTTTGAAACTTCTTGAAACTGCTGGAAAGTTAATTTATTGCCGAGGGAGCAGTGTAATTTTGTAATTTGTAATTACGTAATCTAGAGGGGATAGAAAAAAGGTTAATGATACGCTATGATGAATATTTCCTGTTTAAAGACAGATATTTAAAATATGTGATACGTTTCCCTAGAAAATAAAATGTTTTGAACAGTAGAAAAAATAGAAAAAATGAATTTAAAAAAACCAGTTTCGAGAAATTGTCTTTTATTCAAATTTGATACTTTTACACGAGCAAGAACAGTCAGCAAACTTTTTTTTCTCAAAAAAGTTTTTTGAAATTGAACATTCGTACTACAACGGAAATAAATTAAATAAATATGGAAAGCAAGAGCAACTTTAAACTAGATCTCGCTCATTTTATTGGCTGACGGAGACATGTTGTCAATTTAATATTATTTTATTCTACAAGTAACACATACATGTAATTATTGCGCAATAAATATATCTCTAACAAATGGATCGGGCCACGAGTTATCGCAACATCAGAAAGGACCCTTTCCTAATGACGTCAAACTTAACAAAGATTGAATTTGACAAAACAACAGCTGTCACACATAAATGAGGAAAACCCCAAGTTGGTGATGCTAGAATATGGATCTTGTGCAGTGCACGTTAATTGACTGCCAAAATTACCAAAATGAAGATTTTGGTATAAAAGTAAATGCATACTGAAGCAAGGTGATCTGACAGAAAATTTACAGAAATAAAGGCAAATAATTCACAAATAAGGCAAAAGATGATTATGGTTCTTAAGCACTGCAGTTATCATTAAAGGTGGTCAATCACATTTAAGCAACATTTTATGATTTTTTTTACTTTTTGTATATTCTGTTAGAGATTTATTTAATGAACAAAAAGACCCATTACATAGAGTTAGATCAAAATCAGAAATTTAAACGAAACATTCTGAACCAAACTACAAGTTTTAAAACTACGTGTAGCTTCTGAATTCATTTATTTCCTATCTATCTTGGGTGCACAAACAAGATAGGTAAAGGGAGGTAATAATAACTTTTTTAAACTTGAATTTCTAATGAATTCAATCTAAATATATAATTTTTAATGCAAATATTTCACATATATATATTTATCCTTAGGCAAAGTATGTGTATCAAATTTTTCCTTATGATAAAATAACTCTATTTTGGTTGGGCAACCAGGATAGGGAAATCAAATTTTAAAAATACCTCCAGTGAAAATCTTACTTGAATTAAGCGCCAAGTAAACATAAATGAGTGTAAATGATCAGATGTTAAAGTTTCAAACAAATCTGTTACATGGCCAAAATCTGATTATATACCTTTAATGTCCTCTTACACGTTTTGCATTTTAAACAAATGTCCTTGTAAAACTCCGAACAAGTTGCAGAAATAAACGCTTAAAATAATCGTCGAACAAGCACTGTACTGACGTACGTCTAGACCGGTTACATTGACACAAAGATTTTTATGTATGTTTAAAGCGTTTAGTATTCCGCTTTATACATGTATTTACTTTTATGAATATGTTACAGTTGGGTATTTATAATAGGCTTATAGGTACTAAAAGTTATATTACCCTTCAAAATGGTCACATTGGTTCATAAAACAAATAAGTTTTCCCAAATTATTTCTGTTCTCGGCAAATACAAATTAAGATATACATAACCCAAAGGATTTTTTTTACTAGGATAGTCAAAAAATATTTTTATAGATTTCCTCTGTTTCCAATGTGAATGAAACTGTTATACAGATCGTTACATTTGGGTTATAACTATAGCAATGTTTATTATTTTAGGAAAATAACTCACTGATTAATGTTTATTTAAAAAAATTGATGGTCACTTTGAACGGTAATATCACTTTAAGGGATTGAAAGGTCGGTTGGGTCCCTGATTCCTGAAAAGGGGCAACAGAAAAAAGTAGTATCCGCTGTCTTCTATCGCAAAAAAAAAGTAATCATTAGTTTGTTCAACTGTGGGTAGGAAAAGCTTAGGTTAGGTTGCCAAATTTGAATTTATGAACTAAGTCCAGCTTTTAATTTTCACTTCTGCTTGCTAGAGAGGCCCATTCTATTTCTGTCAGAAGTTTCTCAATATAGATAGATCTTGACACGACAGCATCATATCATAATAAATATTGCAAACATACTTTTGAACATATTTTCCCAACAGATTGCCTAAAAAAAGTAAAAAGATTACGTTTGGAGATAGAACGTCATTTTTATTTTTGTTTTCAAAATTTGTTAAAACTGTAATGTTTAATATGGCAAAGAACATTACATTTGCATGTTTTAATAATTATGTATTTCTAACCGTTCATACTGAATACATAAAGACATGTAATAAAGTGTTTTATTGTGTTGACCTTACTTTATATCAAATTTCCAATGAGCAATGATAAAAGGACAATGGGATGGGGACATCAAATAATAATGTTGGATAATGTTATATACATTGTGTAAGTATATCTTTGCTATCACCTGAATTAGAAGTTATACGAAAATGGTCACATGTAAAGCGTGCATTGTGCACACCACATGACCAGATGTGAGTCATCTATTTCCCACGTCTTGTCCAAAACTACTAAGCACTTATTTTGCAACAAATATATGATGATCATCTTAGTATTGTTTCGGAAGAGATCATCATTTTTTTTTCTTTTTTATTACTTGCTGTACAGTATAAATAGTCTCCCCAGACACACACTTTCACATTTATTTTTTCAACCATGTATGTATGAATTGTGCATGTAAAATTGTAAACGTTGCAATGTACACATTGTTTTAAATAAACAATATTTAAACTTTACACTAAATTTGTATTGTATTGCATTGGCAAACATTTAAATGTCTTAAAATACATGATTTTACCACCAACCAATTCAATAAAAAAAAAGCTGAACTCCCTTAACACAGCCCCATCTCCAACAATTAGTCTTATTAAACATAACCATGAACACTCCTACACTACACAGGGTAGCAGACAAGGGTACGCATTCCAGCTTAAATATCAACTACATAATGGTATCGTCTTTGCCAAGTACAATGCTGAGGTAAATTATCAGCTACATTTAGGGATCGCCTTTGCCAAGTACAAAAGAGAAGGCCAACACATACATTCACACTACTGAGGTGAAATATCAGCTATACAAAGGGATCGCCAAAGTACAAAAGTAAAGGCCGACAAATACATTCATACCACTGAGGTCACATTATAACCCCATAACAGAACACACGCATATAAAGTAATAGGTTGAGTTCATGGTTTCCTGAATCAAAAGGTCACTTCCTTACTAAAAGGATGAATCTTTTATAATTGGACGATGAAACTAAATGTGAAAGAAGAGATGAATTCGACCTTTGCGAGTTAATTTTTACACCGGAAAATTGTAATTGATGACCTGGTAAACAGGAAGTATAATAAAAGCATCAAATAATACTTATAGTGCTTAATAAGTTTAAATAAACCAAGCACGTTATCGTAAACACTAGGGAAACATTCAAATTACGGTTAATGGGATTGATGAAATGGCCATAAATAGCTCCTTTTAAATATTGGTAACAATGGAGTTTGCTCATGTTTCACATGTTGTTATAAATAAACAATAACATCAACATCTTCTATTAAAACTGCAATAAAAGGAGATAACAACGATGAAAAAACTAGTAGATGAACGTGTTGAAATTGCTGCACGAAAGGTGGTCACGTAAATTCTGTGAAATGCTTTTCTCGATTATTTATACACGTGATGCATTCAATTAGCATTATCATTACTCATATTACTCGTATGCACACATAATGCATTAAAATGGAATTATTATTGCTCATTTTTACATTATCATTGCTCATTTTAACAAACGTAATGCATTAAATCAACATGATCATTATTCACAAAGTTGTGCATTAAAATTACCATTATCATTGCTCAAATTTGCAAAGTAATGCATTAAGTTAGCATTATCATTGCTCATTTTTACAAACGTTATACATTTAATTAGCATTATCGTTACGCATCATATTAGCATTATTTAAGCTGCATTAGGCCACTACTTTTTATGTTTTGGTTTACAAAAAAAACAAAAATAATATCAAACAGGGAATGCCACGTACCAAAAACGCAGCCTCCCCAAAACGAACCCCACAGCACCCAGAAGTGCACACCACCAACACACACACACACACGCACACGCACACACACACGACACACACACACACACAATCATGTACACACACACACATATACACTACCAACACACATTAGCATACAAAGCAAACACACGAAGACAAAACGAACAATTAAAGGAACACAGTGAACACAAGACTTTTTTTAGAAAAGTTTCCATCGGCCAGGTGAAAACAATAAATCCATTAAATTAAATATTTAACGTGAGCGATTTTTACAATGACCGTGGCATTGATTTAAACTTTTTATAACTCTTTTTATTACTCTGCTATATATTACACACTCTACATCTATAATCATAGGCCCGTGAGTTCAAGTGGGGCAAGAGCTTGAGTTCTGATTTAGAATACGGGCCATAGTCTGTACAAAACAGTGAGATATAACAATTATCTTTAATTTACAGTCTTAATATTTAAAATAGATAAACAAATTTTTGTGTATCAGTAATAAACAGAGACTGGGAAATGATAACAGAAAATAAAATTTAGAAGCCTATAGATTACATTGCTAAGATTGCTGTTTGATAAATCTCATATACAATGGTTTTAGTGTTGTCTATTTCGAATCGTTTTCCTCTTGCAAAGTGAACACGACATTTCTAGTGTAGCAATGGCAATTTATTGAGGATTATATCGTCACCCTAGTGCAAAAACTCAATAAGTGCATTGTTATTTAATTGCACTTACTGGGTTTTTGCACTAGGGTGATAATATATTTTAGGCCAAACAAATGTTTGTTTTCGGTTTTAACAAATTGAAAAGAGGATATATTTTTAACATTGAGTAGGCACACCAAAAAGGAAATTTGCACGAGTGGTTATTTCGCAACTCGTTTAAAAGCACTCGCAGTGTAAGTCTTCTAAATACATTTCCAAAGACTTACATTATAAGGTTTTCGGCCAGTGCGACTACCTAAACTCTCACCTACTACTGAAATGTAAATGCCCTAGTCCCACATAAAAATATAATTTATACATGTGATCCAATATTTTGTGCCAGTAATTTGGAGCTGAATGACACCACCCCCATTTTCGAGGCAGTTTAAGTAATAGTAGTTCAAATACCAACTATTTAAAATATAATTTATATCCAGATTTTTCTCTTCATATTTCATTCGTAATCTATCATCCAACGATTATTTAAAACAAATATTCATTCCCGTATGCATCCACTGAGTGTTCAGCCAATCAGCAATCAAACACATAGTGTAGGCCCGCATTATAGCCTCCTATTTAGCATATTCATACCTTAACGTACTCACTCAACTAAGTTGACTGTATTTGGATTTTTCACGCGAACAGGTAGTATTCGTCTAATCGACCGCCGTAGAAATGAGAAATTTACGCTGTAAGGCACCTTCTAATTAGATAATACCGGGTGCATAGAATGACCGGAAACAACTTAAAAAGACTGAAAAAGAGTCCGAAAAGAGACCGAAAAACAGTTTATGCAGACCGAAAACAACTATTTTTCAAAAGATAATGTATAATTTATAATTCAAGTTTTAAATAAATGAACGAATTTATAAATAGTTAATAATCAATCAGTATTTAATTTAGCGATTTAATATTATCCTTAGAAAAACAAGTTGTTTTCAGTAGGCAGTATTTGTTTGTCGGTCTTTTTTTGGTCATTTTACTTGATTTGTAATACAATACATGTACTTACAAGTTTCTTCATTTCCTCACCATGTGACATTTGGCGCCTTACGACTGAATAGAATTAATTTTCACTATAAAAATCTAGCTTACAATCGTTATCATACCCTAAAAATTGCGCTGACAAGCTTTTTTAAAGGTAGTTCTTGTTAAATTAAATGTAACACATGCATCGGACCGACTTACTAATTGGAGTCATTTGCCCTCGCTACCAGCCGTAGTCATATGAACCAGCGTGGCTTATATTGTAATTGTGCACTTATAGTTATTCCCCCAACAACCAAATACATCAACCAAAACCTTTCTAATATATGTACGCACACGCTCGCACACACGCACATACATTATGGCACGTTTTGATATAAGACACACTTTACTAAACTTTGTATTTGATCACTCTTAAATGTATGAAGAATCAAAAAACCACGGACCTAATAAAAATAGCTAAAACTAAGAATCTAAACCCATTAATACTATAAATGTATACGTTATGATTTTCACGATCAAAAACATTTATTTTAAAGAAATACTCTTCATTACATAGAACAAACCTAAAATTGCATGCACGTCAACAAATGTATTTTGAATGTGTCAGTCAAAATGGGGGCTATTAATCATATTCGTCACGTGTTGTAGCAGCTAGGTGTTTGATTGGTCTGACAAGTGATTATTATCTGCTAATCAAGAACATGTCGTAAGGTCAGTTGGTAGGCTTGAGGCAGTTGCGGTTTAAACACCTCGTTATGGTCATGATTTTGCTTAAAACGTTGAAATTCTTTATACTTCAAGTCAGTCAGACAGGCAGCCAATTAGCTCCGTAAATATATACAGCTTCATTTTGCTGTATTTCCAGCTATAAACCCATAAATAATAAATACTTTCAATATTCCTCAGAGAATAATAATTATAACTGTTTTTCTATTTACAGCAACTCTTTAATTCATAAATAATAGCTTGTATTGTTATAAATTGCCACCCACCACAACAATTTATAAACACAACTCATCGCGCTGTCATACAGGATAGATTGCACGAATAAATCGTGTCTGTTGTCTATTCGCAATTTTGCTTGCTTTTAACTTCAAATCCGAGCTGCACGTTTTTACCGTGTTCTTTGAGGGAAACAAAGATACAATTCATTTGTTTGTTAACCACAGCGAAATAAATGAGGAAATTGGTGTAATATTTTACAAGATTGGTATGAAAAAAAATAACTTTCTGTGGTCTAAGTCAGATAGATCACAGTGATCTATTCTTTACTTATATCTATTCATTTTAACTAAAGGAACTAATATAATTCTTAATGAAGGTCACAGACTTTTTTGTACTAATTTGCTTCTCTATTATGTTTTAATATTTTTGAAAAAAAGGTAAATTGAATCAAGTTACAAATGTGTCGATATACTAGCACCAGACCTTATGTCTCTTTAAACAACCTTTATATTGTCATCTCTTCTTACATTTACATGACACAGGGGTACGTGTATAGTGAGTTTAAACTTGGTTTAAGTGAGGAAAATGAGATCAAACTATACAAAAATCACGGATGATGTATTTTCATAATGAGGTCAAATGCATTCATTACAGTGAAATCGTTTTCTTGACGCTATGAAATTATATGAATATACCGTTAGTCAAGGGTTTTATGTGACCTGCACACGGTTCTTTGTTTCCGCTCGCATTGAGTCGAAGTTTCTGAAGGTTGAATCTGGTCAGGTGGAAGCGTTCACGAATAGAAATCGAAAGTGCTCGGCCATTTACAAATTTTTCATCCAAATCGATAGATGTTGAGGCCAGAGATTGCTTGTTTTACGAGAAAATATATACTAGAAAATATTTATCTGCAATTTACTGCGATCAATGTGTTTTCATACTCAAATATCTTCGTTTAAACACAGGTGGCCGGCGCGGGGTTTGGACCCCCCTCCCCACCCCCCAGAAGCCCTTCTACAACCCTGATACCACATATACTGATATATTAAAACAAAATAATAAAACAAAAACATATTTATTTTCACTATATACATATAGTAGTAAAGGTATAGCACTATCGGGTCCGGAAATCACGAAAATATACACTGACCTACTTCAACAAGGCCGTGTGTTCATAATTTCAGACTGATTTTCAAAAACTTGGTCTTGTTCAACGTAGAAATAAATACTCTGTAACATTTTGCATATATTTGGTCCATAAATAGCTCTCGAAAAATGCAGCGAGCCAACAAACTTATAATTTTCAGTTTAAACTACAATGTGACCGCTGTTACATTACGTTCGATTCAGTACACAATTTCATAACACTTCGTGATGACGTAAATCAAAAGAAAATCAACTTTCTCAGGGTGCTTTTATGTTTTTAAAAAATTATCCCCAACTGATAAAGTTTAACATTCTTACAAATTATGGAATTATCTCTTTCATCTGTTGAAATGAGTTGAGATAGAATGTTGTCTTGGCTCAGTACAAACACAAAAGTTACAAAAGGTTTGTCAATCTTACTTTATTAATATTGGTTGGCGTGTGAATATGTTGATTTTCTCCTGTATTGTTAGCCATTATTTGGTTCTATCTGTTGACTTTGTCTACAGCAATCGCACCATATGAAATTGTTACGTTATAGTTTCTGAATCGTCTCCTTGGCTTGCTGTGTAAGACAGAACTAGGCTGTTTCCCATGTTGTTGTTTTTTTCAAGTATGTTTTAAAAACTTCAGTTATATGATACAGATTAAAAGAGTATTGAATAGTTATTCAGTTACTCTACCAACCATTTGATTTCTTATGTTATGAGATTGAAAGTGTAAATGGTTAAGCACCAGATGTCATGCAATATTAGTTAGCTATACAATACCCGATAATTTAGATCTTCCGACATTCTTGATTTACAGAATTATATAGTTCTACTTAATTTGACTTAATCTAAGACCACAGACATGAAAGTATTAAGTTATTGTTTATCCTTTCAAATCGGTTTTAAGTTATCAATTTTCCAGTCTAACATGATTTGAAGAGTTCATTGCCCCGGTTAAGTGGTAGGAAATTGTCTGAGCGGCATCACTGGGAAAACGGACACTCCAGTAGATAAACTATACATGTAATTAAAACGAACCCATCAATCATACATAGTGGAAACTGACTGAACAAGAGCCATGTTACACATGGTTAATCCCCCCGCCGGGAAGAAGTTACCTGAAGGTTGTACTTTCGTACATTTTACTTGGTGAGAGGAAATCCTTAAAAAGCCGTATAGTTATGGTCATGCTGAGTACAGTTTTCAAGTAAGTGGAAAAAGAATAAGGCAATGAAGAGAAGGTTTGCAAAATTATATTAATGTTCATTATCAGTATAGGTATGATATTTTTCTATTTGACTAAAAGTAGGCAAGGTAGAGTTATTGTTCTTGCACACTGCACTTCCTACCAATGTGCTATGTCAGTGTATTAAGTTTGAAGTAAATCCCTCAAGTACTTTTGGAGTTATGCTTCGGACAAGTAAATCTGATAAAGGGGAATAACTCTAAAAGTAGGCAAGGTAGAGTTATTGTTCTTGTACACTGCACTTCTTACCAATGTGCTATGTCAGTGTATTAAGTTTGAAGAAAATCCCTCAAGTACTTTTGGAGTTATGCTCTGGACAAAACTTTTAAAGTAAATCTGATAAAGGGGAATAACTCTAAAAGTAGGCAAGGTAGAGTTATTGTTCTTACACACTGCACTTCCTACCAATGTGCTATGTCAGTGTATTAAGTTTGAAGTAAATCCCTCAAGTACTTTTGGAGTTATGCTTCGGACAAGTAAATCTGATAAAGGGGAATAACTCTAAAAGTAGGCACGGTAGAGTTATTGTTTCTGCACACTGCACTTTCTACCAATGTGCTATGTCAGGTATTAAGTTTGAAGTAAATCCCTCAAGTACTTTTGGAGTTATGCTCTGGACAAAACTTTTAAAGTAAATCTGATAAAGGGGAATAATTCTAAAAGTAGGCAAGGTAGAGTTATTGTTCTTACACACTGCACTTCCTCCCAATGTGCTCTGTCAGTGTATGAAGTTTGAAGAAAATCCCTCAAGTACTTTTGGAGTTATGCTCCGGACAAAATTGGGACGGACACACGGACGGACGGACGCACGGACGGAGACCATTTCTAATATCCACTTCGCCTTCGGCGGGGGGATAAATAACAATTTCATTTTCATTATCAGATTGCATATCGCAATTTGTAAAATGTAGTGCGATATATTTGTATCTGATGTCTTATTGCCCTTAAACTTGGTGTATTTGAACGATGATTTTTTTCTAATCAATAACTTTAAAGGGACATATGCCCGGTTGCACGAAACGTTTAACTCTTACTTATATCCCGGGTTTGAATAATCCGATTGCACGAAAGAGAATTATCCATGCCACGCGGACGTAATGAGAGGTTTAATTTTTACCGCTTCTTTTTGTTGCAATAATTCTTATACAATCCGATTGCATGAACATTTTTGTCATGGTTATGATTCGAGTTATGTCCGGGTTATCCAAACCTGGTATGGCCGGTTGCACAACACACGATTATCCAAGCGGCTATTATACCATAATAGAGAGTTATCGAACACGGAGTTAATCCTGAGTTATGTTCCGATTATATTCGTTTGCTGGACGATTTTTTAAATACGACTTAAAATATCTGACGTTCGTGCAAACGAGTTATCCAATCTAGGCCTATACAAGCTGATGTTATACTTAATGTAGTGCTATTGGTAGGAATCTGTTAAAAACGAGGTACGGTATTTTTGCCATTTAAAAGAGAAATTGTATAAGAAATAGTTGACAAATACAATTATGTTGTAGAATAAGCCAAATAAAGCAAAAAGAAAGTAGATCTTACGTTAAGAATTTCCGAAAAGAAAAACTGCGCGAATACAATTAAAATATACATTTTTATCCTTAAATACAATAATAATAATGATATTAATCACACAACTGTTAAATAATATGCATGTATATGTATTTACACAAATTGTACATCAGCAATAAAATATTTTTTAAGCGGAAAAGGAATTTAGCCCAGTGACATTTTTAATTTATGCAAATGATATAAATATCTGCTGTGATCTGTTCATAAACATCATTGTGGAACAGCAAGCTTTAAACTGAAAGAACTTGTTGTGTTTTTAATTATTTCATTATAAGTTTCTTGTAATGTAAATTATAAATGATATGTGACAACCGGGGAAAGTATATCAGATAATAGCCGGCCTTAATACGGCATTTTTGTAAATTGTAATTACATTTGATTAAATCACATTCTGACCACTAGGTATTCAAAAAGGCTCATATCCAGCTAGATTCGAATACCCTGCCAGCTGGGAGTTGGGTTATTCGAAGATAACTTGGTATTGGCCGTAACTTATGCAAAAACCCAACACATAGCTTGCTGGATATTCGAGTTTAGCTAGGTATTCATTGAACGTTTAGCGAACACCAAACCTCCAGCTTGCAGGTTATTTGAAGCTAGCTGGGTATTCGCAAAACGCATTTTTTAGCGTATCCCCACCTCCCAGCTGGCTGGGTATACGAATTATGCTGGGTATTGGCCTTAACTTATGCAAAAAAACAAACTCCTAGCTGGCTAGATATTCAAATCTACCTAGGTATTGAGTACCTCATACCTAATACCCATCTTCCAGTAGGAACGTACATTCACAGACGTCAATATTTATACCAAACAATAATTGAAACAACCGCTTCCAGAGACAGTTACCCAAGGTGACGGATACTTCCATCTGAGTAAAGGGCTCGTGATAAATACTTTTTTTAACACCGTCTTGCACTATAAAGTAGATTTCTAAATGCAATCTTATCGAAATAATGCATTTTCATAATAAAAACAAACGATATTCAGATATATGTGTCATATGTATACAGTCATGTATTCTGTTTAGGACTTTCATACATCGGCTTGCTTTCTTTTATTTCATCACTATCATTAAACGAAATATGGATGTAATTTAAACAGAATATATATTACATTTTAAACAAAGTGAGAGCTTGAGGCTGGATCAAGGCGCATGTCTGCCACATATAGATAACGCCGCATATATCTCACACGACAGACTGAGGGACGAATCGACGGGCGGACAACGACAAAACTATACACGGGATTAATAAGCGTTAGTTGCCATAAAAACAAAGGCATACCAGTAGTTGTATCACTAGCAGTATCTGTCAGGTGCAATCCTGTGGTTTTTAATCATATCAAAGACTAAAAACACACATTCTACGGAAAAGCGGTATCTGTTTCTAACAAAAATATTCTTCTACAATATTGCCCGTATCTATAATAGCCATGTCTCTTCTTAATTAATCTTAACACTAATTAGTCACGCATAAATGAGTTTATAATTTCCATGTTCAACGATAAATTGTCGTATAAACCACCCCACTAGCAGGTTTGGATAATCGCGCGTTAATCGGAATCATAACCGTGAAAAATATGTTCCGGCAACTCGGTTGTAATAAGCGGCGCTTATCAAATCAGTTGCTGAAAGATAAGTCGGTGTTCATTAAATCAGTGTTGTGCAACTGGCTTATTATAATCGAGGGTTAAGCGCCGATTACATTTGTTCAACAACCGGCCAGTAGAGACCAGGTTTATGAATCGAGTTGAACATTTCAAATATGCAAAATAGAATAAATTACGCAAAAGAGCATGTACAAAACGTTGAAAATACAGATAGTTCCTATAAAATACCTGTAGTGACATTTAAAACATGAACGGTTAGCTAGAGACTAATCAAATGAAGAAAAAAAAACGTCTTTAATGACCTGACATGAATACTGGTTGCATTACGGGTTCATGTAACAGGATTTTAGGTTTGTTGGAATTTCATTTCGATTAATTTACAATATCAACCTGGTCCATTGAAATGCATTTAGATATTATAACTTGTGCATGTATCTACATTTTTACCGGAATTATTTTCGACAAAGCACGGCAGTACAAGATTTCCCCCTGTTGGTCTTTATCCGAATGTGGCCTTTCACACTAGCTTGGGTGTAGGTTTTTTTCTTTATTGACTTAATTAAGCTCATACAATAAATTCAAAAACGTTTTCTATAGCGTTTGCAGTTTTGGCTGAAGACAAACATCAGCAATGAGTTCGTGCACTGAAAAAAACTGCACATTCATGCCTTGTTTTGTACAATATACGACACCTTGTATACATGTCAAATTTAATATGTTAATTCATTCTTTGTCTTGTTAATCCACAATCTTAAATTTGAAAGTGGCTATATAACATATGTATTTGAGCCGTGAAAAATCAACTGGGTTGTCCTAAATGTAATGTTTACATATTTTCACGAATGTAGCCGTCTGTTTGTAAACATCATCTATTTGTAAGAAATAAGAACCAAAAGCTTAGTGGGTCACTCATTCGAATTTCAGGAAATCTGCGGAACTCATTATAGCCGAACACGTTAAACCAGTGTGCGACCATTAAAAGACGAATGCACTCTTGCAAATGTCAGAGGCCTACTTTAGCGCACAATGCAATTGTAAATCGTTAGCTTTTCTGACCTTATTAATTACGTTATTTAACAGCTGACGTTACTAACCAGAATTGACGTTACAACAGAAATACGTTTAGAATGTGATGTCTTGAAAACTGAATAATAAAATCTGTTACAAATCTGGATTTTTTTAAATTAAGAATTGACATTTGCTCAAAATCGTCAAAGGGTAATCAACAGTAAATGCGTCTTTGGGAAGGCTATAATTATGAATAATTATAATTGACTGAAATTTTTGCTGATGTTACTTTTACATACATTGAAAACAGAACACGTAAAAACATATACATATACATGATAATATGTAGCATTATAAAATACCATTAGATACGCATCTCAAGTCACAGGTCGGTAGCTAATACTATATGTTAAGGTTACCTAAGAAATTGTATTTGCGATAAATTGACAAAATATAAAATTTTATTTTATTTCAACCGTACTCCGATGGCTTAGAAATGCAATAAAATAAGTTCGTATATTTGATCAAACTCTACATTGAAAAATACCTTTAAACAAATCAAAGTTTGTAAATTAAGCTTTCCCGGAAGTTTGTTCACTACAGTACTGACATTTTGTTCCGCCATTCTTACAAATGCATGGAAACTAACGGTATCGTTTCTCATGTATGTTGTATAGGATAGATCACGAGTAGCCGTTGTCTATGTAATTTAGAGTCGAGCGCAACGAGACGACTAATTACATAGACAACGGCTACGAGTGATCTATCTGACTTAGACCACAGATAGTAGATTGTTTGTTTTTCAGTCTTCTACAATATAACACCAACTACCTCATTTATTCCGTTAAGGGTAACAAGCAACTAAAGCGTTTGCCTCAAATAGCACGGTGAAATCGTGCAGCTCGGATTTTGAAGTAAAAGGCGCGCAAAGCTGCGAACACCTGTACCAGTATTGACAATAGCCACGATTTATTCGAGCAATATATATATAATTATGTTATTTCAAACTTGATATGACAGAGCGATGAGTTGTTCTTGTAAATGGTCAAGGTAGGTGGCGATTTATAACAATATAAAATATTTTAAGTTTTATAGCTGGAAATACAGCAAAATGTAGCTGTATCTATCTAAGGAGTTACATGTAGTTGGCTGCCTGTCTAGATGGGTTACGTTATAATGGGTTTCAACGTTTTCAGCAAAATCATGACTGTAAAGAGGTGGCCATCTAATCTCTCTTGTGTGGTATTAGTTCAGAATCTTTAGGATCAAGTCTCCGCAAGCCGCTGGCTGCTTTCCTATATAAATTATGCAGAGGCTGGAAATCACCATGATTAAACATCGTGGAATTCATGCCTGGACTTTGGATCGAACCAGCAATCCACGAATTCACATTCCAGTGGCTAAGTCACCGCTTCTCGGAAGTATGAATCGGTATATATTTTCTAGAATATCATATTTGCTTCCGGCCAAACTCCTTCAGTAGACAGTAGGCCTTGACCTATAAATCGCAACTGCCAAAAGTCTATACCATTTTTATAAAGTTCTACTTTTTTCTAGTTTAAACCGTCTTTCATGTGCAGAACTGCACCTGAGTAATATAATCGAATTATGTTCTTCAACTGGGGTTATATTAATTAAAGCAACACGATGTCGCATATCATACAACACAAAATTCTGTTCAAGAGGATAAATGCTTGTTACGGGTGAACGATCTAAATACATTTCACTGAACTGAGTGAGCACCAAAAGTGCTTTTTACGAGTTTGTGTGTACTCAGTATAAAAAATATAACCTCTTTTCATTTGTTTTAAACCAAAAACAAACATTTGTCTGGCTTCAAATTATCCCCATTTTTAGGACATAATTCAGTTGTCCTTGCTACACTAGAAAGGTCATGCACACTTTGCACGAGCAAAACGATTTGAAATAGACAACAGTGGACTGTTGTATATGGGATTTATCAAACGGCAATCTTAGCCTGTGATTGGCCGGCTACGGGCAGCTGTTGTCTAATTCTTGCATAAGTCATCGCTACTTCCTCCGAGTTATTTAAGAAAGGATTAAAAAATTATGTGCAAACGGACAAAATCAGTACGTAAGACAGAGTTATGGGCGAGTTATTCAACTCTTTCTTAAAACATTTTCATTTAAAATTTAGACAGCAGCTGCCCGTAGTCAAACAATCACATGCTAAGATAGCCTTTTGATACAGTCCACTGTTGTCTATTTCAAATCGTTTTCCTTGTGCAGAATGTGCATGACCTTTCTAGTGTAGCAAGGACAATTAAATTATGTCCTAAAATTGAGGCCAGACAAATGTTTGTTTTCGATTTAAAACGAATGAAAATATGTTTAATACTGAGTAAGCACAAACTCGTAAAAATGCACGTTTGGTACTCAATCGTCTCAGTAAAATGTATTTAGATCTTTCACCCAAAACAACTAAAGTAGTCATCCTCTCGGACAACGGTTTAGCATAAGATCACGCATATTTAAGCATTTTGTATTGTACGATATGCGACATCGTGTTGCTTTGATCTATATAACCCCAGTTGAAGAACATAATTCGATTCTATAACTCAGGTGCAGTTTTGCACCTGAAAGACGGTTTAAACTGGAAAAAAGGTAAAACCTTATAAAATGGTAATATTTCTAAAATTGGTAGGCACAAGCCAGTTGCGATTTATATACTGAATGGGCTTGGCCGGAAGCAAATATAATATATCCTAGAAAATATATACCAATTCATACTTCCGAGAAGCGGTGACTTAGCCACTGGGATGTCAATTCGCTGATTGCTGGTTGGATCCCAAGTATAGGCAAGAGTTCCACGTCGATTGATCATGTTTCCAACCTCTTTATAATTAATCTAGAAAAAGACCCAGTGGCTTGTAGAGACTTGATCATAAAGATTCTGAACTAATACCACGTTAGAGAGGTGATTAGATGGCTAGTCAAAATATTTAAGTGACGTCTTGAGCAAATTCTGAGATATTTTCGTTTTGAGTCAGAATCTCGCTATAACGTCAAAACTAGAAACCTACCTTTCCGTGGTGAAACAGAGATTTAGGTAGAAACATCTAAAGACAATACATTTTAACTAAGAACCTGTAATATAACATAAAAATGAATGTATTTACTGTTCAATATCGCGAGTCGCTGAAGTTTAAAGAAAGTTATCAGCTAAAGTTTCCTTTCACCGTTTCGTTTGTTTATTCGCTCCGCCATATTTATATGCTACACGGTAGTGAAATGTGTACGCTGAAAATGGCTATATCCCGTAACGTTCCGTACGTAAAATAGTCTGACTGTTTGCTAGTTTTATAAATGATTGTGACTGCGGACAAATCAAACTTATTTTTTTCTGATGCTAAAGAACACAAGTCTGAAAATCTACTACATTCTGCAAGTTTATTTTCCTATCTTAATTATATTTTGCAAATCAACATAAGGCCTTAAAATATGTCTGTTTCCTGTACCAGTAATATGTTGAAAAAAGTTGAGTTGGTAGGTTGGTGTTTTGTTTTATGTTGTTTTTAATGCAAACTTGTAATTTGATGAGCCCCCGTGCATGCCGTGGATCAACCGAAACACCCAAAAGTAAAAACAGAAATACTTTACAATCTATGTATTTACTATAATTGTTTGATTGAAGAAATTTGTAAGTATCAAATTATCAGGTTGTAATTTGTGTTTTCCTCCGTTAAATTTAAATATTTAGTTTGTATATTGAAGCTAAGATTCCGCTTTTTTTAAAGTAAGACTTGCCACGCCGAACATCAAATCGATACTTCTGTTATATGAAATTTCAAAATGATTGAGTGGTACAAATTTCATATGGAAGAGAATTTTAAGAGTGGTTATCCCAAGGAAGAGCATCAAGGCAAAAACACATATTAAATCTACGGAGGTTTAAACGTTAAAGTAAAATTCTCTGCCACATGATTTGTGCCACTCGATCTTTATGAAATTGTTGTGACTGAAGTATCTACCTAGTGTCTTCGTAAATGCAAGATATGATAGCTTTCGTGCACCAATAGCTAAAAATAAGCTGGCAGATATTTGAAGGGCTGATAGTTAAATAAAGAAGGAAAATGGCAGGTGGTGCGCTAGAAGTTTTGTTTAGTGTATGTGAATATAAAGAAGCAATCTTTTAAATAGCAGCAATGTATTTAAATTCTGCGGCGCGGGAAATTACAAGTTACACAGCTTGCAATGACTTGATTACTATGGCATATACATGTGGCATTGTTCCATCGAGTTCCCGCCGAAAATATTCCCGCCAAATATGAGATAACCACGTGCTTTCAATAGAACACTGTCGTGTGAACAAATGAATGCAGTGCAAACACATGGCAGGCATATACACGTATGGCAAGTGCTGTTAAAATTATAAAGATAAATAGTTTGCTGTCCTCCTTGCAGAAGCAAACATATCTTGCAAACCAGTTCAGTGTTCATTCATTACATGTATTTAAAACTCCATGTACGATTACACCTGGTTTTTAACAGAATCTGGTTGGTACTTAGTACTTACAAAGTTAATGAATGGCGTCTGTAAGTAGAACGTTGTGGTACAAACATGCGATTTCATTACGACATTACAGACATTTTTTTTAATTCATAGATTTAAATGATGTGTGGAACAAAATTTTGACATTTTCAACAACAAAACTCATATTTATTGAAAACACTTCCAACATTTTCAATTACGAAAAAATAAATTAAAAGTAATATTAACAACAACAACACCAACAATGATACTAGCAATTATTATTATGATATCAGATCTAATAACAATTATAATACTAATTTCGTCTCAGTACTAATAGTATTTAGTAGATCTAGTCCTACAAAGATAATAAAAATAATACAACGAAAAATCGTTAAAGAAGACAACATTTGTCTTTCATAACAGTTCTGTATATTGTACTTATAAATAAATTCATCTTTACCAGTTCGATATGAAAAAAAAAAATATTGTTTATATTTAAATTTTAAATACTGACGAACAGCCTACAGTACACATTTACGTCGCGTAAGTTTGTCCGCAGTTAGCCGTTCACGGTAGTGTAAGCTATTTATTGGTATTTATCACGTGACTTTAGCGGGAGATGTGTAAACTTAGGTAGTATATACATTGTGTTTATAATTCGTCAAAACTCATATTTTGATGTGTTGCGAGATACAAATGGAATAAATTGATGTGGAAATGGATATTCTTTAAAGGTATCGTCAACAAGTTACAGAAATATTAACTTTATTAAGACTTTTGACGGTTTAAAGCCGCCGCCGAAAATTTTGGAGGAACGCTCAACACAGAAAGCCGGGTTTCTATGTTGTACGTAGAGGAGAGATATTGCCCATACAAAAAATAACATAATATCTCGACGCGCGTACAATTAGTTGGACTAATTAGATGGCCACCTCTTTACAGTCGTGATTTTGCTGAAAACGTTAAAATCCATTATAACGTAAGCCAGCTAGACAGGCAGCTAACTAACTCCTTAATTTATCGATACATCTACATTTTGCTGTATTTCCAGATATAAACCTTAAAATATTTTATATTGTTATAAATCGCCACCTACCTTGACCATTTACAAGAACAACTCATCGCTCTGTCATATCAGGTTTACAATAGCATAAATACTTATATTGCACGAATAAATCGTGGCTATTTTCAATACTGGTACAGGCGTTCGCAGCTCTACGCGCCTTTTTACTTGAAAATCTTAGCTGCACGGTTTTACAGTGCTCTTTGAGGCAAACAGAAAGACGCTTTAGTTGTTTGTTAGCCACAACCGAATAAATTAGATAGTTGGTGTTATATTGTAGAAGACTGAAAAACTAACAATCTACTATCTTTGGTCTAGATAGATCACTCGTAGCCGCTGCGCTCGTCTCCAAATTACATAGACAACGGCTACTCGTGATATATCCTTTACAAAGAAAACAATGTCAAGGGCAGAGAAATCCGTAATTTGGCAGTATCTAGAGTTGTTATATATTGAGCATATGGTATAACAGTGTGCATAACCCACGTGACTTGCAACGTCATTTTTAGCTACTACGCCAAGTAAAAGAGCTCCCGAAAGGCTGTAAGTATTTCATTTTTAGGTCTGTTATTTTGAAATATAGCTTATTCTAAGCGGGAAACAGTCTTCTCTCATAGATTATAATCTATCCTTCACCAGTTTAGTCGTTTGGTCCCCAAAATAAGACAAATGGTCAAATTTGAGAAATCTTGGGAGCTAATGTGACAAGTGTTCACACATTTTGTAACCTAGCCCATTACTATGTACATAAACAATGTTTCTATCAGTCAACGAGAGTTCACGAGGATAATTAGCATCTGAAAAATGATTTAAAAAATGACTTAAATGCAAAAAAGCTAAATATTTGTTCTTTTGAAAATGGGCTACGGTGCAAGCAAATTTAGTAAGTGCTAATGCGACAAGTCACATTAGAAAGAGGAGAGACTACGTTAACTGCTATCAAAAAGTGTGTCTGTTATACGCATGCGTTTTTGTGTTTACTTTTCA